>PVJL010002547.1:0-192296 GCA_004026885.1 Lyroderma lyra | reverse complement strand
TTTATGGGGGGGTGGGAGGCGCGCTCATTGGCCCGGGCTGTTATTTATTGGGGGTGTGGGTGTGGGAGGCGCGCTCATTGGCCCTTTTCATTCAAAACCAGAACGTGGCCCTTCAGCTGAGGATCGAGGGTCAGAGGTGCTGCCCCAAACCAGAGCCCCATGTTCCCTTCCCTCGTGTTGGGATCATTAGAGTGTTTTTCTTCTTTGGAAATCAAAGTGTCTTTCCTT
The DNA here is from genome assembly GCA_004026885.1 of Lyroderma lyra. NCBI lineage: Eukaryota > Metazoa > Chordata > Mammalia > Chiroptera > Megadermatidae > Lyroderma > Lyroderma lyra. Next base: position 192,068 of record PVJL010002547.1, on the reverse strand, counting down.
TTTGTCTATTTATGTGAACACATTTGAGTCTCCAGCTACACAGGTAAATTTATCAGAAAATCAGAACTTACTGAACTGACAAACAAGGGGGCCCATTTCACAAAGCATAAGAGGCCCCAACTCTTCAGAAGGGTCTATGGAAGGATACCATTGAGAGCCCTGTCCTTTAAATGGTTTGCATATGCACGAAAAGTGTCCATTATGAGGAACTACCCAAGATTATTCTCGGTGTTTCTCAGCCCTTATATTTAACCATGTCATCGCCATTGAAAAGTCAGGGTAAATAAATGGGTCCACTCTTTCTAGATCATTCTGGGTCTGCATTATTACAGAGGCTTGAAATGAATGGTGATACGTGAAAATATTTATCTTAGGATTTATGATGAAAATATTATTACCTGATACTGTTCTTTGGCCAACACAAAGGAACGCTCAATAATAAATTGTAGTAAGGCGATTTAACCTGAGGCACAACATAAAGGGCTCTGCAAGGCTGTTTATCACAGCTCGCATTTTGCTGAATGGAAACTATGTCGTTCTTATTTATCTTTCTAGTAGTAAACATCTTCGGTTGGCCCAATTAACCAGTAGGTATCATTTCTCAATAATTTTATGAATACCATTTTTATTTCAAACCTTGAAATGCTAAAATTAATATCACCAAAGCCACTGTGGTAAATGTTCAGCCTCCCAAGGCAGAAAGGGAACTTACTGCCTTCTGATACCTTGGTTCCAGGAGTAGGCAATATGTAATTAAGTGAACAAAGTAAGCATTCAAAACATTCTCTGGATTTTCGAAGTCAAGGGGCACGTGAATTCAGAGGAGCAGGTGGGAAGTCAGGAGATGGGTCATGTTTACCCAGTTGCCATCTGCTGTGATTGGTGTAACATGATACGGAAAAATGGCCCAAGGATGTAACAGAGAACGTAAAGTCAACGATTAACAGATAAATGTCAGTTAACATGAAACACATGTTACTCAGAAGTGAACCTATGCCCCCTTAAATCCGGGTCGATTCAACACAGAGTTTTTAGATCAAACTTCGCACAAGACCCACGTTGGTAAAGACTCGGAGCCTGGCTCAGGGAGAGCACTGTTGTCATTGAGTTGGTTCCTCTGCTGATTTACCTTCCATTTCCCTTTTATTGGCTCTGTTCAAGGCAGTGCACTTTGTGCATTAAGTCAGAGACACACTGGGGACCTTTCCCAGTCCCAGAACCCAACCCGCTGGAGTACGGTAAAGGAATGGGGCTGATGCTCCTAGAACGGGGACATCTGTGCCTTAGCCTGTTAACAATACACCAGTAACACCCCATGCTTCAGGTGAAAAGCGGTCCCTTAATTGGAGACATTAATTCCCCTTCTGGCTAACTGGCCACCTCTGTGCCTATGAGGTCCTCCTCCGTGCCCAGGCCCACCTGTCCTGCCTCGTTTCTGGCCGCTGCACCCAACATTCACCCAGTGCTTGAGCTGCATTGAACTAGGCTCTCTAGACTCAAGTCTCCTGCCTGTACCTCCATGCTTCTGCATAGGCTGCTCCCTCTTCCTGGAAATACTCCCCCTCCCTTTCTCTTTGCTCTCTAGAAGTTCTCTTTGTCCTCCAAGATCCACCTGAAGCATCACCTTTCAGTGAGGAATGCAGGTCATTACAGGGGATGACTTTCTGGGGGAGAAATTTGTAGACAAAGTGTGTGACAACAGGAGCCCTGCTCTGAGGGCCGTGAACAGATAGACAAGCAGGTGATGGTCCCGGTGCGTGAGGGACAGAGGCTGTGCAGCCGGGGTGTGAGGAAGGTGGACCAGGACAGCGAGCGTCCTGGTGGGGATTTTGGAGATGACACTCCTTCCAGAGTCAAAGCTTATCGGTACATGACAGGGCACTTACCTCTCGGGGCCACCTCCAATAGATTGGGAGCAAAAATCGAGGTGACCAGATGTCCCCATTTGCCTGGCACATCCCTGACACATGTCTCTATCATGCTCTCCTACTTGATTGAGTCCCCTCCTTTATTCTCAAAAATGTCCCAGTTTGGACATTAAATTATGTGGTCACCCTACTGATAGCAGCGCCCTGTGCACATGAGTGTTATTAGGGTTCAGTGGATGCCATACCTCTCCGAATAGTACCTATTGTTGCCTAGTATCAGTCCCATTTACATTTGGACTCTGAGATGGGGCCTGGACTCTGCCACCAAGTGACATCCACATTCTCCTCGGGCTCCCAACAGTTTCCCAAGTCACCGTTATCTGTTGGTTTCACCTTGCACAGCGTTTTCTTTGGGGTCGGGACAAGGGACGAGGCGGGTCCCAATGCCAACAGAAAGCCCGTAGCAGCTGCTGTCGCAGCACTCGGCCTTGATACTGTGTCCCGCACCCTCCTGCCCTTTTTCGTGTGTTTGGTAAGTCCTTTTTCACATTCCAGTAGACGTGGACCTCGTCCAGCTCCCAGAGGTCATGGAAGATAAGCAGCCATGTCATGGGAAGCATTCGGACTCAGACAGTCTGGAAAAGAGACGAGAAGTGAGTGGGCAGTGATGAGCAGAGGCAATGGCCACTGTTGCCTGTGTCGTCTGCAACGCAAGAAGAAAACATCACTTCCCCTGGATTTTGAGCAAAGCAGGTGGTGAAAACAGCGCTCCTTGGGGGTGGGGGGACTCGGCAGTCGGTCATGTGTGTGCTGTGGGATCACTGGCCCCGCGCTCTGAAGAAAAGGCACCGACAGTCCGCGACGTGTGGGATCAACACTGCGGCCGACCTCAGCGACCACGCAGGCCACCGTCCTCGTTTCACACATGAGGGGCCGGAGACCGGAGACCCGAATTGGCACAGCTGTTGGGAGGCAGAGCTGGGGCTGAGGCCCAGGACAGCGGCGTGTGCATCAAGGCCACCTGGGTCACAGGATTCCTTCACTGCTTGTCATTTAACTTCCAGCAACCAGTCATATGACCTTGGCTGGGTCACAGAACGCGGGGCCCCTGGTGCCTTATCTGTCAGCCGAGGCCACGGGACTGCATGATCTCAGCGCTGCCTTCCAGAAACAACATTTCAGGGCGCTCTGCTCCCCTTCCTGCCCCGGACAGCGTGGGGTGGCCTGGCCTCCCAGGCAGCAGGCCCTCTGATCTCCCAGGGTCCGGGCAGGAGTGTTTTCTTCCCACAGCGGCAGAGCTGGGTCAGCGTGGAGGACTCTGGGATTCCTGGGCTTCCAGGCTCCTGGATCCTTCCTTTGACCAAGGTCAGAACAGGAAAAGCTGGTCCTTCCACCCCCACGGCCCCCGGATCCCAGCCCCCGAACCTTAGCGGCAGGGAGCCGGTACAGGTCTCTGGAGAGGACCGGCCTGCATTCCAAGCGCGCTCTGCACCTGCCAGCTGGGGGACCCCGGGCACTCCCACGGCCTCCCCTCGTCTCTCGTGTCCCCTGTCGGGAAGACGGGGGTGGGAGGCCCCTTGCGGCAGTGAGGACCCGGGGAGTTCGGCGGTGGGAAGAGCCCGGCGCACAGTGGGGCTGCACCAGCGCTGGGTCTTGCTGCGGCTCTCGCTCCCGCACGGACCCGACACACACAGAAATGCCGCCCTGTGGCCACCCTGGCCCCGGGCTGCGCTGCCCGGTCCCAGCGGAGGGGGCGTCTGCAGCAGACGAGCAGTGTGAATGGGACCTGGGCGGCCCCACGCAGCCTTCGGGCTCCCTGTGAGAGAAGACCACCCTGCACCTCCCCGAGGAACGTCGTCTTCGCGATGGGAGGGGTCGCCGCCCGAGCGCAGCCCGGAGCACGACTGCCCGCGACTTCCCTTCACCACAAACTCAGGGAGCAGATCAGATGTCACCCCACGTCACATCATGTCACCATCATCACCCTGTTCACAGGCCGCCCAGAGGCTCTGGGGAGAATGGAGGAAAAGGAAGTTTGGAGCCAGGTGGGGCCGGGGCTGAGGCTTCGTGTGGTGGGGTGCGGGGCAGGGGAGGGGGGCGATCTCGTGAGGAATGACAACACCAGGCTGCACCCCCGAAGCACGTTCGGGAACCTGGCCGTGTTTGGGGCTCTGCTCCCACACTTCACCTCCTGGCCTGGATGCACTGGCTCGCTGAGCCAGGAGGACCTCTCCGCCCGTCCCTGGGGCCTCCTGCAGGACTCGGAGGTTCTGTTTCTCTGGACTCAGACCCGGTGTGTTGGGGTGGCCAGGCCTGACCGTCTCAGCAGAGGAAAGCAGGGGGGCATTTTCCAGTGCCTTGCAGCCCATGTCCACTCTGGAAGACACGTCTGCTCCAGAAGACACGCGGGGACGTGGGGACGCGTGTGCTTCAGAGCAAGAAGTATTTAACAACGCGAGCACTCACGTTCTCGGATGGGCTACGTACAGGCCTGCGTGGTGGGCAGCTCCCACGTCCCCCAGTCCCCCACTTCCCTCGTGAGACCACATGCTTTGGCCAGCCTACGAGAAATCAGCACTGTGGTTGCCTTGGCGGTGGGGCACGGGGATTGACCTGGAAAGCGGCCAGTCGAAACTTTCTGGAGTGGCAGACGTGCTCCTGTCCCTTCGTTGTGGTAGTGACGTGGGTGATTTCATTCATCAAACCCTGAAGATCTGTGCGCTTCAGTGAGTGTAAATTTTACCTCACTAAAAATGTCACAGAAATGACTTCAGTAATGCCTACTTAGAATAGCTAACCTGATCATGTAGTTGCAGGCAGAAACACCCCCTTATCTGTGCTTTTACTTTCCATGGCTCCAGTTCCCGTGGTTGACCACGGTCCAAACATATTAAAGGGGGAAATCCAGAAATAATTCCTAAGTTTTCAGTTGCGCGCTGTTCTGGATAGCACGAGGACCGTCCAGCGCCTGACCGCCTGGGCTGCGACTCTTCCCTTTGTCCAGCACCGCCACGCCGTCTGTGCCTCCGCCCGTTAGTCCCTCAGCCATCCGGGCTGTCAGACCGACTGTCACAGTGCCGCAGTGCTTGTGCTCCCCAAAGTACAGGAGCAGTGATGCTGACCATAGGGTCTGCCGAGGAGGAGCTGTGAAGTGTGTCCCTTAAGTCAGAAGGTGTGCATGTGGAGGAAAAAGCAGTTTTTTGGTACTACCTGTGGTTTAGGGCATCCACTGGGGGTCTCGGAATGTAGCCCCTGAAGAAAAGGGGGGGCTCCTGTACTTAAAATCATATGAGAATAATACATTAATTTCTATCACTTTTTCCATTCACACATTTCACAAAATGATTTTATGCAAATGTACTCTTTTGAAACCAGTGTGTATCATTACTAAGCCACTGGTTAGTCCATAGTTTTCTGAGCATATCATCTTCAATTTGTTGAATTTATTTGAAATGCATGTAGGATGTTGAAATTTTATTGCAAGCCACAAACACCCACACTTGTATGACGTCACAGCAGAGGTGTTTCCCATCCATGTGACATCTTATTGTCTTCTTCTCATTAGTGCCCTCCAGTGACCCAGCATCCAGACCAGCATTGACTAGGACCGTCTCAGACCGGGGTGTCTCCCCAGGTTCTGTGGTTCAAATAAAGTAATTGAGAGACTTCCGAGTTATGAGATGCTTTTAAAGAATAACAAGTTGTAAACTGTGAAAGATTTATAATAACTTTCTAATAATTAATTCAATGAAATACACCTTCATCTTACTTATTTTCAGGCATAGACTGTACAGTGAACCCATAATGTGTTCAGAACAAAAATAAAATAGACTGATTTAGCAAATTTGGGGATCTTATTTTATAGATCATTATTAAAACATTAACATTGTTAGCTTAAGTTAGAAGTTTCTTTATGTAAAAAAAATTTTTAAAGGAAACCTTATTTCTACCATGAATGAGAATTTGAAAAATTCTTTAATTAATTCAAAACTGTATACTATATCTTACTCAATGGACTTAAAGATGGGAGAATTTACTTTAAACACATACTTCTGGTTAGAAATGGGGTTGTAAGCACAATCCTACATTGTGAATTACTAATTATTAATTTTGAGACTGGACCTTACATGTCTAATCTTCAGCTTCAACCAGAGTGATCTGACATATATAAAGAAGGCTTTGCTTTGAAACAGTTCCCCCATTTAGTCGTTAAAAATAGTGTTGTTCATAAATCAACATGGAAGGCTGTACGCTGCGGTTCCCAGTGTCTTTTGCTTTTGATGCTGCTCAGAACAACTGCTGTTGCTCAAAAGCAAAGTCAGAGAACTCTCCAGGAGCTCCCCGGGCACGTCAGTTCCTGTGTGGCTCAGTACGGTGGCTGCCCAACCTTTTCTTTTTCTTCTTTGGTAGCAGAACCCTGGTTGTAAGTGGCATTATATGTGGTTGAAGTTCTGGTGGGAGAAGAGGTGGGTGCCCAGAGCAGTCCTGCTGAATCCCTCTTCTCCTCCCTAGACTATTTTGGGGTTTTACGGCCCCCCTCAAGGTTTTGTGGAACACAGTTTGAATACCTCTGGCAGTGGGCCACCTGTAAAGGTTTGGCCTTAGAAGATCTGGGTTCTGGACTCTGTGATTGTGGGCAAGTGACTTCACCTGGGCCTCATTTTCCTCATCCGGACAGAGAGCAGGAATGCGTATCTCAGAGCTTTGTGAGCGTGCTTGTACATGGGATTCGCAAACCATGAAGCGTAGGCTTCTGTCGTTCCGTAGCCTGTCTCCTAGATACATCTCATTGCCGTGTTACGGGCCAGCCCATCCCAGTTATTAAAGGACTGGGGATCTGCATTTTCCGTTGTTTCACCATGTTGATGCTACTCTCTGCCTGTCAGCCTTTTGGCCATCTTTGTCCACTGGAGAATGGACAAAGGGAAAGTTGACTTCAGGCTCTACTGCTGCCACCTCCGCAATAGGAGTTCCATGCTCATGATCCATTCTTGGGTGGAGCCCTCTGACATATTTCCTTTCATTTTCAGGTGGGCCAAGAGAAGGGAAACTGTTCTTTCCAGAAAAACCCAACCCCCTGCATCATCCCTCAAGAACAAGAAAATATCTTTCACACCATATTTGCTTTTTTCACAAAGTCTGGAAGAAAAGTCTTGGTAAGAATTTGCTTACTGGTTGGGTCCGCATGGGTGGTCCTCACTAAGAAGGCAAGTCTGAGATGAGAGGCCAGTTTTCTCTTTGGCATTTATTATTTCCCCAATCTGGTTTTAATCATTTGGCTTAGAAAATCACGAGGACTGTGGTCAGGTCCTATTTTTCAGCCTGAGGTTTCAATCAATGTGTTAAATTGGCATTCTGAGTTCCATTGCCTGGCAAAGGGAAAACCTTTGCAACCCACCAGGCACAAAGTAGTAAAACATGTCTCCAGCTCGTGGGAGTCTAATTAAGAGTGATGGTTCTTCTTGTACAACTGGGCAGCATCTATTAAAACTGAAGATATTTGTACCCTGGGACCCAGGAATTCCATTCCTAAGTATATGAAAAATGAGAACTTGTGTCCCCCAAAAGATACGGACAATCATCACAGCCATCTGATTATACCAGAAGGTGGGGACTGTCCAAATACCCATCAGCAGGAGACGGGTAGGGCAATGCACTGCAACATGGCAGAGCAATACAGCACTGCTGCTGCACACAACACCACGAACAATCTCACAGACAGTATTTGTGTGAAAGCAGCTAGAAACAAAGGGCGCACGCTGTAATGTTTCACATACATGAAGTTCAGAAATAGCCAAACCATCAATGGCGATGGAGGCCAGGTCGTAGTTTTGGAGGCATATCAGCAGGAGGTGGCATAAGAGAACCTACTTAGACCAAAAATTATCCTGATCTCGGTGTATGTGTTTGTAAAAATATATCAAGACAGACCCTTCAGAATGTGTTTGCTGTATATAAGTTTTGGCCCATTTTTTTAGGTGGAAGTATTGATGGTGGTACCATATGCTTTTCTAAAGCTTCTTTTCCCTGTATCTTTAGTTCTACGAGTATCTCTTTAGCTCCTTATTTAAACCTAGTTACATCTCACTCGGTTTTTTTTCCGGTAGGGGTAGGACTGTTTGCCACTTGGAACATTGTGGTTTTACACTTACACACTGCTGATGACACAACTATTTTTAAAAGCTCTTAGAATTGTGAGATGTAGTAATATCTGGTTGTTTGACAGATACAATTGTGTATCTGGCTGAAAATAGTACTTGCCTGTGAAACAGCGAAGGTACGCGTGTGCATTTTGGCTCCTGCAATGCAAGAGTAGAACTCCTCTTTTGTAACTTAAACTTGGAATTTAGGTTTCTATTGGTAATTCGGGTATTTTTTTTTCCCAAGAGATTTGTTTCTTGCTTTTGATTCTATGTTAACAATCAAACTAAATTTCTCCACCCCTTGCCCTTATTCTACCCACTCTCCCATCCCTCCTCCCATCTTAAAGAAGTCCCTCTAACATTCTTTGTAGTGCTGGTTTGGTGCTGATAAATTTCTTTAACTTTTCCTTATCTGAGAAGCTCCTTATCTGTCCTTTAGTTTTGAATGCTAGCCTTGCTGGATACATTATTCTTGGCTGTAGATCCTTCATTTTCATCATGTTGAATATTTTCTGCCACTCTCTTCAGGCCTGTTAAGTGTCTGGAGAGAAATCAGCTGAGAGGCGAATGGATGTCCCCTTATAAGTTACTATTTGCATTTTTCTCGCTCTTTTTAGAATTTTCTCTTTTTCTTTAACTTTTGCCATTTTAATTGTGATGTGTCTGTGTTCTTGTTCGGGATCATCTTGTTTGGGATTCTCTGTGCTTCCTGGATTTGTATGTCGATTTCCTTCACCAGGTTAGGACAATTTGCAGTCATTATTTCTTCACATAATTTTTTGATCTCTTGCTTTTCCCCTGTCCCTTCCAACACACCTATGATTCGGATATTCTTACACTTAAAGTTGTCCCAGAAGAATCTCAAAACATCCTCATTTCTCTGGATTCTCATATCTGTTCTAAATGGGTGCTTTCTGCTGGCTTTTCCTGCACATCACTGCTTTGCACCTCTATTTCATCTAGTTTGGTGACTTTTATTCTGTTCTTCATTTTAGTTAATGCAGTCATTATCTCTGTCTGGTCCTTTATAATGGTTTGTAAGTCCTTGTTAATGCTTGCTATCTCTCTGTTGAAGTTATCATTCAGTTCCTTAAGCATTTTTATCATCGCTGCTTTGAGCTCTGTTTCTGATGGGTCATCTGTGCCCATCTCTTTAAGTCTCTGGTTTCTCATATTTGCAGCCTCTGGACCCTCGCTGCTGAGTTCTCTTTGGTGTTCGCTGCTGATAGTGGGCGGGCAGAGGTCTGTGGGGGTGGGGTGTTTGTGGCTTTGTTTTCTTCCTGTGGCTGGGGGTGTGGGGGTCATGCAGGGAGTTAGGGCGTGATTGCACCTTTCTGTTCTGGGTTTGTCCCAAATGCAGATTCTGCCCTGAGCCTTGGGGTCCATCCTGTGTGCTGGTCTCTCAGGTCATCCTGGTTGTGGGCTGAGAACCATGCACACAGCCCCCTCTCCTGCTCCTTCCCTGCTGGAGGGTTTGCACTGCGGCTCCTCACTGCCCAGTGCTCCCCTCCCTCTGGGGACCAGAGTGAAGTCTGGCCACTGTGGTTTGTGAACCGGTCTGTACCTCCTGGGGACACAGTGAGGTGGGGGCGGTGTCTCATGCCCCATCTGTGGGCCCCCTTTCCTCTGTCCTGCAGACTCAGTGAGGCCAGAACGCTCTCCCGCTGCCTCCTCCCTCCAGTGGGAGAGTTCCAATGGGACTCACACGGCCAGTCCCCTCTCTTCCCTTTATTTCTCCTTTGTGTGACCCTCTGCCTGCCAGCAGGTCCCTTAATATGACAAGTGGGTTCCTTAGCTGTGATTGTGGGTTGTGCAGAGGGTCTTTGGTTGAGGTACAGGTGTTCTCTTAGTTGTCATCTCCAGAGGAGTTTTCTGGAGATCCCTCTCACACCACTGTTTCCTGATTCAGGTATTTTCTTGGTGCAACATGTGTTTTTCTTTCCTCCTGTGTTTTCCTGAGTCACGTGACTTCTTGGCCCTCTAATTTGCCCTACCTGAAAAATGGGCACGAAAGTGTATTTGTCTCTGAAATCACATAATGTAGGAAATGCATTTTGTGTTCAAGACTCATAAGGAATGTGCTTTCTGAGTGTGTAAATGTCTTTCTTCTTGAAGACATGATTTCCCCCTCGCAAATCCAGACTCGTGGTAGGGTAACCCAAGAGCTGCTTTCTCCCAGTTGCCGAACTGGCTGGCCTGTGACGGGGCCCTCTGCAAAACCCTCCACTGCCCTCCGGTGGTGAGAAGGAATGATCGCCTCTTCCCGAGTTTCTTCAGTCACCAGAGGAGAAGCACACGGAGCCTTCTGCTCCATAAATTGCTGTGCATCTGTCCTTGTTCTTAATCCGTTTGACAGTTCTCTGATGTTCTTCTCAGGACTGTGAAAAACCAGGAATGTCTTGCCTAACGATGCACTGTAACCTGAGTGCACTCGCTAAAGAAGAAAGTCGAACTATAGACATCTACATGCTGCTGAACACAGAAATATTGAAGAAGGTAAGTCCTGAGGAATGACATTCTCCGGTTCACTTCATGGCACATGAGCTCGTTTCCTCAGGAAACGCTGCCTGCCCGTTGTAAAGCTTTCCTGGCAAGTACCATTGGCGCTCCGAGGCAGCAGCACCAGCCTGACCTGGGAGCCTGTTAGAAATGCAGAATCGTGGCGTCCACCCCATACCTGCTTCATCAGCTATTTTGCTGCACATTTTTCTCAGACTTCAGCTGGTTTCACAATCACCTGGAGACCTTGTTTAAACTGCAGCTTCCAGATTCTGTGGTTCCGACAAGTTCCCAGGTGATGTCAGTACTGCTGACCTGGGGACCACAGTGTAGATCGGGGGCCGGCAAACCTTTTCTGCAAAGGGCCAGCAGTAAATGTTTTAGGCTTTCAGGGCCCTGCAGTCTCTTGCCACTGCTCAGCTCTGCCCCTGTGTCGTCAAAGCAGACGTAGACGATGCTCAAACAAGTGGGTATGGCTGTGTTCCAGTAAAGCTTTGTTCACAAGAACAGGCCATGGGCTGGACTTGATCCACGGTTTCTCATGTATTAATCTCTTGTTTGGAGGGCACCTTGTTTCAGAGAAGTCCCACTTTTGAACCTCAGGTCACTTTGTGACTATGAGTGTATCCAAAGGGGTTCATAAAAAAATAACGCAGTCAGTAAATGGGTGGCCCTTAAAAACTCATACAAAGTCACTCTGGTGTATTTAGACCTAAGAGCTGCGAGTATGAAAGGCCCCGCCCACCAAGATGCTTTAAAAATAATCACCTGGGAGGACAGAGCAAAACGGGCGTGTTAACCACAGAGACTCTGCTTTATTCTCCCTCGGAAAAACTAACCGTGTCGGCCCATGAACGAATATCCTTAGGGAAGTCCTTCCCGAGTCGTATTTGCAGTTAGGCATGGCCGTGACGTGGTGACCTGAGAAGTCATGGGCACCGGGGACACGGGGCGTTCCCGCCACTTTGCACGCGTCACGGGCGCAGCGCCCACCCATGCATGGAGAGCTGTGCACGGCTCTGCTTTCGCTGGTTCCCTGGGGGGGAAACACGTGGGGGGCACATCGGGCTCACCCAGCAGAGCTTCCCTGTGGCACCTCTGCCTTGAGATAGGGAGGACCGGGTGTGGATCCAAGCCCCACGGGCACCCCTCGATTTCAGAAGGGAGCCTGAAAGCCCCGCATCGTAGGAGGCGCCTTCCTGGCCTGGGTCCCCAGGTCTGGCAGAGGGGCTGTGGTTCTGCATTCTTCCCCGGCGTGTTCATCTCCCTGATACATGGCTCCAGTGACAGTCTTATTCCCCATGCCACACTCACCACTGTCTGCAGAGCCCTGACAGTGGCACCATGGTACAAAAGCACTCTGATTTCTCCTCCATGCTCAACCCAGGCGGCTGCTGCTTGTACGTCAGTCATTTGTGCTTAATCTGGTGCAAGGCCTGGCCTGGTCTCTGTCTCTGTCTCGCACTCTCTCTCTCATCATTGGTGACTCTCTGCCAAGGAACTTGTCCCTCTGACTGCGGTCCTCACAGACCATCCAACCCAGTCTGCACCCCAAGGGAGCAGAAAGCCCTGTGGTGTCTCAGGCGAGTCAGAGGGTCGTTCCCCCTGAAAGTGCCCTTGGAGCTGAGACCAGCAGGCACTCCAGGTGCAGAACGAGGCTGACCTGCGGGCCCTGGGGGACTGCAGTGGCTCCTGCAGCGCCCCCCTTGCAGCCACCGCCTCCCCCGGGCCCGGAGCCCCAGCCGGCTCCCGGAGCCCTGCCAGCCTCCCCGGGCGGCCGGAGCGGCGCCAGGCTCGTGGTCTGCCGGGGCCTGTGGGGTGTTGGTTTTCCTCTGACCTCAAGCTCTGGCCCAAGACATGGGAACTGGGAGTTCTGTTGTCTGGACCTTAACAAGTTTTCATTTGAAATGTAGGATCTGATTTTTTTTTAATCATCAGAGGATTTAGAGTTCTTTGAAAGTGTTCTTCTTCCGCACCCGCCAGGGCCTGTCCGTGGGCAGGCTCCGCACCTGCCCAGCACTTGACTTTGGCACTTGGCATCATTATTACTGTTCTTATCATTGTCATTGTTGATATCTGAGATGAGGAGGAGAATTGTTTCTATCCAAGATAGAAAATACAGGGTATCCTGACACATCAAAGCGCGAATTGATAAAACGGTTCAACTGGGAAGAGACGGTTCACATCCCAAAGTGTTTGCTGCTGAATGTGAACTGAAGGGAGCAGTTCCTGTGAGCGACAAGCTTCCCAGAGCCTTTAAAATACGTGTCATTGCTGTTTTCAAAAAGAACAGTAATTGGTGCATGATTCCCAGGGGAGGTACACCGAATGGTGCCCTGTGTGTCCTCCCCAGGGGCCTTGTGCTTTCTTGTCAGCATGAGCAGAGGGCACCCTTGGGACCGCATCCCCCACAGTCGTCCCTGGGGTGGGTGTCACCGGGAGTGGGTCAGAGCTGGCACCCGACGAGGACCGACTTGCGTGGCAGGCAGGCCGAGCAGATGCGGGCGGGCACACCGCAGCCACCTTGCAGGCTGGGGCCGCGCTCTCGTTGCCCGAATTGGGCGCACTCCGAGGCCCGGGGCTGCGCCTGGCTGGTGCGCTCGGGCCGCATCTCAGAGGTGCCCGTGCCCCTCGGCCTCCTTCCCCATCAGGCCGGAGCCCAGGGTGTAAGCCAGACGCCTCCCTCGTCCTCATCTCTGCAGCAGGTGCCCCCTCGCCATGTTAAATGGCTTTGAACCCGAAATAGCCTCCTTTCAGAGCAAAGAAAGTGTTCGAAGTGACTCACGCGAAGGGTCTGAAGGCTGCGGTGGGCACGGGTGCCAGGCCTGGGATTGCTTTACCCAATTACACACTTTTCTGTTCCCTGCTCTTTGTGACTCTGTCAATATCACATCCAGGTTTCTGGCTCTTTCCACTTGGAAGGCACAGCACGCGCGCGCGCCGGCGGTGGGCAGGACCCCCAGTGTCTCAGCGTCCAGCGCGCTGTGCAAGAATTCTCGAGAGAGAGACTGCCAGCCCCCGTGTTTGGGAGCGCCTGGGAGGAGCGGGTATCTAGTTCAGGGAGGAGAGTGTCGCCTGGTCCACAGGGAACCTTGGAATTCCGGCCCCACCTGGCACCCAGCCTTGGCCAGGGCCCAGCCGCGGTCCCTGGAAGGTCTCACGGCGGGCTGTGTTGCTTTCCTCTGCAGGACAGTTCGTCTGTCATTCAGTTCATGACCCGCGCCAGGGTGCAGGCGGACCCTGCCCTCAGAGTGGTGGAGGTCGCCAATGGGAACCCCGAAGACATGTCGGTGAGTCGCCCTTCGGGGACGGTCCTCCCGCGAGGGCGGAGGCCGCTGGGGGTTGGTGCTGGCCCTGGGCGGTAGGGACGGATCCTGAGCCAAGTGGCTGGTCCTGTGGTCGGCCCAGGGCCCCGCCTGCCTGGCTTCCAGGCCCCGGGGAGGACTGCTGGGGGCCGCCCTTGCTGAGAACGCATTGTTTTTGAGACCGCCATCGTTGTGTGGTGCTCCCTGCTAGGACCAGCCCAAGGGGAAAGCGTGTGGAAGGGCCCTGGACGGGGTTCCCCCCCGCAGCCAGGACTGTCTTTATCTTCCTCAGACTCTGCCCCCGGCCTCATTTGCTCTGCCCGCGGAATTGCTCTGCGGGTCGGCACCAGATGAAAACAAGTCGTTTGGATAACTTAGAGAGATCACACCCAAACTGCCAAGCCCTAGGACCTTCTCTCGCATTCTCTGCCTGCCCGCTGGGTCCCCATAAAGTGCCATCGGCATGCGGGCCCCAGAGACCCGGGAGGCCGTGGCAGGCGGGAGGCTCGGACGTGGGAGAGGCTGCAGGGAAAGGGTGGCCCTGGAACTTCCCCGCCTTGTATTGTTTTGGAGGGGAGGGGACGGGGGGGGGCGTCCTCTGACACCCACACTCAGGGCCTAGGCCAGTGGGAAGGGGACGCAGCAGCCCAGGGACCGGCTTTGCCAGCGGGCTGCGCAGAGATGCTCCCTTTTGGCGTCTCCTTCCCCGGAACTTACCTCCTCTCAAGGGAGACTTGACCTCCTCTCGGAAGCGTCGGTGTTGCTGTGACAAATTTACAGGAGCAATGAGTTCGTAAAGAGCCTTTCCTTAAAAAGGAAAGATTAACTTATTGTCTGCTAACAGTGGAGCCCTCACGTGTCTCAGTGTAAGGACGGGGGGGACCAAAGCCCTCTCTGGGACAGAACGAACTTGACCCCGTGACTGGGCGACGGTGCTCGAGCTGCACCCGGGCCTGGGCGTTCCAGACTCAGTGTGGGGAAGCACTGTCACACTGAGGACGTGTCCCCACAGTGACTTTACTGACAGGAGCTGAGTGGGACGGAGCGGAGTGACACCGGCATCCTCTGCTACCCAGGGTCCGTGTTTGTGGCAGCCCAGACGTTTCACGCCGACCGGCGCCTTTGGGCCGTCTCCCTGCTACTGCAGACCTCGGGCTGGGAAGCACAGTCCACGGGTCCACGGCTGGTTGTCAGGGCCCTGGTTTAAGAGCCTTACGGGACAGAATGCATGCCCAGTGTGAGAGGTGCGGAATGTTCTGGTGTTTCCAACGAAGAGCTAATGGAAGTTATCAGCAGGTTTCCTACAGGTAGAACCCCTTGGTAGAAGACAAAAGTGTTTGTTTACATATCCGTCTCACCGGGAACGTGGCCTTCCGTGGGGACCCGAGGCAGTGGGGCTCCCCACCCCATTAGACTCGGAGTCCTCTGTTCGCCTCCGAGTTCCAGCCGCAGTCCTCGCTGCTCAACAAGGGCTCTTTAGAGGGCGCTGTCACTCCGGCTGATGTCTTCTCGGAACCTCCAAGGAAAGAGTGAGACCCCGGCAACCCCGCGGCGCCCGCCTCGCCCTCTTTCCCGTAACTTTGCCTGTTCAGTCCACGAGCTGAGATGACGTTCTACAATCAGTTCTCAACTTTCCTAGCAGAAAAAACAAAACAAAAACAAAACAAAACAAAACAAAAAGCCAGAGAAAACGTTTCCTACAGCAAACACGTGCTTCCCCGTGCGATTCCTCTCGATGCCTGGCTCTCTGTCAACCGTCCACCCGAGGGGAAATTTCTGTAGATCGTGGCCACCAAATTTAAATCAGGCAGAACGTCACAAGATGTTAGATTAGGCCCCAGATGTTTACAGCGTTGGAAGGCACAGGAGGTGGACTTGGTGCTGAGCACGGTGTGGGCGGGAGGCGGACGCCCCTAACCACGTCGAGCGTACGTGGTGGCGAGTGTAACCGATAGGGAAGTCACGTGACGTTCCTGTGTCTCGTGGTAGCTTTGATTTTTATGCCATGCAATGAGTAATGCTTTACAGAACATTTGGGTGAAATACGTCTTGAGACATTTGTCCTGTTTACTAATAAACACATCCGGGGGGCCTTCCCAGGTCGGGTGTTTGCATGTGCCCAAGACCAGCCTCACTGGCTGACCTAGCATCGTGTAGATCCAAACCTGAGAATCCAGGGGAGACCTGTGAGCCCGCATTCAGTGCTGAATTTCCTATTCTGTTCAATCCCACCCCTCTAGCTTTCCCGGGAAAGGTGCCAGGTGCTGAGGCTAGAAACTCGCCCAAGGGCAAACCAAGACTAAGAATCAGCTCTGCTACTACGAGCCACCGCCCCACCCTCCCGTCTCGGATGCGCAGCCTGCATGAATGACACAGCGACCTCATTTGCTTGGTAGTTTGAAATAGCAGAGTAGTACTCGCTTCAACAGCACATGTGCTAAAACAGCGGAATACATGGGAAACACACAAATCCCCCGTGAAGGAGCAAGTCATTGCTATGCAGGGTGTCTCCAGGCTGAGGTCGGCGGTGCCCGCCTGGGTGAGTGGGGGTGGGGGCGGCTCTCTCTCGTTTGGGCAGAACCAGGTGATTAGAAGGCTACCAGGTAGCTCTCAGAATTGTTGGACAACCAGCCTGGGGATACAGAAGGGGTGGTAGTGACCTTCCCATGGCCCTCCACTTCATCGTGCCTCTCAATGGAACTTGACATTCAAGGGGGAAACCCTCTCTTGCCATGTGGAATGTGATTTTAACTGTGATTGGCCACATAAACAGTGAAGTACAAGTCGTCGTCTACATGGTGACAGTAACATTGTAAAGCTCACACGAAGAAGCAGTACAACAAAGGCACTATAAGTGGCATCTTCTGAAGTCACCTTTGTTCACCCCGTTGGAATGTGTCCCTCTGGTCAAGAACCCCGGTGTGCAGCTTTTGTTGGGGGCCCAGGGTAGGGAGCAGAAACAAGGAGAAGCAGAGAGCTGCTTCCCCAGCTTACAGATGAGGAGACAGAGGCTGACAGAGCTTACGAGTGTGCGGTCCTCAGCCACACAGATAGGACACGAGGGCGCAGGATTCGAACACAGGCTTTTCTGATCCCCAAGGGGAGACGCAGTGCTCCCGCTGCACACAGGGGAGGCCAAACCAGAGGAATGACTTCCTCAAAGGGCCAAGACTGGGAACTGCACCCCAACGGCCTCAGAGAGGGTGCGGCTGGCACTCGCCCTCCGGATCCATTGGTGCCTGAGGCGGCAGGTTCATTCAGAAGGGCACGCATGGCCGCCGTCATGAGGCTCCATCCTGGCGTCTGTGTTGGGCTGAGCAGGGAAGGCCCCGGCTGGGGTGGGAAGAGCTGGGCCCACAGCGAGGGCCCCTGGACAGGGTCAGCAGAGACACTTTAAAATAAGTCCACCACTTCCTTTCCACGCTGGACTTGGCGTGTGTCTGGGCCCTTACACTCCACAAGGCTCAGTGCCCGGCCACGTGACTGAGTGGCCGCGGGAGCGGGGGGCCAAGAGTCCTGGGTCCCGGCTCAGCCACGGGCAGATCTGGGGAAAGTCATTTCTGCTGCTCTGGTCTCAGATGCCCTTCGTTCACTACAGGAGGTGGCGGCTTAGTGGTTCCAACCCAGGGAAGGTGCCGGGGAGTCTCTGGGGACTGGTCCAAATGATGACCCGCCCTCCCACCTGCAGGGTAAGGGATGCAGGCAGAGGCGCAGGGCCCCACCTGTCTGCCCGATCCAATCAGAGAGCCAGCCTCATGCACTCAAGCACGTTCTTTCCCAAAACAAAGCACAAAGCACCAACGCCCCTCAACCACCTCTGGACAAAGATTTTCACGTTCGCTCATTAAGGTTGCAGCTCGCCCAGGAAGGTACCACCAGCACAGTGGTCCACGGGCTCTGGCTCTGAGGGGAGCCCTAGGGAGACCCGGGGCTTGGCGGGCCCCATACTGACCCTCAGTATTAGAAAAACACATGGGAAGGACAACGGCCACTTTTTAGCAGCCTACTATTGAGGGCCCCGCCGGTGCTGGGGAACCCTCCTCTGTGTGCGTCTCAGGGCTAGGGGGTGGCCATCCTACAACAGTCAAAAATGCCAGTGACCTGCTCTCCCTGAGCTGCCTGGTCCCCAGGTGACAGGGACCTAACCTCAGCCAGTGAGAGCCTCTTGCCTGAGTCACACAGTTAGTATGGCAAAGAGGCCTCATGTCCATTCCCAGAGCGACTACTACTTTATAGGCGTTTTCTTTCATTTGTCTTCACGTAGGAGGAAGGATTTCTGCCGTCGTTCACACCAAATGTCCAGCCCGGGCTGGGCCCCATCCTGCTGTGTACACCTGGCGGGAGACATTCTCATTTGCGCTTTGCCTCCTAGGTGGTCTTCGAGGCCTTGCACAACCTGGAGCCCCGCGGCTACGTCGTGGGGTGGATCATCGCCATCAGTTTGCTGGTGGGCATCCTCATCTTCCTGTTGCTGGCAGTGCTGCTCTGGAAGGTGAGTCCAGCAATCCATCGCAGGTCCCCGCGGTGTGCCCTCCTGTGGATGCCCCGCCCACGGTGCATGCCCCGCCCTCCTGCGGATGCCCCGCCCACGGTGCATGCCCCGCCCTCCTGTGCATGCCCCGCCCACTTGTGGGTACCACGCCCTCCTGTGGATGCCCCACCCACCTGTGGATGTGCCACCCACCTGTGGGTGCCCCGCCCATGGTGCCTGCCCCGTCCACCTGTGGATGCCCCGCCCATGGTGCGTGCCCCCTCTCCTGCCTCGCCAGCACTAAAACGAGAGCCTCTTGGAAGAGGGGTCCTGTTGGAACTTCCTTCGGGGTGCAGGTGGAGCACCGGGAAGGCAGTGTCCCCGTCGGGCAGTGAGTGGAACCTTGGCTCCTTTTGAGGTCTTCCGTCACCGAAGACCCCTTGAGAGGCAGGGCGGAAGGCTCACTCCCCTTTTTTCTCGCCTTCCCACCACTGCTGGTGTAGGAGGTGGGAGCCCAACTCCAAAACCAAAGTGGGGGAGTAACAGTTGGGCTCTGGGGTTCCCATTTACTTGGAGAAGAAGAAAAAAAACAAAAACAAAAAAGAAAAAAGAGGAGGAACTACGAGCAACTCTGCTCCTCTCCCGTGTGGAACCGGAGCAGGGTTTCTGCCGGGACAGGGTTTCTCCGGGGCGGGCTGCACGGGGGAGCCTGGTAGGTGAGTGACCCAGGGCGTGCCTGTGCCCTGCCGCCTTCACCAGCGCACACTGGCTCATCCTCTGTGTCTTGTCACTTTCTCAAGGAGAAGGGGGTGTCCTTGCCCCCAATCCAGGATGCTTGCTTTGCTTCCCTCGCTCAGAGATTGGGAGTCCTTTTACTTCAGAGCCTCTGTTCAACAGTAAGGTCCTCAGAGTCATTGTCTGATGAAGGTCGTCTGTCCCACTGAGGGTCTGTCTGTTCTTGTGCCCACTGTGTCCCAGCTCCCAGAGCTGCACCAGGGACAGTAGCTCGGGCTGCCTGACGTGAAAGCCCTGCTCTTGCAGGGCTCCGGGTTTCAGATGCGGATGGAAACAGCCTCCTACGTTACTGTGGAGAGGAGCTTTAAATTCAAGTAATTCGTTTCTTTGGGATTAAAAAATAGTATATATTTATGGATCAATCATAGTAACGTATCAAGAAGAAAAATAAGTGGTAAAACACTCAGGAATCCACGGCCCAGAAACAAGCTCCTACGCCAGCAGCGGTGGGAAGAGCACAGTGCTCTCTTCTTGGCTTTTTTCCCCTGCAGACTAGACAATGACCAGGTCTTCTCCTGGCATCTGCGTATGTTTGAGGAGTGTGTTAAGTTTTCCAGGAATAGACTTGACATAATACGTCTTTTCAGGTGCAGAATGATGGAAATAAAAGCAGTGGGTTCGGCTGCTAATCTGAAAGAAATGTAATAAATACCCTTTATCCAAGAAGTCTAGAAACACAGGAGAAACAGTGGTTTCATTGTACATTTTACAGATTGACAGTTGGACTGATTGCTTTCAGTTTAGAGATACTTCATCTGGAGAAGTATCTGCAAGCTGAAGAAAAATACAGTGAGCATGCCACTTGAAAGTACGTTTACCTCATGTTCCGTGCTTTTCGGACATCCTGTGTCCTAGCTCGGAGCCTTCGTGCCCTGAACACAACATTGTGAACGTCTTTCCGTGTCGTTGAAAACCCGTGTCCAGTGCTGTCTTAAGGATCACCCCCTCGGTCCGCTGGTGCTGGAATCTCGGCGGCTCCTGGGCCCACACCTCTTTCGGCTGCGCCGCAGTGCGTGTCCTTGGAGCCAGCTGTTTGCACGGAGCCTTCCTGACACGCTTAGGATTAACCCCTAGAAGCGGAATTACCAACGCCAAGGAAATGCGCACTTGAAGGCTTTCATCTATTACCTGTTGCCGGTTGCCCTCTAGAAAGGTGGTAGCCGTTCACACTCCCACGAGCGGTGTATCAGAAGTGCCCGAGTTCCTGCACTTGGCCAGGAGCGCGTGTTACCTGCCAGTGTGTCGTCTGTTTGATCTGCACGGCCAGCTAGATTCCTCATCCTCCGCTTCCTCCACCTCCTTCCTGCTGAGACAGCCTCCGGTCTGTGGGCGGAGAACAAAGAGGCTCAGTGTTCGGGATCTGAACGATCCCCGTGCCAGTACAGGCCCTGGAGCGTGCGTGCGTGCACACTTGTGCGTGCATGTGTGCGTGTGTGCGTGCGTATGTGCGCGCCTTTCTTCTGCCTTACTGTGGGCTCCTGAGATGAGGGGAAATGCCATCCTCTATGGTTGTGTGCATGGGACAAGACAGGGACACACTGGGAGCATGGTGGCCATGCCCCAGTTTCTGTCATGGCGTGCGTGCCCTCCTCTCTGGCCACCCCACCTGGCCCTGCCACTCAGGGTGTCCCATCTCCCGAGCATATGCTTTCTCCTGCCTTCGGCTCAGCTTTGCTTTGGTTGTGTTCATTTACAAAGAATGTGGTTGCAGGTGGCTGTCTTGGGGTAGCCAGGACCTGAGGTCCCCCACTTGTGTGTGATCCCGAGCGCCAGGGCCTGTGAAGGCAGACGTGACCCTCTGCCAGGGACTGGGAGAGAGCAGAGTGGTGACAGTCGGGCGCGTTAACCCGGACGAAGCCTTGCCATTACCACAGAGGTGGAAGGAAGGGGGCCTGAACGCACTTTGAGGAACCTGTCTAGTGACGTCCCGTGGGTCCACGTAGCTTTGCTCGTCATCTAAGAGCAACATTTCGGCTAACAGTTATTGGACACTGTGAACCTCACACTGGGCCAGGCACCCGGTGCAGCAGTGGGTATGACCCTTCCTGCCCTTGAACCTCTCCACAGCGCACAGTCCTGCAAACGTAATCGAGGGCGGTGAGTGCTGTGCAGCAACTTCTCCAGCAACCGAGAAGACGACGCCATTAACCGCCCCACCCACCCCTGCACCCGCGGAACGAACGGGCCGTAGACGGCAGGGCGGTCAAGGAGGGTATGGGCTTTGCAGGCTGCCTGCTGTGGACTGGCACCCTGGCTCTTCAGCTTGCCAGCTGTGTGGCCTGGGGAGAGTTGCTTACCCTCTCTGGCCCTCCTCTGTAAACCTTCCAGAAGTTTCCTCCTCTGTAAAATGGGGACCATACTGTCTGGTTTGACGTATAGAGGTAACACAGGCCGATTGGTCAGCACGGCGCTTGACACAAAGACGCCCCCGATGGAACATCAGAGGATGTTTCACAGATGAGGTGTCACTCAGGGTTGACCTTGGATTTGGTGTGAATCTTCCAGGCAAAGAAGGGTAGGTGGGTATTCCATACTGAGAGAAGAGGGGGTACAAAAATAAGCAGCATTTGTGGGGAGCAGCTTGTGGGGTGTGTCAGGAGAGCACTCTGTGACTCGCGACACAGTCATCTGCCTCGGTTGTGGTGGACCCTGACGACCAGGAGAAAGGGGAACCACAGGGGTCTGTCCGCAGAGCAGGGGCGTGACCAGATCTGGTTTAGGACCATATCTGGGGACAGGACAGGGTGCGGGCATTCTCCGTGGGTGGAGAGGAGGGGACCGAGTTAGAAGAGGCAGGATTTGTTTATCCCTTGGACTTGCATGGCCAAGAAGGGACGAAAGGCGTAATCTCTCCTGGTTGTTAGCTTCCACAGTGAATGGTCTCCCTTCCTCGGGGGTGGAGGTCGTTTGGGAGGAGGAGGAGTTTAGTATTGGGCTTTCTGAGTGTGGTTGCCTGTAGGAGACTAGACTGGGCTGGACTCGCCCCCAGACACCCTCGCCTAGCAGAGCGAAGGTCAGCAGAGAGAGGTTCCTGTCACCTCACTCACCTGGGCACCTTTCTCTTCAGTTTTGGAGGCTGAATGTTCCCTCAGGCAGGCATCACAGAGGCCATTTTTTTTGTATTTGCAAAAACAACAACAAATAAACAAACAAACAAAAACTAGAAATCCATTCACAGCCACTTCAGCAGCAGAGAGAATTCCAAGGATGCAAGGGTACTCGTAGACCCCAAAGGAAGTGTGTACAAGACCTGAACACTGTCCAAAACCCAAGGCAGGCATCCCCCTGCCCCGCTGCACGCAGGAGGAAATGGCTGCTCCAGTCCCACCAAGGTTACGTCTCAGTGACTGCTAGCCACAGACAGACGAACTCCCGCCTCTCATTCCCAGTTCTGCAAACCTGGGGGCGAGAATCTGACTGGCTCAGCTCAAGTCACATGCCCACTCTGATCCCCTGTGACTAGAGGCCGGGAGAGAATCCAGCTGACCCAAGTTGGGTCCCATGTCTTCCACCAATCCAGACAGCTGAGCTAGGGCAAGAGAAAGATGCAAGATGGCAGTTTGGGGTGACAGGGTAGAGATGGGGGTGCATCTTAGAAAAGAAGGAAATTAGGCAAACCCCCACTCCAGCAGGGTTTCATGGTGGTGAGTGGTGCTCATGCTTAAATTGCAGGCTTTGATGTTGCACCAGTTAGCTGTTGCTGTGTTCAAACTGCGCTCAAATTGAGTGACTTTAAAACAACCAACACGTTATGTCTTCCAGAGGTAGAATTGGGTCAGGAATTGGGGAAGGGTTTGGCTGACTGATTCTCCCGCTCCACATGACATTGAGTGGCATTTGCCTGCTGCCTGGTCTGGTCTGAGGAGTCCAAGACAGCTTCACTCCCATGCCTGGTACCTTGGTGGGGACAGTGGGGAGGCTGGACTCTCCTGAGCCCTTCTCCCTCTCCATGTAAACACAGGGCCCCTCAGTGCAGCCCCTCCAGCAGGGTGGGTCTAAAAGAGCACAGTACATGCTGCCACTTCTTTTACGGGTGGGCCCAGGACTGGCATGGCATCATGCCACCATACTCTCGTTGGTCAAAGCAGCCGCGTGGCCGCCCAGATTCCAGGGAGGAGAGCTAGACCCTGCCTGTCAGCGGGAGAGGGCGTGGGACCATCTTCTATCTGCCACGTTTATGACGTGCGGACATAGGTGTACTGTTGTTTTCAGCTACATGAAACCTCATCTCTCTCCCATGTCACAGATAAAACCACCATTGAGCTCCTTCGGGGAAAAGTTAAAAAGGAGTAAACCTGGGTACAGCGTGCACTCATGGTTCAGAGTGGGCAAAGCCGCGTGCAGACGGTCTCGGCAGAGGGGGTTTCTGTGGGGAAAATCCTTTCTTTCATAGACAGCTCACTAAATGTGATGCCTCTCGAAGAGGTTGGAACGGGCTAGCAAAACGGGGGGATTACTTGGAAGATGTTCGCATTTCTAAAACTTCAACTACAGACCTCTCGTCACCTCCAATTCCTGTGTCCGTAAGCCAAGAAGGACACATTACGCAGAGCGACTAGAGATCCGACGTCACCCTGACGTGGCGGTGCATGGAACTCTGTGGATTCATGGTCCTGCGGCCAGCCTAACATTAGACCTCTACGGGAGGTCTTAATGATTCTGGCTTACTGCCACCTTCCACGTGTACTTCCTTCCAGTCCCTACGAGAGGAAAGCCACTGGGTGGCACCTAGTTGCCACTGCTGACCAGGAAACCTTCGGCGAAGTCCCCTTCCCTTTATAGAGCCGTGTCTCCTGAAGTCCCCTTGAGAGGAGCTCCTGATATTTCTGCCTGCGGTTCTTGCCGTCGCCTTCCGCTCCTGAGCCAGCAACGATTGCTTCCCGCACTGTGTCCCGTAAACACACACCGCAACAAGGTACTGAGAACACAGCGAAGCCACTGGCCATGCATCTCGAAGACCTCTGGGAAGAACAGTCGAGTGACCGGAGATGATGGCTGAGCCAAGTGCACCCTGGGAGGTGAGCTGGACTCGGCAAGCAAAGGAGCCTGTGCCACCCGCTCATGGCCCTTCCTAAGTGTCTCTGTGGGGCCGCTGTCACATCCATCACCCACTGTTCATCTAAACGAGAAACCCCTTATACGGTCATCAAATGCCATTTCCAGAGGGCACGTCCAGGCTCCCTGCCGAGTGTACAGCCTCCTCCTCTCCCTCCAACTCCGGGCCGACCCGGGACTTTGCAGAAGGCCCACCAGTTGGCATCTCAGGCATTCTTTCAGGCTTGGCGGCAGCAGGCCCTGGCTGCTGTGCAAAACCCGCAGTGAGAGCTAACCAGACCCTCCTTCAAATTCCGGAATGGATCCTCATCAGCTTTCCCAGAGCCGGGGTGTCAGCAGGCACGGGGAGCCATAATTTAAACTTCATGCGCGAGGGCTGTAGTAGCCTGCCAAACCGCCATGCAGGAAGAGAACTTTGAAATGTGAAACTCGTTTCAAGGAGAAAAACCCAGAGGCGCTCCCTCCCTTTCCCGCAGCTCCTGACGGGGTTGCAGCTCCGGGGCCGGGGCCGCTCGGAGATAATCTCAGAGGCCGATTCGGACAAAGTCGAATCGTTCAGGGCCTCGTAGGGGTAGCACCTTGGCGTGTGACTTGCACCTTTAAGAAGTGCTTCGAGTCCTGGAGCTCTGCTGGGACTCAAGTGGTCAGGCAAGGAGGCTTCGGATGTCTTTCCTAACAAAAGGCCTCTTTGGGGGGCCTCAGGCTGCTCTCCCCTCCCACCCCCGCCCCCGCCCCCTCCCTTGTGCTGTTTGCCAAAACACACAGGCCACCACGGCAGGGGAGGAGAAGACCTCTGTCCTCCACAGCTGTCAACCCTTCCCTTCTCTCCTGCTGAACCAGGACAGAGGGTGGTGCCCGCCCTGTGACCCGTCCTCCCCAAAGGCCCTGGGCCTCCCAGTCCCCGGGGGTGAGGGGCGGGCTGCCCTCCGGCAAGGACCGCCCCTGAGCCCGCAGCCGGGGTCCAGGAGCTCCGGGTTTTCATTTGAGAGCGGGGCGCTGCTGACCTGCAGCGGAAACCCAGGCGCAGAGAATGCGTCAGGTCTGGCAGCCCCTCCGGAGTCACCCGGGTCATCACCTTCCCTCCCAGCAGGCCGTGGGGGCCGCCCTTGCTTCTCCTCCAGAGAAAGAGAAAACGTGCAGACACGTGCGCGTGTGCGTACACGCAACGCACGCCCCTCACACTGCCAATTAAAACCATGTGCCAGAGACGCTATTTATGTTTGCAAGTAAATATTGGACCGAAATTGCACGGTCGGCGTCTCGAGACAGAGACGTGCTATGTAAATAGTCAGGAAGCCGAAGAGACCCGTAAACAGGAGGCCCCGAGTTCATCCAAACAAGGAGCGTGTCTGAGGCCCTTGGAATAGCTGCCGGGAGGCAGCCCAGGGGCCGGGGAAGAGGGGGCGGGGATGGCACCGAGGTCAGATGCCATGGAGTCCAGGCCAGTCCCCCATGCACCCCAGAAGGCGCTGGGAAGGGAGGGGCTGGTGCTGCAGGCTGCAGAGCCCAGCGCTCCGCGGGGCCTCGTGTTCCCTAATTGAGGCTGTTCAGGGGACATCTGTTTCCCCTGGAGTTTTCTGGCAGCTTCCGACACAGGTCTTGGTCAGAAACGGTGTGGCTCCGTCAGGGCTCAGGGAGCCGCTCGTGGGGCCGACGGGCCCCGGGTACAAGGGACCACCTCCGAGAAGCAGCCGGAACGCACAGTGCCCCGTCGGCTTCCCACTGGGCCGCACTCGGCTTGGTCTCGCCTCCTCTAGGGTTTCTGTAAGTGTTTCCTCTGCTGTAGACAGAACAGTTGTAAACAGAGCCCTTCGCCCCTCAAGTGGCAAAAGGAGCCCTGGAAGGTTCCAGAAAAAGTGCAGGAAAACATTGAGTCCGTTGGATTGGAATTCAGTGTCGGGCTGCTGAGGGCCAGCCCAAACGCAGCTCTGATTGCCGTGGGCTCAGCTGGCAGCAGGACGTCGGTCTGCCCAGCGCCTCTCAAACACCCCGCAGAGCAGCCGTGAGCGCCCCAGCAGGGCGAGTCTGCCCCGGCCGGCCTGCTGCAGGGGACGCCGTCTGCGGCCTGGGCGCGTCTCCGTTGTTAAGCACTTGGCGGTTCTGTACACTTTGTAACGGGTCTATACTTTATATAAAAATAGAAAACTCAGTTTTTTAGAAACTGCTCCAACCTCTTTGAGAAAGCGTTTCCCCGGACCTGCCCCCGGGCCCGACCTCGATGCCCTGTGCCTCCTGAGAGCACAGCTGTGTGACCCACAGGCCGCAGTGACAAATGTGCTCTGGGGACCAACATAAAAAGCTGTCATTGTGTTTCAGGGGATGGAAGAGGCCTGAGAATGCCATCGGCCTCGGGCAGAGACAAAGACACTGGGGTTCAGAGCCAGAAGATGACCGCCTGTAGCCCAAGCGGTAGTTAAGTGGGGCGTGAGCAGTCCTCAGGACTCGGGGCTCCCCGGGCCACATCTGTCCTGTGCAGCACTGCTGAGAGGGGCTGGGGCCCGGTGCAGGCCTGGTGGGACTCGACTATTCGGGGGCCACTGCTTGGTAAACTCAGAGCCTGGACTTGGGGTTCTGTCTCAGAAGCCAACAGCAGGTTTAAACAAAAGCATCCAGGTGGTGTTCTCTTCTGAAACGGAATTAGTTCGGTCACGTGAGAAACAACGTTCGCTTGGCCGAGCCCCCAGCAGGCTGTCCGGCACCTTTGTGGCGACTAGCAAGCAGCACCCCTGTCCTGCAGGAACGTTCCCCTACGATGTTGGTGGGAAAAGACACGCTGCGGACACCTGCTGGAACGTGGGGAAACAAGTGCCGGCCCCCGCGAGCCCTTGGCGAGCGCCCCCGTCGGGGGCCGGGCGGAGCCTGCGCTGCGGGACCCAGCACTCGCGGGGCTTCGGCTCCAGCCAAGGAGGACAGCGGTCAGGAGCCTCCGGAGGCTCCCCTGAGGCCGTGCGGGGAACAGGCTTTGGAGACCCTGCGACGTTGGGGTGCGGCACCCCGTTGGCAAGGCTGTGCTGAGGGCGGCCCTGCCGCTGCCGCCAGCTGGGGGGAGGTGACCTTAGGGCTGATGCTGACCCCGCTGCACCTGAGGGACAAGAGCTCGCTTCGGGGCGCCGGCGGGGGGCGACCGGACACACACAGAACAGGAGCCCGGGGAGCCGGCCCAGCTGCGCGTCCTCCGAGGCGCTGTGTGCGCTGCGCGGCACATCCTTACGCCGCCTGTGGCCTTCCTACAGATGAACAGGGGCGTCTGTTCAACAGGACAAGGCGGTCGCGCTCTTTATACCCAGAACCCTGTCAGCTGCCCCTCGGCCACCCCTCCTGTGGGTGCTGACTCGCTCACGAAGTCAAAACAGACAGACGAAGGGCAAACAGCAGAGTCCTGTCGGTCAACTCATGCTGCGTGACAACCCGCCCCGGAGTGGGACGGCCTGCAGCGGCTCGCGCCTTCGTTCCCCCGGCTCTGGGGTCAGGCCGAGCTAAACAAGGCAATGCCCCCCTCTCGGCTGCAGCCACACCCACACCTGCAGGCAGGTCCAGGAGCTGAGTGGACTCTCACCTTTCAGCAGGCAAAACCAAACCTACTCACCTGGAGGCCAGGCAGGGTTTGGAAAAAGCAAGCAGGAGTGTGCAGGGCCTCTGGAGGCCTAGGTGGGCATGGACACAGCACCTCCGCCGTTGCACCCAGTGGTCCCAGCAAGTCGCGGTGCAGATTCGCGGTGTGGGGAATAGACTCCGCCTCCTGACTGCTGCGTCACGTGGTTAAGGGCTCGGCTGCAGGAGAGTGAGGGGTTGTGGGCATCTTGGCAGTCTATCACTGGTGCCAGGTCCAGGTGAGACACTGAGCTCCGGGGATAAAAAGTACAAGTCCCGCCTTCAGGGATTCTAATGGGAAAGACAAGAACCGAGCAGTTAAAAGTCTGCTTGATTGGCGCCATGGTAGAGATGTGTCACTTCTCTGGACTTGAAAGTGGGTGACCTGGCATTACTGACCCCGTGGGCAGGCAGCCTTGTGTACTAGAGAATCGTATTTCCATTTCACATCCAGACTGACCTCTGCGGTCAGGTCCTCCTCAGCACGACGGGGCCCCTGGCACATTTGCCTGGTCGGCCACATCTGTGAAGAACGAAGATTCAAGCAGCAAAGGAACGTCTTGGACGTTTCCGTTAAGTCTCGCGTTGCTTTTCTCACCTGCGATGGTCGTGCTTTGAGTGCAATGACAAGGACCTTTTTCTAATTATTCAAAATACTCAGGCCAAGCCCCGTTTCCACATCCCCTGCAGAGGGGAGAAGGTGGTAGGAGAGAAAGCGGAGACGTGGGGGTGTCAGAAAGTGGCGCTCTGACAGCTGCGGCCTCACGCTGAGGCCAAAACTCCAGGGCTGGGAACGCTAGGGACCAACGTGTGCGCTCGCCTGGCCGTGCGGACCGAAGCTCAGGACGCGAGACCCGGGCCAGTTGTTTTAAGGAAGTCTCGACTCCTGGTCACTCAGAGGGCACCCCTTCCTCCACCCCACTCCGAGGGGACTGTCAGGACCCCCTGGCAGTGCGGGTCTGTCCCTGGTTCTCACCCTCAGCTCGGCCAGTCACCCCCTTTGGGGGCTAGAAAGAGGGTAAGGCGAGGCCATTCCCGCCCCCCCCCGTTTCTTTCCCTTCCCGGGGGGGCTTATAAATGCAGGTGACGGTGGGTGCTCAGCCCTCGAAGGAGCGTGAAGACTGAGGCCCAGGAAACGGAGTTAGGTGTCCTCTGAGAGCGAGGTGCGCGTGTCGATTCGCTCAGGGCAGGCTCACCTGGGCACTTACTGTTGGCAGCAACTGTAGGGATGCTAGTCTTGAGCATTTTCAGTGTGACTCCGGGATTATAAGCTAGGGACAGGGTGGCACCCCAAACCTGCAGTGCAGCAGACCTACCTGCGCACAGCAGACAGAGTGCACGTGTCCGAATTCCTCTATTCAAGAGATTTAAAGGGAGATGTTGAGGGCGGGTCCTTGACTTGGAAGGTGACCCCAGGAAACGCGATGCGGGTGGGGAAGAGCCGGACGCCAGTGAGGGATGTGCTTAGCTCTGCGGGCGGGAGCTGCTGGGAACTGGGAAGGCGCGCCCCTCGGGGTTACCGCGCCTGAGCGGGAGACGCGGGGTGCACCCAGGCCAGGCAGTCAGGCTCGAGGACAAATTCAAGGAGGGGTGTCTGGCCTCAGAAGCAGACACCGCTAAGGCTGGCGAGCAAAGGACAAGGGACGCCAGGTCCCCCCGAGCCCGGGAGGAACGGTCAGCTTTGGCCTCCAGAAAGGTGCTTAAATGCCTGGGAGCAGTACCCGTGGCGACTGTGAGAACTAAACACCCTTCCACGTGTGGGCAGCCACAGACCTCCTAGGGGTCCGCAGACGGCTGGGCCGGGACCCCACCAGTGCCGGCTGCGGGCTGGGGTACTCTGACAGCATGAGTCTCCCAGGTTTGAGAGAAGGCTCTAGATCCCAGCGTGGTACCATGCAAACCTGCAGACACTTTCGGAAGCCTACTATGTGAGAGCAGCAGGTATCAAATGATTCCACGGTGGCTCACACCTCTCAGGATAGGAATAGGTTTATGAGAAGCCACATGAGCTCAGGAACCATCAGCCTGAGTGTCTTAGATCCTTCCCGAAAGCTTTGTGAGACCCTTCACTGTTCCGCTGTGCTCTGGGGCCCTCCTAAAGGGAGAGGGCAGGATTTCCCAAACGCCTGCTGACCGTGAAAGCCACGGTACTGCCGGACGCCCTGGGGGACAGGTGCCGGGGGCCTGGGCACGGTGCACAGGGGCTCCACGGAACGCTCCTTCCGAAGCAGTCCCACGCGGGGAGCTCTCCGTGCCTCCCCGGCTCCGGGTCGCGCGCCCCCTCGGCGGGCCGCCTGGCACTCCAGACGGCCG
Organism: Lyroderma lyra; assembly: GCA_004026885.1. Taxonomy (NCBI): domain Eukaryota; kingdom Metazoa; phylum Chordata; class Mammalia; order Chiroptera; family Megadermatidae; genus Lyroderma; species Lyroderma lyra. The sequence continues at coordinate 162,028 of PVJL010002547.1, read as the reverse complement.
GCCCCCCGCTGTTTCTCACCCGGCTTCTCCCCTCTCTCCCCCTCAGGTGGGCTTCTTTCGCCGAAGGTACAGAGAAATCATCGAGGCCGAGAAGAACCAGAAAGAGAACGAAGACGGTTGGGACTGGGTCCAGAAAAGCCAGTGACCGGCCACCCCCGTCACGTGACCCGCCCCGTGGCGCCTGTCCTCCTTGGTCCTTGTATCTTCCATATTTGGAAGAAAGAATCTTCTCCAGATTTTTCGGAGGCCCCACTGACGCTGTTCTCGTCCTCCCTGTGCCAGGCCCCCCGGTGCCAGCCCGAGGCAGCCACCCCCGCCAGGGCACATGGCCGCAGCCGCCACCACCACGTCCTGTTAGCGGTGACCTCTGAGCCTGGGGAGGCAGGCTGCAGGGCCGAGCGATACTTACGGACGCAACGTGCGTGGCCAACCCTCAGGGGAAAAGTGTTACCTAAAAGTATTTTTATAGATATAAGCCTTTTATACGGATCGTGTCTCTATATTTGTATCGATGTTTTATTATGTCTATTAAATAGTTATATAATTCACTCGAGCACTGATATCTGGCCTGAAATCTTGGAAACACGCCTGCGTGCACGCCGGCTTTCAGGGCTGCAGGCTCGTAGTTTGGAACTTGCTGTAGAAACAGACTTGCAGAGCAGACGCTCTGCAGAGGCCTCACGGCGTGAACCCCCATGCCGGCAGTGCGGCGTGAGAGCCGTGGTGGCGGCACGGCCCCTGGGACATTGCACGTCTTCGTCGCCTGGAGTCAAGTGTGACGTCACGTGCTGAAGGACTGCGAGTTGTCTCATTGGAAGAGTCCCAGCAGGAACTTGGACGGAAGAAAACCTGATTGCTAGCGACAAGCCTGCTCCGCGTCACCTCTGAGCCACAGACACCTTCCCCACCTTCCCCTCGGACTGGCCCAGGAGCGCTTGGAGCAGCGCCGGCCGGTCATCTGGTAAACCTCAGAAGGGCATCTCGTCCTGGACCTGTGCCGCGGCGTCCACATACCACGAGGACTAAGTCAGTGCCCCCCAAGTCGTGTGTGTCACCGCTGTGACGTGTTGCCTTTCCGGGGTCATTTCCCCATCACTCGTGCTGTCCCGAGAGCTGACCATTCGGCCTGTCCTTACTCTTTAAAGTGGTGTCTTCAGTGAGTTCCCGAGAAGGCAGACCCCGGGACGGGGGTGTGCCCACGAGTCGCTGACCAAGCAAATGGTCCCAGGGGTCACCGGAGAGGGAGTGAGGGAAGCAGGACAGGAAGGCAGGGGAGGGCCCGTGGAGGGTCGTTCAGCCCGGTCTGCAGGCGGCTCTGGAGGGCAAGTGCGTCTCAGAGTTGCCCCGACCTGAGGCCAGGCAGCCCTTGTCACACCCTGACAACCAGGCAGGTGTAAGCTTGGTGCTCTCAGTGCCTACGGGCGACGGCTGCAGCAGCGCACGGCGGGTCAGTCCTCTAAAGACAGTGACAAGGGCGCCCTCCACCTGGGGAGGAGCACGGCACTGATGCGCAGGGACGGGCACGGCCTAGCTCACGCCCTCTCCTGCCCGCTGGCTGTGAATGGTGGACGGCGGCCTGCCGTGCCCGCGCCTCCCGTCTGACGGCGTTCGTCAGCGCCCGCGCCCTGCTGCCCACTCGTGAGTGCGTGGCGATCTTCTGAAACGACAGTGACGTGGTGGCTGTCGCGCGCCCAGCACTGCACCTGGCCCGTGGTGAGCACTCAGCGCCCGGCAGCCGCTGCGGCTGCTCTTCCCCCTGCTGATGGCCGTCTAGTACCAGCAAAGTAGGCGGCTCAGAGCAGATGGGACAGTCCCTCGTGGCTGATCGGAGCCCGCTCAAGCCTCCGGTCATGCAGATGGCATCGAACGGGAGTGCAACGAGAAACAAAACGCAGGGCCTTTGCTGAAGGGCCTTGTTTATTGGGAGCTGACATGTGGGGCTCTGTGAACATTGTTGAAAAGACACAGAACTCGACTTCAAGGGCGACCGGCTCTCCACGCCCTTGGCCGATCCTTGCAAACACGGCGCCGCGAGGGTGCCGGGCACCGCGAGCCTGCTGTGCCACTCGCGTGCCTTCTCGTTTCCTCTCGGGCAGTTGGTGCCGGTGCAGGGGGGCCTCGAATGTGTCGTGCTCCCCTTCCCGGGGATATGGGAACAGACACCCAAAGCCAGAGGGCCCATGGCGTGACCGGAGCCACGAATCCACCGTGATCGTAACCAGCTGTCAGAACGACTGAGATACTGAAATATGAGAAAGGACCTTTGTAGGAATGGGGTACCACGCATGCCCCCATTTTCAAAAACGATCCCTTAGGAAGCATCCCCGAAGTGAGCCCTGGACGGTCACAAGGAAGAGACCATAACGTGTAGCAACAAGGAGGGCCCGGGACCATTGGCGTCATGGTGACGGACAGGCCCGGACCCCTTACCACGCAGGCCACGGGGGCTTTCCCAGTCAGTCCTTCAGGGAAGGTCCATCGGCATCACCAGGAGTATTCTGAAGTTAGCTAAACAGTGTAGGACGTCCAATGGAAAGTCCTCCTTCACCGAGTCCCGGGGGCCTGCTGTCCTTGAGCCAACCGCAAGGAGACTAAGAAGAAACAGAAAACACGCCGGTGTCCCGGGAACGTTTGGGGCCTGTTTGCACACAAAGCGTCGTGGCTCTCAGGTGATGTGCATGCTGTGTGCTACCTGTCCAACCCTAGCAGAGTAATGTTTTCAAAGGTTACGCTCCTGCTTGTACTTTCGGATAGGACGTTAGGCCCAGGTGAGCGCAGTTATGCTCGGGTTACGTTTCAAACACGTTGGTGAAACGGGCGCACACCTGATTCAAACTCCCCAAAATTTACAGGCCCCGTGAAGGATTCTAACGTGGGGGAAGTGCCCCTGTAGCAGATACAAGGCAGGAAACAAGGGTCACTTTGGAAATGCTCCAATAGACAAGGTTTTAGCTGATTCTTTTCCTCTGTTAAATAGAGCGCTGCTGTACACAGTGGGGAATATGCTCTGAAACAGCCAATGGCTGGAGGATCAGTACAGAGCCAGTGAGGCCCAAATGGACCTTCTAGAAGGTGTGCTGATTTTCAGCACGTGGAGGGGAATAGGGAACCAACTCCCCACATGGCGCAGTGCTCTACAGCCCCGTGATCTAGATTTTCTACGTTCAGGTTTGTTGTTTGTTTAAATGCTAATGTGCACGGTGTGACTGGCGCAGTGAGTTTCAAAGCTTTAAGAGTGATGAATTGCATGGCAGGCACCCACGCTCACTGCACCTCCAGGACGTGACTGACGCACGCATGTCCGGGGCCATCGAGGAGTTTCGTCGTTGGGAGGGCTGCTCCTCCCCATGAAATCGCGCGTGTCAGGAAACGTCTATGCAGTCCCTTCTAATTCACGGGCACTGTCTGGGAAACACAGGTTTACAAGAACACATGTTTGGAATAAAAAATATGGCTGCAAATGATTTGGGAGTTCGGTCTGAAATGTCTTTGCTAATGGAGAACTTGAACCTTTTAGGGGTGTAGAAGATGGGGTTTCAGCCAACGGGAGCATTGAAGCACACGTGCAGGTCCATCTGCTGGCGCACAGACAGCCCTTCCGGTGGGCTGAACGGCCCCCCTGGCCTTTGGCCTCCAGTCCGTGGCCATGGCCCCCTCCATGCATCACCTGCCTGCCCAGGGCCACACCTGGGCCCCGGGGCCCAGACCGAACGGAGCACGCTCCTCACAGCGAGTGGACTGCTTCCCCACGCCGTCACTACACAGTTCCCCAGCGGCTTCGGGGTCACATTCTTGCACGTTTACAAATTGTATTCTCTTAGGGCTTTAATCTCCTCCATCTGTCCAGTTGGGTCCCTGTTCTTCCCACAAAGGCTACTCACTGGTGTGTTTTTCTCCTTTTCCCCTAAATGAGGCCAACAGACATCCCTCTCTGTCCTTGGTCTTCTCCAAGAACGAGCCTTTGGTTGTACCAATCAGGTCTACTGGTTTGTACTTTCTATTTCATTAATTACCGCTCTCATTAACATGCAGTTCACTCCCCGACAGTTAAAATCCACGCCCCTCCACACCACGCAGTATGGAGGGGTACACACAGAAGTGAAAGCTGATTGCCTTCAGCAGCTGGCATTGTCGATGTTTGGCTTGTTTTGTTTTTGCTTGTCTGAATTGGGGTTTTCTGCAGCGAGCATGTACTTCGTTTGTAACGATAAAGCATATGCAAATTATCTTTTAAATAAGATTATATCCAGGGGAGTATGAATGGCTACGCCAAAAAAGATTTCAAGTTGCAGGTCTGGAGGGGAAGAGAGCTGTTTGCAGCAAAGAGCACTGATGAGCTTAGAACAGCGGTCCAGTGAGTCATTTCAGGCACTGTCCTTCCCGATGGTTCCTGGCTTAACGAGACCTGCCCCCGTCACTGGCACTAATTAAGTTCACTCCCCTAGGTGACCCAACCTGTTTCTGTCAGCCAGCAGAGGCCTGGATGAACTCAAAGGAGTCAAAAAAGAAAAAATTAGGAGAAAGGAAAATCACCCGTTAGTGAAGTCTGCCGCCCTTCCACCAGGAGTTTCCAGTCCACCAGGTCACCTCTGGCCCTTAGCGTTGGTCAGTTCATCAGGTTCCTGGGCTCAGTAATGAGATTCATGTGAGTGCTTGCTTAGACCGCCACCTACCCTGTCAAGCTGGTCGGCCGCTGTCCATGAGCAAGGCCATCTGTCCCTGAGATCGTGTCCATTCGTTCAGTGTTCACGTCTAGCTGCACCAGCTCTGTGCTAAAATCTTCTGCCTGACCGCTGCTTTGCCTCACGTTCTAGTCCAGGTCACGGCCCACTTGATTTGATTGGATTCTTTTATAATTTGAAAAAAAAAATCTTACAAATTAAATCCTAATCGAGCTATACCTGCTCCCCTTTGAAGAACCCCCAAGTGGATGAACAAACAGGAGGCATTTACAAAGCGTCTCCGACATTCTAAGGAATGTCGAAGGAGGAAAAAGTGAAATTATCTTCCACGTCTAACCAGAACCCACGCTATAGGTCAGGAGAGTGTTTGGCTCCAGAAAAATCCGAAATGGCGAGGATCTGAATGTGATAGAAGGGTGTTCCTCTCTCGAGAGGAAGACCATCAAGTTCTGATAGAGCAGCTCCATGGACCATCAGGATCCCAGCTCCTATCTTTCTGGCATGTAACTTCCATTCTTAAACTTGCCTCATGGTCCCAGATGGGCACCAGGGGACCAGCCATCACGACCACGTTCTAAGAAAACAGTTAGAGAAGGAGCGTAAAATGATACGCGCCACCTACCTCGTAACTAACCGTCCCCGAGGGCCATACCACACTGCCAGTCGTATAGAGGCGCCCGCGCACCCCGGGAGGCCGGGCAGCGTGTCATCAAGCAGCAAGAGAGCGTACATCCCAGAGAAAACCAGCGGGCGCCATTCCCACCGCGTAGGAGATGCTCCGAATACGGCTGCCTTAGCCTCAGCCTGGACCCTTCAAATTCTAAATCCGACTGGACTCACGCGAGAAAATCCCTTTCTCGGGGAGAGGGGCCTCTCCGGTATACAGAGTTGGCTGGTCATGTTGATGGCCACGCGAAGCCCTTTCCTGTTTTATGTTATTTTTTCTCCCAGCCCCCCTCACGTCGCCCTCTCTCCTGGAGACACCGATGGGCTGAGTTGAATGGTGTCCTTAGGAATGTGTGTGCCTAGTGCTGCTTCATCGTGTCCGTGGGAAGAGCTCGTGCTGTGTGTCATTTGCTAAGGGTGCGTGCGTGCTGCTGCGTTGACATCTGGTTCACTGTTTCCAGCTGCAGCACCCCAGTCTCCAGGGCCCCACCGCATTTTACTTCCCCGGCCCCTCTGCAGGAGACGCTGGCTGCTTCCTGCTGCAACGAGCACCCTCCCCCTTTACTTCCAAATAGTAAACTTGATTGACCGTTGGTTCACTGAGTCCAAATTCGTAATGGACAGCCCCTCTGCTACCTAAAAAGGCTAGCAGCCTTGTTTTCTCTCTTGATTTGGACTGACGGAATTCTTTTGGTCGTGGGGCATTGACTGACGTCCATTGTGCACTTTGACCCTTTGTTCAGGGTTGTTAGATAACCTAGCCCAAAACATTGTCTTTCCTCTCCAAAAGGTTTTGGCAAACTTGGATTCATCGGCGAGCTCCTCCGGGACCATTTCTGCACACACCTTTCTCATACTAAGATTTTCGGTTAAGATTTTCCCGTTTCTCTGTTGATGTTTACTTGTCTGCAATGCTTCTCACAGTCAGCCGAGAATTTTGATGCACAATTCAATGAATTTTTGCAATGTTTTCATCAGTTCTGCTCATTACTGGCCACCCTGACCTCTCTTCATCAGTGACACTTTCTCTCCCCTCAGGAAAATGTTTAATCCATTTGTACACTGCCGTTTTCTTCATGGCATTATCCCCATAAACTTGGACTAACATGTCCCTGATGTCACTTCCACTCTTGCCTAGTTTAACAAAAAAATTGAATGTTTGTTCATTGCTCTAATTCAAGCTCCAACATTCTCACAACAGCACACAGAAACACTCAACAACAATACTAAATGCCTCTCAGCAAGATGCCACCACATGTCCACACGAACACAGCTGTGAGACACAGATGTACCAAGGTTGTGCCACCTCACCGGGTGGTTTGTACAGTGCTGACAACGTAAGTGCACGGTGGCAAGTTCACAAACTTAATCATCAGACCTTGTGTACCCATCCCTCTCCACCCATTCATATGCCTTTTTTGTATGTTTTTATGTATTTCCAAGTCAGTTGCAGATATCAGTACATTTTCACCTGAATGTCAGTTTTTGTATGTTTGTATGAAGTGTTAAATTATATCTTTTATTTCTCTAAGTTCCATCTGATCCTTTTTAATCTACTTGGGTGTTTATTATAGTCTCTTATCTTAGCACATATATTTAAGCTTTTATTTTTTAAAGTATACTAAACAATATTTTGTGATGTGTGTTATTTCTAATAGCTGATATTGTGTGCTTCTCGGTCATGGTGCCTCACTGTCTTTGTGTTTTACACATTTTTTTTTTACTGTCAGCTCCTCATTTTCCTTGGAACTTCTCTGTGGGAATTTGAAGTAGTTTTCTCCAGGGAAGATTTTCATTTCTTCTGCAAAGTGACTGAGAGAATTAATAATCTGGGACTGCTTTAAAATAAATCCTTGTCTTGAGGTTTTAAGACCACCCAGGGAGTGTGTAGTCAGCCTGCAGAGGGATGTGAGAGCATGCGTAGAGACACTTTTTCTCCTGTATTCGATAGCAGGGATCTAGTTGGGCAGCGTTCTTGGTGTGCCTTGGGAGTGGGGCAGCAGTGAGTTTAATTTACACGGACAACGGAGCCCTTGGGTGTCCCCGCCTCTGAAGGGGAGAGACCCCTTTCATACTGCCTCCTTGACTGATTCCAAGACTCTCTCCAGGGCCACCTTTCCCATGATGCTATGAGCATTCACATCCAAGTTTGCCCAGTTTGCCAAATGTCTCCAAGGTGTAAGTAGCTTCAGCATTCTGCTCACCACCCACACTGGGTTCTCACCTGAACTTGGTGCTGGGTCTGGATGTGTTTCATTTCCTTGCACAATAATTCAGTTTAATAATTATCAAATTTAATAATTTAATTCTTTGCATATAATTTAAGAACAAATGTAATATTTTATCTCATACTTTTAGATGATCTTAGCAGGAAAGTCAGTCATGCTCTCAGAAGTAGAACTGTATTTTTCTATATATTTGAAAATACATCATAATTTTAGGTAACCTAAAAAAAGAAAAATCCAATAACTTCTCCTAGTCTCAAGTAATTCTCATGTGCTCTATTAAGAATTTACTCAAACTCTGGCATATGTGAAAACTAATTATACAAGATCCTAAAAGCAAGAACTGCGCAACATTTATACAAGTTATTTACGCCCTCTGAGTGTTTTCATTGAGGTTGATCTACCTTTAAGTTGAAGGTTTTATTAATGATATTGTTGATGATGTAGCTATTGGCAGTAACTATACATAGTAAAACTTATTGTGTACTCTACTTGTGATTGTGTGTTGAGAATTGTATGAACGTGAGCAGATGGAAATAAATGTATAAATTAGAGTCCCGCTTGTCAGTGTTTAATATCAGCAGCAATAATTATTAGGATTGATTTTTATGGTGCTTACGTAGCCATAACAAATGTTGTAAACCCAGGCTTACTGGAAACGTCTAAGAATGTTGGGGTCTGAGAAGATACATGACTTCAAACAAATGTATGATCTCTCTCTAACTCAGGCTGAGGAAGCATAACCTAACAGGAGCCAAATCGTTTCTTGAGTGCTCCTGGAAGCCTCTTGAGACAATAAAACAATAGTAACGCAAAACCACGAGGACTGGCTTGCTCTGAGCCTCTGAGAAAGGGTATGTATCTTAGAATAGCAGCGCCCTGAGATGTGATTTTCCTTCTGTGTGTAATTGTTCTGCAACTACTGGGCTGGGGTCCGATCTAGGAGAGAGTATGCAAGGTCAGGCAAAGATGATTTGTGTGGTTGTGTTTTCATCCTCAGATCTTCTCTCTGTCTTTCTTTAGTTTCTGCTAGCTTAGCTCCTTAGTGTGGGGCTTGAAACATAGAAATAACAGCCCATATTGCATAACCCAACTACACTGAATGGTATAGCTTCCTTCTCTTCTCAGGACAAGAAGTGGCTCTAAGACACTGTACATTAATCATTAAGATATTTAGTAACTGTCCACAACAGAAATACAGACTATGTACCAAGCTCTTCTAAGAAACAATGACCATCCATATAACACTCCCCAGGATATTTGTAATATCCAATACCTATCATGTTCTCATGCTGTGTCCAAACCCATTGGCAGATGTGTACGGTATAGGGCTGTGGTTAAGAGGACAAGCTCTTGATTTAGGCAGATCATGGGGTGAACACACAACAGGAGAGAAGGGTCTAGGAACAGCAGAGGCCTCCCCCACAAGAAGGACAAGGAGCTCTAGCCATTGGATAACCAGTCCCCACCACCGCCACCACCCTGCCATGTCCATCATCTCCCCTAAAGGAGGGGCTGGAGCAGGAGGAGCCCTGGTCAGTGGTGAGACAATCCCCACCACTACCCCCACTACCCCACCGGGTTTTAGAATCTTCCCCAGGGCCCTTAGAAAGAAAATGGGCTCACCTGGGGTGCAGGGAATAAGGCAGCTGCATACAATCATGATCATGCCCCACCAGGGATTCAGAAATGTGTGGTTGGATGATTCTGGTTGGAGTACGGATACTTGAGTGTTGAGCATTCTCTATGCTTTCATAACAGCCACGGCTAGCACATGTCAGTTACATCTAGAATCTGAATCTTGGAACCGTCGCCCACTCTGGAGATCACTCACTCTGGGAAGTTTTTCTTCAGCATCCTGAATATGCCTTCTTCCAGCCTCTGCCTGAACATTCTCACTGGTGGAGCACTTACCTAAGTTCCGCACCTCACTGGTCAGTGCGATCGGAACTTTGGAACTTCCTCTCTCTCCCCAACCTTCCCAACCATCTGTCCCAAGTCCCCCTCCTTTATTTCCTTTATTTTATTGTGGTAAAACACACACATCGCATCATTTACCATCTTAACCATTTGTAAGTGTACAGTTCAGTGGAATTAAGCACATTCACACTGTTGTGCAACCATCACCACCAACCATCCCCAGAAGTCTTCATCTTGCAAAACTCCAACTCGGAACTTACTGGGCAATGGCGCCCCATTCCCCGCTCCCCCAGCCCCTCGTAATCACCATGCTACTTTCTGCCTTTATGATTTTGACGACTCTAAGTATCTCATGTAAGTGGAATTATGCAGCGTGTGTCTTTTTATGACTGTCTACTTCACTTAGCATAATGTGCTATGAATTCATCAATGTTGTAACCTATTGCAGAATTTTCTTCCTTTTTAAAGTTTAATAATATTCCACTGTCTGTGTATACCACATTTTGCTTATTTATTCATGAGTCAATGAACACTTGGGTTGTGTCCACATTTTGGCTATTGTGAATAATGCTGCTGTGAACGTGGGAGTGCACACATCTCTTCAATTTCCTGCTTTCAGTTCTTTATGAGACATACCCAGAATTGGAATTGTTACATCATATGTTACTTCTATTTTTAATTTTTTGAGGAACCCCCATACTGTTTTCCATGGGGACTGTACCATTTTCCATGCCCACCAGCAGTGCCCAAGAGTTCCAATTTCTCCACAGCCTTGTCAACACTTATTATTCTCAGGGTTGGTTGGTTTGCTCATTTGTTATTTATTTGTTTCTTTTGATAGTAGTCATATTAATGGGGGTGAGGTGGTATCTCATTGTAATTTTCACTTGTCTTTTCCTAATGATTAGTCATGTTGAGCATCTTTCCATGTGCTTGTTGGTCATTCATGTATCTTCTTTGGAGGAAGTCTATTCAAGCCCTTTGCCCGTTTTCAAATTGGGTTGTTTGTTTTGTTGTTAGGTGTGTTAGAAGTTCTCTATACATTCCTGGTATTAAACCCTTATCAGATATATGACTTGCAAATATTTTTTCTCATTTTGTGGGTTGCCTTTTTATTCTGTGGAGAGTGTCTTCTGATGCACAAATTTTTTATATTTTCCTGAAATCTAACTTGTCTATTTTGTTGTTGTTGTAACCTGTGCCTTTGGTGTCGTAGTTCAATACATCATTACCAAATCCAGTATTGTGAAGCTTTTGCCTTATATTTTCTTCTAAGGGGTTTTAGGTCTTACATTTAGGTCCTTGATCCATTTTGAGTTAGTTTTTGTAAATGGTGTGAAGTAGGAATCCGACCTTATTCTTTTGCATGTAGATATCTAGTTTTCCCAACTGTTTGTTGAAAAGACTGTCCTTTTTCCTTTGAATGGCGTTGGCACCATTGTCAAAAATCATTTGACCCTATATGTGAAGGCTTATTTTAAGGGTCCTTATTTGATTCCATTGGTCTATATATCTGTTCTTCCCTTTGTCTCCCCAACCCTCCTAGCCTTCTGTGCCAACTCTCTCTTTAAAAAAATGCTGCTTTTGTCTTTCTGACAGCACACAAAGCATGTGAAAAGCACTGCTATATAACCTACAAAATTTCTCTTTTCTGCATAATTTAGGAAATCTCCAGCTCCTAAAACTATCTTTATGACAGTTTCCACATTCTGCACTATCTCTGACATGAAGAAAATAACTGTCAACTTGTAATGAAGCTGACCCTCCAGTTTCCCTCCTTCCTTTGAGCTGCCAGTATAGCACTAAATTCAGTCAGAATTTCTCTGTCTTATTGGCGGCCTCGGTGCCCTGATGACTCATATTAAAGTTTGGGGCAACTCCTAGATATTTTTTTAAATCCACTTCTATAAAAGAAAATAAAAGGTCTTCCTCATCCCATTTTTTTTTAATTCTGAGAAATATTTCAGGAAAGTGCGACAATGTTATAATAAATACCTGGGAACCTACCTTCATTTTGTCACATTTGCTTCAAGTATTTCATTGGGTTTTTGAAACTTTTGGGGGGGAATAATTATAGACTCACAGGTAATTGAAAAAGAATACAAAGAAGTCCCATGTATGCTTCACCCAATCTTCCACAGTGATGACATCTAGCATAACTATAGTTCAAACAAGGGGTTGGTGTAATACAACCTACAGACCTTGTTCACATTCCATCAGTTTTTATGTAGATACACTCATTTTTGTGTGGGTGATCTATTGTTTTATGCAATATGATCACAGGTATGGGTTCTCATAACCACTTCCACAATCAAGGTTAATCACATTATGTTGTATACCTAAAACTAATATAATGTTATATCAATTATGTCTCAATTTTTAAAAATTTTTGAGATTAATACCACAAAGGGACACTCCGTCATGCTAACCCCTGACAACCATTAATCGAGTCTCGATCTCTATAATTTTGTCTGTTAAGAGAATGCTTTGTAAATGGAATCATAGACTATATAACCTTTTGTTTTTCCATGAGTAGGTTCTAGTCAAATTTACCATATTTTTCTGTGTATAAGACAATACTTTTGTCTAAAATTGTTAGACTGAAACTTGGGAGTCGTCTTATACACAAGAGTAACCAGTTGGCGCTGATTTCTTAATGTTGGGTTAGAAAAGCAGTTGTCTTTTATATGGGGGCCTCTTGTACACAGAAAAATATGGTATTTCTATTTTTTTTTTTTTTTACTTTTTTAACTGAAATTTTTATTTGTATATAGGTGCTTGGGTTTGTTTTTGTTTTTGTTTTTTACTCTTTAAATTATTTTTATTAGATTTTACTTAAAATATTATAACAATTTCAGGTGTACAGCACAGTGGTGAGTCATTTATATAGCTTACTAAATCCTCATTCTGAACATCTGGTTCCCCTCTGACACCATATGTAGTTAGTACAATGTTGTTGACTGTATGCCCTGTGCTCCGTTTTATACCCCTGTGAGTATTCTGTGACTATGAATCTGTACTTCATTTCTTCCCTCTTTTTCACCCCTCTAGCTCTTTTCCCATCACCCCAACAAATCTAGTACCCCTCTAACAGCACAGACAGTCACTGCATACTTCTTATACACTGTATCTCCTTGTTATTGTCTTGTAACAATCAAACTACACTTCTCCACCCCTTTCCCTTATTTTACCCACTGTCCCCTCCCTCCTCCCATCTCAGAGCAGTCCCTCTAACATTCTCTGTAATGCTGGTTGGGTGGTGATGTATTTCTTTTACTTTTCCTTATCTGAGAAGCTCTTTATCTGTCCTTCAATTTTGAATGTCAGCCTCACTGGATACATTATTCTTGGTTGTAGATCCCTGGTTTTCATAAAGTTGAATATTTTCTGCCAATCCCTTCTGACATAAAGTTTCTGGTGAGAAATCAGCTGAGAGTCGAATGGGTGTGGGTGTCCCTTTATAAGTTAGTACTTGCATTTCTCTTGCTGTTTTTAGAATTTTCTCTTTCTCTTTACCTTTTGCCATTTTAATTATGATGTGTCTTGGTGTGTTCTTGTTTGGGATCATCTTGTTTGGAACTCTCTGTGCTTCCTGAACTTGTACATCTATTTCCTTCACCAGGTTAGGGAAAGTTTCAGTCATTATTTCTTCACATAATTTCTTGATCCCTTGCTTTTCCTCTGTCCCTTCTCGTAATCTTATGATTTGGATATTCTTACATTTAATATTGTCCCAGAAGAATCTCAAGTCATTCTCATTTTTCTGGATTCTCGTACCTGTCTGTTCTGAATGGGTGTTTTCCGCTGACTTTTCTTGCACATCATTGCTTTGGGCTTCTATTTTATCTTGTTGGTGACTTTTATTCTGTTCTTCATTTCAGTTAATACAGTCATTATCTCTGTCTGGTCCTTTATAATGGTTTGTAAGTCCTTGTTAATTCTTGCTATCTCTCTGTTGAAATTATCATTCAGTTCCTTAAGCATTTTTATAATTGTTGCTTTGAGCTCTGTTTCTGATGGGTCATCTGTGCCCATCTCTTTAAGTCTCTGGTTTCTCATATTTGCAGCCTCTGGACCCTCGCTGCTGAGTTCTCTTTGGTGTTTGCTGCTAATAGTGGGCGGGCAGAGGTCTGTGGGGGAGGAGAATTTGTGGCTTTGTTTCCATTCTGTGGCTCTGGGGGTCGTGCAGGGAGTTTGGGCATGATTGCACCTTTCTCTTCTGAGTTTGCCCCATGCACAGATTCTGCCCTGAGCATTGGAGTCAGTCCTGTTTTCTGGTCTTTCAGAACATCCTGGACGTGGACTGAGAAATGTCCCCTCTCTCCTGCTCCTTCCTGGCTGGAGCGTTCTTGCTGTGGCTCCTCACCACCCAGCCGTTCCCCCTCCTCTGAGAACCAGAGTGAAGTCTGGCTGCTGCGATTTGTGTACCAGCCTGCACCTCCTGGGGCCACAGTGAGGTGGGGGCGGTGTCTCCTGCTCACCTGTGGCCCCCTTTCCTCTGTTGCAGGACTGAGTGAGGCTCAGAGTGCTCTCCCATTGCCTTCCTCCTCCTCTCCCCTAGTGGAAGAGTTCCAGGTGGGGACCAGTACTGCCAGTCCCTGCTCTTCCCTTTATTTCTCCTTTGTGTAACCCTCTGCCCACCTGCAGGTCCCTTAATGTGATGAGCGGGTTTCTTAGCTGTGATTGTGGGTTGTGTAGAGGGCCCTTGGTTGAGGTACAGGTGTTTTGTTAGCTGTCATCTCCAGAGGAGTTTTTGGGGGGTCCCTCTCATGCTGCCATTTTGTTGCTTTCCATAGCATTTCTATTCACAGAAATTGTTCCTTGTCTTCTCTGCAGACAGTAACCACTTTACATGTGTGTCTTCCATACAAATGGCCATGTAAAAGCCCTATTCAACCATTTGGGGAGTGTGGGAAAAGGGAGACTCCCAGTTTGACTGAAAAAAACTGAATTAATTTTCTCAGAAAAAATACATGTGGCAGTTTTTTGTATTGGTAACACAAGTATTCTAGGACAATTCTATAAATAGATTGTAAATTCAGTAGGCTTTTTGCTTTTACTGGATCAAGTATTATTATTCATAACATTGCTTCTATGAGAAAATATATTTCAAAGTCCAGACTGGAAAACAACCTGTTAGTTAGTGTTTGCAAATGCTGTGTTGGAATTGTATGCCCAAATTTTGCTTTGCCAAATATTGTGTACACTGGGAATGCCTGTGATCTAACAGGTGAGAGAAACAAAAAGGTTTGAATGTCTTTCCACTGTTGTTAAAAACAAAACAAAACAATAATATGAGGTCGAACAACTAATTTCATGAGCTCATCCTAGAAAAAGTGCTACATACCTCATTGCTGAACATCACTGTGGTCACCTTCAAGGTACTCCCGTTAGGAAGCTAGCGTATACCCTTTGAGGTTGGCTTTTTCACTCAGTATAACTCTCTTGAGATCCATCCAAGTGGTTACATGTATCAAGTTTGTTCCTTTTTATTTCCACGGTTTCCACGGTATGACTGTATTACGGTTTGTTTGATCACTCACCTGCTGAAGAGCATCTGTATTGTTTATAGTTTGGAGTTACTACAAATAATGATGTACTATGACATTCATCTTCAGGTGTTTGTAAAATGTAAGCTTTAATTTATCTGTGATAAATACCTAAAAGTGTGATTCCTGAGTTGTACAAGTATATATTTAGTTTCATAAGAAACTGCCAAATTATTTTCAAGTAACTGCAACATGTTACATTCCCACCCCCAATGTATGAAAGTTGGTTTCCCTATGTTCTCATCAGTATCATCACTAGTTTTTATTTCAACTGTCTAATCACTGTAATATCTCATAGTGGTTTTAATTCACATGTCTCTTATGGTTAATGATGCCAAACATGTTTTCACGCACTCACTTGCCATCAGTATATCCTCTTTGGTGAAATGTCTCTCCAAGTCTTTTGCCCATTTTCTATTGGACAATTTGATGTTTTACTGCAGAATTTTGAGAGCTCTTTATATATATGAGATAAAAGTTCTTTGGTAAATCAGTGGAAATATTTTCTCCTCGTCTGTAACTTGTCTTTTCCCTTATCAATCTGTCACCTGCTTCCTTTATGGATCATGTTTCTGGTGTCATGTCTAAGTACTCTTCAACCTAACCTGAATTTATGAAGATTTTCGTCTATGCTTTTTCTAAAAGTTTTATTGTTTTGCATTTTATATTTAAATCCATGATCCATTTTGAGTTAATTTTGTATAAGGTGTGGGATTTAAATTTGGACTTTTTTTTTCTTTTTAAATAGACTTTATTTTTAGAGCAGTTTGAGATTCACAGCAAAATTGAGCAGGAAATGCAGTGAGTTCCCCTGTACCCGTGCCCACACACTCGGCCTACCCTGCTTTCAACATTCTGCATCACAGCTGTATGTTCATTACCATCAGTGTACCCACACTGACACATCATTATCACCCAAAGTCCACAGTTTACATGAGGGTTCACTCTTGGAGTTGTACATTCAATGAGTGTTAACAGATATAGTCACGTATAGTCATCACTATATCATAGTAGTATACAGAGTAGCTTCACTGTCCTAAAAATTCTCCTGTTCCACCTGTTCATTCCTCCTTTCCTCCTAACCCCTGACAATTTCCAATCTTTTCATTTTTCTCTGTAGTTCCACCTTTTCCAGAATGTCGTATAGTTGGAATCATACAGTATGTAACCTTTTCAGATTGGCTTATTTCACTTAGTAAATTGTAGTAACACTTAGGTTTTCTCCATGTCTTTTCTTGGCTCCATAGCTCATTGCTTTTTTAGCACTGAATAATTTTTTATTGCATAGACGTACCAGTTTATGTATTCATTTGTCTACTGAAAGACATCTTGATTAGTTCCAAGTTTTAGTAATTATGAATAAAGCTGCTAAAATATGCACGTACAGGTTTTTGTGTAGCTGTAAGTTTTCAGATTACTTGGGTAAATACCAAGAAGCACAATTGCTCAATCATACGGTGAGAGTCTGCTTAGTTTCATAAGAAACCATTAAACTGTCTTCCAAAGTGGCTTTACACCAGCAATGAAGAGTGTCCCTATTGTTCTATGTCTTTTGCCAGCATTTGGTGTTGTCAGTGATTTGAATTTTCATCACTCTAATAGGTGTGCAGTGGTATCTGATTGTTGTTTTCATCAGGATTCATTATTTAACCTATGAAAGTCCAACAGCTCTAGCATTTCAACTATTTTTAATATAAAAACAAAGCATTCTTTTTTTCTCATTAATTTTTATTTTTCAATTACATTTTACATACAATACTGTATTGGTTTCAGGTGTGCAGCACCATGATAAGACATTCATATGACTTAAAACATCTTTACTCTGAAACATCTGGTTCCCATCTGATGTCATATATACTTATTACAATGTTATTCACTGTATGTCCTGTGCTGCACTTTACATCTCTGTGACTAAGCTGTGACAATGAATTTGTACTTCTTGATTTCTTCCCCTTTTCATCTAACCCTCCCACCCTTCTCCCATCACCCCAACAAATCTAGTACCCATCCAACATCACCTATAGTTACGGCAACATTATTGACTATATTCCCATGTTACACCCTGCATCCCCATAACTATTACTTTGTAACCACCAGACTGAGCTTCCCAATCTCCTCTCATTAGTTCACCCCTCCCCCAACCTTCCTCTCACCTGGCAAAAAACCAAATGTTTTCTGTGTCTATGAATCTTCCTGCTCCACTTGTTTATTTTCTTCTTTGGATTTCACCTACAAGCAAAGTCAGCTTGCATTTGTCTTCCTCTGTTTGACACTCCACTCAGTGTAGTACCCTCCATGTCTTTTGATTGGAGCTTTTAATCCACTTAAATTGAAGGTAATTGTTGATATGTAGCTATTGCCATTTTATTGTTCATAATTTTGCTCCCCCCTCCCCCAATCTTAAAGCAGTCCCTCTAACATTCCTTGTAATACTGGTTTGGTGGTGATGAACTCCTTTAGCTTTTTCTTGTCTGAGAAGTTCTTTATTTGTCCTTCCATTATGAATGCTAGCCTTGCTGGGTAGAGTAACCTTTGTTGTAGGTCCTTGCTTTTCATCACCTTGAATATTTTCTGTCACTCCCTTCTGGCCTGCGAAGTTTCTGTTGAGAAATCAGCTGACAGTCTTATGGGAGCTCCCTTATAAGTCACTAGCTGCTTTTCTCTTGCTGCTTTTAGGATTCTCTCTGTCTTTGACCTTTGCCATTTTAATATAACGTGTCTTGGGGCCTGTTTGGGTTTATCTTGTTTGGGACTCTCTGTGCTTCCTGGGCTTGTATGTCTGTTTCCTTCACCAGGTTGGGGACGTTTTCAGTCATTATTTCTTCAAATGGGTTCTCAATTCCTTGCTTTCTCTTTTCTCCTTCTGGGACTCCTATGATGTGAATGTTGTTGCACTTGATGTTGTCCCAGAGGCTCCTTAAACTGTTCTCTTTTTTTTTGATTCTTTTTTTTTTCTTTTTTTTCTGTTCTGACTGGATGTTTTCTGCTACCTTGTCTTCCAATTCACTGATTCTATCCTCTGCTCCATCTGGTGTGCTGATGATTCCTTCTATTGCGTTCTGAATTTCAGTGATAGTATTCTTCATTTCCGACCCATTCTTTTTTATAATTTCTATGTCCTTCTTTATGTTTGCTATCTCTCTGTTAAAGTTTTCACTAAGTTCCTTCAGGATCCTTAAAACCATCATTTTAAATTGCTTGCCTCCATCTTGGTAAGATCTTCTTCTGGAATTTTCTGCTGTTCTTTAATTTGATAAGTATTTTTGTTTGTTTGTTTCCTCATTTTGGACACCTGTCTGTGTTTGTTTCTATGTATTAGGTATATTTGGAACTGTCTCCCAGTATTGCTAGATAGCCTTATGTAGTAGATTCCCTATAGGGCCCTGGCACCATCTCCCTGGTCATCTGCACTGGGGGCTCCTGTGGATTCTGATTTGACACCAGTGCTGTGCCTGGAGCTACTCAGCAAAAGTCTCAGAGCACACCAATGGCAGTTGCTGCTTGCCTGAGGCCCGTGGACTTATTTTCCAAAGAAGATTGCAATGCAGGTGGGGCTGGCTGCTCACCAGAGAAAGTGCCTCTGGTGTTGGTGGAGTTGAATGAGGTGGGGTCCCAGTGAGTCAGCAGAGGGGAGCGAGTAAAACTCAACAGACCAATCAGGTTCAGGGTAAAGCTCAACAGACCAATCAGGTTCAGGTTTGGCCGTGTGGGGGCGGGCACAGCACAGGCAAGATGGCGCCCACCAGCCTGCACGGGAGGAGGGCGCACCCAGGAAAAATGGCGACTGCCCTCCAGCCCTCGCTCCAAAGCCACACACCTCAGTCTGCCCCCCATATACCTCCAACACCCCCTGAGTAACCGTCCCTCTGCTGGACCCCTGGGTAAGTATCCATGAGTAACTGAGTCTGCGTGGCCACTTTAAGAGGATGCCTGGGTTTCCCGGGGACCTTCCCTCCCAACCAGATGGTTGGGGTTCTCCTTGTTTTTCAGTCAGATATTGTGGAGCTCCTCTTCCCAGTAAGTGTTCTAGGCTAGGGAGCCTGGTATGGGCCTGGGGTCCCTTGGTCCTCTGGGGGGATGCTCTGTGGCTGAAATATCAAAGCAAAATGTTCTTGAAGAAGTCGAAGCTCCATTGTCCCCCATCCCTGGTCCTGTTCTCTTCCCTCTCCTCTGAGGGAACCATCACTGTGAACTCAGAATGCATCTCTTCGGCCCTTCTTTTTACATTTTTGCAGACATAGATACAAATCTATGTACAATATAGAATGGTTTTTATGTTTTTTTATTTACATAAATGCTGTCATGCTATGTGCATCATCCTTACTTGGTGGTTTTACTGAACATTTCCATCTTGCCCCACTGGTGGCACATATGAAATTAGTTCTTTCCCTTTTAAAACAAAGTTGTAATAGTCTATGATGTGATTTCACCACATATTATCCATTTCATTCTTAGTGGACATATAAGTAATTTCTAATTGTTAAACAACTGATGGCTGGAACCTATGTCATGACCTAAACTTTATACTTTATAGGGGAGACTGATTATGACTTCAGCCACCCTGAAAATTACAGTAACCCTTGTATACTTCAGGAATTTTCCATGTGATAACGGTGCCTCTGCAAATGAGAAACTCACTTGTTTTAGCCTCCTTTGCAGCTGTCGAAGCAGGCACTGCTAGTGACATACGGCAGCACAGGACTTTGATCTGGAAGTGAGTGACAGAGAAGGGGGCGTTAGGTGGAGAGACATGAGCCTTCAGAGATGGCAGTGGCAGAGGTACTTGGGGTGGCACCCAGTTGCAGCATCAGCAGCGTGTCACAGAGACTGTGCCCTAGGGCAAGGCAAACCCACCCCCCGATGGGTCTCCAGCAGTCCAGTCAGGGTCCCGGTCCTGGCTGTGGGACAGTCAAGCCTCAGTCTCTAGGCTCCACACTACTTTGTGCTTACACTAGCCAAAGTGTGTTCTGGTTTGTGGCAAATGAGAATCCCATCTAATGTAGACACCGGTATCAGAAGTGACTGCGACCCTCAGCGAGGTGGCATCTAGACTTGTTGTCCCAGCTGGTGAGACCTGAAGACAGCGAGGACCCATGAGGTGTTAGAAGCCAAGGCTCCAGCAGCCAAGGCAGACTCTCAAAACACGGGTCCCCCAGAAGGAAGGCAAGACTTGGGGAGAGATTGCAACTCTAGGGAAGACCAGAGAAACGGAAAGCCTGTGGGGTAAGCTTGCTATTGCACATCAATCAGGACAACTTCATGAAAGAGAACAAGCAGGTCAGATTCCAAATTCTTGGCTCGAGGCAAGGTCAGGGAAGCGGGGACTTCCGGTAATGAGGCTAACAGCACCTTTCATGTCATGCAGCCACAGAACTGAGGTTGCTAGCAATCAGCCTCCAAATCCTGTGGGTTGTCAGATCGTAAAACCCATTAAACGCACAATCAGATGCCTTGTGTGAAGTACAAGCACTGATGAGGCGTGGGGGCGGAGATGCCTGGGGCCCGAGAATGGCAACGGGGACATCCGGGGACGTGCGCGTGAGCCTCGTCTGCGTCTGTCTGATGACACTGTTCCTGCCCCACTCGAAGACCCAGAAATAACAATGTATGAGGGGGGACCCCCAAAATGGAATTTATTTATAAAAAATTGCATGTTTAGTTCTACATGTTTACACATCAGTCCCCTCCACGGTAGTCGTTGCTGGATGCAACACGCCCACCGAGAAGCATCCAGAACATGTTTTAAATTCTTCAATTCTGAGGCCTTTTAGTGCTTCTGCTCTTTTCTGTGTCGCCTCTTCCACATCAGCGAAACGCTTCCTTCTGAGGAGTTTTTCATCCAGGGGACAAAAGAAGTGTCATGTAGGGCCAGAATGGGTAAATAGGGAGGTGGGGCACGGGGGTCCTGCCATTTCTTGTCACAAACTGCTACACGCTCAGCGCGGTGTGGGCAGGTACGTTGTCACACGGCGCGGTGTCCGCGTGGGCGTGTGTGTTGTCAGGTGTCGTGCGGGCGGGCGCGCTGTCAGGCGGCGCGGTGCGGGCGGGCGCGCTGTCACGTGGCGCGGTGTGGGCGGGCGCGCTGTCACGGGGCGCGGTGTCCGCGTGGGCGGGTGCGCGGTCACGCGGCAGGGTGTCCGCGTGGGCGGGTGCGTGGTCACGCGGCAGCGTGTCCGCGTGGGCGGGTGCGTGGTCACGCGGCAGGGTGTCCGCGTGGGCGGGTGCGTGGTCACGCGGCAGGGTGTCCGCGTGGGCGGGTGCGTGGTCACGCGGCAGGGTGTCCGCGTGGGCGGGTGCGTGGTCACGCGGCAGCGTGTCCGCGTGGGCGGGTGCGTGGTCACGCGGCAGCGTGTCCGCGTGGGCGGGTGCGTGGTCACGCGGCGCGGTGTCCGTGTCCGTCGGCCATCACGGAGGGGACAAACGTGTGGAAAGAGTCTCCACAAACAATTCACTGGAGCCGCACACGCAGCCTCTCCCCACCACGCCCGCGGGTGCCCGGATGCAGACGGGCCCCTAGAACATCCCCTAGCGGGGGGCCGGGTCTACAGGGGGCCCGCCCTCCAGAAGGTCATCCCGGTGCTTGGCCCACCCCCAGCCCCCAACAATCACCTCGAGGGGGAAGCCCACGCCCCTCACCCCTTCCTGCCTTCAGATCTGCAGGAACACGCAGCCCCGTGGGCGGGCCCCTCACACCGTCACTTCAGCGTTAGGAAAGGCCACAAGGAGGAAGGGCCGGCGCCCGGCTGGCTGTGCGGTGGGCGCCCAGGCGAGCCCAGCCCTCTGGGCGGCGGGGAAGCTCGGGCGCTGCTGCCTGGGCGCGTGGGCAATGCTGAAGCGCCCCTGGCACGTTGGACGTGGCACGGGGACATACATACCATCCGGCTTAAGCTGGGGGCTGAATAGGGAGACCAACACAGAAAACTAAGTCGAGGGGAAAAGGCGACTGTTGATTTCAGGGAAAACAAAAGCGGAGCAGGAAAGGCCAACGGGGGCCCGCACCCCGCGCCCGCTTGCCCGCTGCGGGCGGACTCCCGGCAGTCCCCGCACTCCCTGCACGGCGCCCTCCGTCGTGCGTGCTCGTGAATTGGCGTGTGGAAGCGTGTCTGCCCTCCGGGAGGGCCCCGGCCCCCGCAGGGCGCACCCCTCGGCAAGCAGGGCCGGCTAACTGCGGTCCCGAACGGTAACACAGGCCGAACAAACGGCATGCAAGTGGGGGCTGTTCAGGGGCACACCGTGGACGGGCCTGTTCTGGGAGGCCAGGGAGGCTTCCCTCGGGGGAGACGACTGGGAAACAAGGAGCTGGAGGCGGGGGAGGGAAAGCACTCCAGCAGAGGGACCCGCGTGTGCAGAGACCTCACGGCGGGTGGAAAAGCCCAGCGGCCGGAGTGCAGGAGCGGGGAGCCGTGGGTGCCAGGCGAGGCGTGGGCAGCAGCCCAAGGACCTCCGCTAGCGGGTGGCTGCCGGGATGGTAGCCCTCTTCGGCCCTTAGGGAAGCCCCAGGCAAGTCCCAAGGTGAAGGCAGCCCCTCAGCTCCAGGAGTCTGAGCTGCCTGGGAAGGAATCGAATCATCTGGCCCCCGGCTGTCCCCTGGTGGTGCAGACACGTCGGCGCAGCCTTCCCAGCAGCTGCCTCAGCAGGACGGGGATGGCTTTGGGATTTGTGGGAGCAGAACATTCCGCTTCCAAATGTCAGTGGAGTAGTGCTGAGGGGCAACCATAATCAAGAAATTAAGTTATCCAATTAGGGAGAATAATGGGAAAAGAAAAGAAAGCAAGCGCGTTTAAAAGAACCACAAAAACGACTTACGAAAGCCGTGTTGCACTGGGACACTCATTTCGAGTCGCACAACTAGACAGACGGAGAGTTACAGCCCTTCCTGACATGGAGCCACTCTCCAGGCACCGTTGTGTAACCGGTTTTCCCCACTTTCCTCCACAACCAAATGTTGTTGTCAGGAAGATTTACTTTTCATCCCCTGGTGACAATGGGTGAGGTGCCACTGAGTCCATAGATACTGCTCGGGAACATTTTCTCTACAATGTCATTACTGCAAGTATTAGAAAAACCTTCATTTTAAATACATTTTATAAAGGCAACAGAGGTGTGCTTTGGTTCTAAGCTGTTTGTATTCTTCTCGTCAGGTGTACTAGAGGTTCTTTTCCATATCTACGTCCCTGGGTGTGTGTATGAATGCTTAGCCGTACGCTCCGAGCCCATGAGTTGAAAACACTTTTTTTGGTACATAAGTACCTTTACTCCCGGTGATTTACACTAAGATGTGGGAAAATTAATATTCTCCTGCTTTGACCGTATGACCTTGAGCTGTGGCATACTGAATTCAAACACTAGTATTTTGCCTACCGGAAGTGCTCACATTTGTTACTAGATAGATATCTGCAAGGGTGGAGAAAAGGACGGCTTGCCATTTAAGAACTTTTTTTTTTTTTAAAGGAAGCTGATAACTCCAAGGAAATAGTGGGAATTACAGGAAAAAAAAATAACTATAAACCAAAAAGGACAGAAGAAATGTTACTGAGACATACTTCCATCGAAAATATTATCTGCCAGAGTATTAGTTCTAATTATTCTTTGGGTTCCCCCAACTTACAGTATTTTGATAAATGCTATGACTGGTAGAGATCCATCCATTTAATTTATTTGAGGACTACCACTCAGCTTAATACATTTTTAAATTCATTTCACATTGGTCATACGCCATGCGCCAAACCCTATATAAGAGCTGTCTTATTTTCTGAATTTGCATTTTAATAATTTAGAAGATCTTGCTTTCTGTCTTTCCAGAATTATAGTTATTCAAAAAAATTCTTTCTTTGCTCCATTCCCCGTTTCCCTGGCTGGAATATTTCACTTTCTCATCATGAAGCCTCTGGATATCACCATTCTATCTTGGAATTTGCTCTACTTCTCCACTGGGTGAAGGGGTTTATTAACTGTCCATTTGTAAAGTGCCCTCTGGGATGGTCTGCATGCAAGATAGTAAGAGTAGAGACATATGTCATTGCCTTTTCTGTCCAAATACAAGTCGCTCGCACCATCTATCATCTTCTAGCAAGAGTGGATGAAATTCCAGTGAGTGACCTCGAGTCTCCATCGCATGGTTGTCCACACAGAAAGTCTTGGCCGAGTCGTTGTGATCTCCAGGGCCTGATAGCTCCCTCTACTGTCTCTTTAGTTGAACAGTTCTTTTTATCTGTATGTGCGTTTGTATGTATCCATACATTAGATATGCACATGTAAGTATGTGCTTTACAATCTACTCCTCAGAGAGAGAGAGATTGTCCTCCTACCTTGTCCGATCTGCCCGGTTGCTCTGCCATGCTTCCACACTGCTATTTTTTTCCTTAGGAGTCCATTCAGATTTTTTATGTACTTACAAACAAATATGAATATGGATCTTTTTTCCTCTTATGCACAGTAGGTAACCTGCTATATACACTATTCTGCACTTGTGTGTTTCCTTCTCAGGACAACAGCCTTAGTCTCTTTATTACTGTTTAGGATTCCATCGTTCCAATTATGGATAAAGCATAATTTATGTAATCGGTCCTATCTTGAAGGAAATTTCATTTTTTTCCAATCTTTTATTACTATGGTGAATAACCCTGTGCATTGTCATTTTGCCTATGTGCAGATACAATTTAGGACAAACTTTTACAAGCGAAACTGTGAGGACAACTGATCTCAGCATTTGTAATTTTAACAATTATTGCCAAATTGCCCTCTAAGGGTTGTACCAACTGACTCCCACCCATAATGTGCTGCTTCTACTTGTGTTTTCCAGAGTTTTCTGAAGAGGGAACACATTGTGTTTATTTCTGCTTTCCTATTTGAAACCATTTATTCGTTGATCAAATATTTATCAAATGCCAACCATGCCCTAGGCCTCTCCTTAGGCCCAGAGAGACAACAATGAACAAAACAGACACTAATCCCTTTTATGACATTGTATTGTGAGGCAGAGACATGGATGACTGCGGGTGACCAGGGTATGTAAAGTTCCTGATCATGTAATGCTTCAGTTACCGCGCAGACGCCACACAGGGACCTTAACTGCATGATGCAGCCGGGGACAGAGGTCAGAAGGAGTGGTGGACACGGCAGTCCTGTGGGCCACACGGCCTGTGTAAAAGCTGCAGCTACTCCCCTGCTCTCCTAGGTTATGAGGACAGAAAAGGCCCGTTTTGATAGACCTCCCCAATTGTGAAGAAAAACTAGAAATCCCTATTTTCATGTAATACCTCCCCATTTTAATGCTGGAAACGAATATAAAATTTTAGGAACATTTTGAGGACACATTATTTTTTAGTAGAGATAGACAAGAAGATACTAAAGTTTATTAGGAAAAATAAACATGCAAGGATATCTAGAAAAATATTGAGGGGGACAAAGAGTTATGGTGGGAGGGGCACTGACCCTACCAGACATTAAAACACACTCCAAAGCCTCTAGAACGAAAACAGTGAGATTGGTGCATGAATAGGCTGATAGTCGAGGAAGACAGAATAAGATACCTAGAGATCAACCTGAGTACCTACGGAAAATTAACACACGAGGAAACAGTGGCCTTTGAAATCACTCAGTCAGAGACTGAGGTTTTAATAAATGGCGCTGGGACAGCAGGCTAGCCATGAAACAAAGGAAAAACTAGAGCCTGATCGCACTTCCCACGAGAGGAAAAACTCCCGGTGGAGCAGAGATCCAACTGCAAAAGATGAAACCACATAGGCACTAGAATAAAGCGTGGATGGATTCCTGCATAATCTGTAAGGAGAGGCTTTCTAACTATGGCTCAAAATCCAGGGGCAGTAAAGAACAGATTGATTATTTGGATGACATAAGACTGAAAACGAAAACATAGAACTAAAAAAATTTCCTCTTGGCAAAAAACACCATAAGCAAAGTCAAATGAGAACATGGGAGAAAATATTTGCAATCTATGTCACAGATAAAGGGCCAATATCCTTACTATAGAAAGAACTCTAAAAAATAGAAATAGGAGCGAAAGACATGCATACCCAGCTCACTAAAACATATGTATGCATATTAAAACGGGCCTAAAGCATATGACAATATACTTAACTTACATTGTAGAGAACTACTCACTTAAACGGTGCTGAGATACCATTTCTCCCCTAGCAGATTGGCAGAAATTTTACATATGATCTCACATTCTATTGTTGTGGCTGGGGGAAAGGTGATCCCACACACTGCTGGTGGAAATGCAAGTTGATACAACTTTTCTGGGAGGAAACTGGCAACCTCTAACGAAACTACACGCGTGCTTACCTTTGACCCAGTGATCTAGGAGTTTACTTTTAAGATACTATTATGCAGTGAGGTTAAAACAACACAGAAGAATGAGGAAGATCTCTATGAACTGAAATGGAGTAATTTGCTGGCTATATTATTAAATGAAAATGAAAGGTACCAGTGAGCATGTGTTTTATGTTACCATTTAGGTTAAAAAAAAATGAGAAATAGCAATAGACTGTATACATGTATCTGCTATATTTATAGAACAAGACAGCAAGACACAGAAAAGTAAACCAGCAACTCATGAGAGTGAGATCTGCAGTGCTGGGGTGGAAACAAGGCAGAGAGGCCGCACAGTTAGGGGGAGGTGCACAGGATGGGGCAGTGACACTTCTCAGAGTGCATCTTTCTACACAATTCTAACTTGGGGGACCGTATTTACATTTCACTTAGCTTTAAAAAAAAATCAGCAAGAATGGGAGCAAACCCTAACATAACATAGAATACAGTAAAAAAAAAACAAATAGCCTCACTTGGTCTTGGAGGCAGAAGAACTAAAGAGACTGTAACCAATATGGACCTCTACCGAGTGGATTGGCTTTTGTGGTGGAATGGATTAGAAATATACTGAAACTACTACTTTCTGGGCATTCTAAGACGCAGTGTAAAAATATATCATGGATAATGGGAGTCAAGTTTCTCACTATTGGAGAATAAAGTTACAAGTATGGGGAGAGGGGAGGCTATAACGAATCGTGTGGTATTAGAGGTATCACTGTAAACTCATGGTTTTAATAGATTGAATGTAGATAGATGACTGACACAGAGACAGATTGATTGTAGAGAGAGGTATTGATATAGATTAGACAGATAAATAGATACGAGGTCTGACAATTAAGTTCACCAACTTGCCTCCATGCACTCACCTTGGCAGCTCTGTACACACAACTCGGTGAGGTGTCATAACCTTGGAACATCTGTGTCCCACAGCTGTGTTCGTGTGCGGCCGTGTCTTGCTGAGTGGCGTTCATTATTGTTGTTGCGGGTTTGTGTGCCGTTGCGAGAATGTCGGAGCTTGAATTAGAGCAATGAACAAACATCGAATTTCTCATTAAACTTGGCAAGAGTGGAAGTGACATCAGGGACATGTTAGTCCAGGTTTATGGGGATGATGCCATGAAGAAAACAGCAGTGTACACATGGATTAAACTTTTTTCTAGTTCCCTGGTGGTGCAGTGGCTAGGCTTTGGTTCTCTTAATGCTGTGACCTGGGTTTGATTCCCAGCCAGGGAACTACAAAAAAAAACAAAACAAAACAAAACAAAAAAACAACCAAACAAAATGTTTTCTGACGGGAGAGAAAGTTTCACTGATGAAGAGAGGTCAGGGTGGCCAGTAAAGAGCAGAACTGACGAAAACATTGCAAAAATTTGTCAAATAGTGCATCAAAATTGTCAACTGACTGTTAGAAGCCTAGGAGACCAAGTAAACACCGATAGAGAAACAGGAAAATCTTAGCTGAAAACCTTGGCATGAGAAAGGTGTGTGCAAACATGGTCCCGAAGGAGCTCACCGATCAACAAAAGCAAAGGAGACCCAAAGTTTGCCAAGACCTTTTGGGCCACGTTATCACTGGTGATGACACATGAGGGTACCAATATGACCCTGAAACAAAGCATCACAGTGCACGATGGAAGTCAGCCAATTCTCCACGACCAAAAATGTTTCGTCTGTCAGTCCAAATCAGGAATCAAAACAATGTTGCTAACCTTTTGGTATCAGAGGGATTATTTATTATGAACTTGTACCCACTGGACAGTCAACTAAGTTTACTATTTGGAAGAGCTGAAAAGGCTGCATGAAAAAGTTAGATGACAACGGCCTGAACTTTTCACCAACAACTCAGGGCTCTTGCATCACGACGATGCCCCAGCTCACACGGCTCTGTCTGGGAGGGAGTTGTAACCAGCACACACATAACTGTGTTGGGACACCCTCCCTGCTCACCTGATCTGACCCCAGTGACTTTTGTCTTTACCCAAAGGTAAAGAAAATATTAAAAGGAAGACATTTTGATGATATTCAGGACATCAGGGGTCATACAATGACAGCTCTGACGGCCATTCCAGAAAAAGAGTTCCAAAATTGCTTTGAGGGGTAGACTAGGCGCTGGTGTTGGTGCACAACTTCCCCAGGGGAGGACTTTGAAGGTGACCTTAGTGATATTCAGCAATGAGTGTAGCACTTGTTCTAGGATGAGCTCACGAAATTAATTGTCAGAACTCGTAGATAGAAAAACAGATAGATATAAATTTATATAGTTGTGTCCACTGAGTAAGCCTAGAATCAATAACACTCCAGTAACAATGAACACAGCTAGCACCCAGATCTTGGCTTATAAACACCATTCTCCACCAAAAAGAATCAAGCCTCCTTAGATAAATGACTCGTTTTAGGACTAGTGCAGAGAAAGGACAAGGTGAGCCTGGCACATATTGTTGTAATAGAAGTAAGGAAGAGCTCAAAAAATAATGGGGAGATGCCAAATGCATGCAAAAACCAACTGGAAGGGACTCCCACTGGTCAAACTGGGAAAATCTAATTGGAGTAGTGGATTCAGACAAGAATCATCACCAGATGCTAAGACCAGAAGCTAAACATCTGATGAGAGTAAGGATAGTTACACTGTCTCCAAGGACCTCCCCACAAAATGCTTTTTACTTAGAAAGGGACAATACAAAGGGACAAAATTTACAGGGGACAAAACTTAGAGATGCTGCCATAACCAAGTGATCAAAGTTAAAGTGATCAATAATGGCACCAGCAACATGACGTGCCTCTTCAAGTGGGGCACTGGGAAGGATACATCTGTTCTGGAGCATTCCTGCCCAAATTGCACAGACTGAGTCTAGTGAGGAAACGACAGGCAAACCCCTCTTAAGGGACAGGCTGAAAAAACAAAAACAGAAACGAACACGGGCCTGTACTCTGCAAAACTGCGAGATCATCATCATGGGAGACAAAGAAAGACCAAGGAACTGTTGTAGATTTAAGGAAACAAAAGAAACATAATAACATAATCCCAAATTGGATCCTGCACCAGAAAAAAACACATTTTCTCTTTTGCTATAACGGGTAGAATGAGTCAGTTGGTGAGATGCGAGCCATTTCCCGATTTGACAATTACACATAGTTACATAAGAGACTATTCTTGGTTTTTTTAGGAAATATTCACTGAAGGGTTTAGAAGTGAGTCTGCAACTTACTCTCAAATGGTTCAAATAAGAATAATATGGGGGGATAAAAAGTTCACATTTGGGGACGGGAGTTGAAGGGTAAATGGGAATTGTTTATTCTTGCAATGTTTCTCTAAGTCTATAATTTACAAAAGAAAATAATAATAACATTGTGAGGGGTTCCCCTGGGCAAACAAAAATGTAAAGGACCGCAACAAACCATGCTTGCAAGCAGCCTAGGCCCGTGGTCTGGATGCCACCCCTGGGCCACCAGCTTTTAGCCTCCGGTTTAGACCTATTTTCTCGAGTTGATTTTAAACGGGGTCTCGCCGATGACCACCACTGCCAGGCTGGAGAATGCTTTGTTGCATCTGGAACTTTTAAAGCAGCTTAGTACCGACGAGGAAGCTGCCGAGACAGCGCCGGCACAAACAACCCCTCTGCGAGCAGAGCGATGTAAACCCGAACTCAGCTCTGGGCCCGGAGGCGGAGAGGCGCGGGCAGCCCTGCTTCTGGGTTGCGGGTGTCCGCCATCTAGCAGGGTGGAGAGAAGGGAGCGGGGTCGCCAAGCACCTTCCGGAACCCCACTGCTGAGGGAAATGTGTTGTATCAGGAAAGGGGAAAAGAAACACACATAAAGGGGAAGGTTGCTCTTGGCACATCGAGCTTTTCTGAGTTCGGAAGCAGAAACCAAGGGAGTCGCAGGCCTCTCTTCGGGGGTTCCGTGCAGCATGTGGGGTGCTCTCCTCCGAGGGTGCAGCCCAGTCTGCCAGAGCCAGGATGCGTTAAATCAGTTTGCAGATTGACGTTTGTGGCCCCTCTCCCTTCTCATCCTGCAATTCCTCCTTCCTGATGAGTCAGTCCGACGACCAGGGGCGCAGAGCCCAGGAGCCTGCACTCAGAGGGGGCAGCTGCCTGATGGCTGGGCCTTGGGGGGCTGGCAAGCTATTCGAGGCAAGGAGTAAGGAGGCAGAGGGAACAGCACGCCAAGGAGAGGCAGGCCAGATAGCACGCACCTTTGGGGTTGGGTCTCCACACCCTCGCGTCTCTCCTGGACAGCCCGGCAGGTGGGCAGTCGGGTTAGGGGTGAGCTTCCCCAGAACGCAGGGGCCGTGTGATCACAGATCGCCGATTGTGGGTCTCGAGCCGCAACGTGCGGAATACAGACAAAGCGCCCGGCTCTCCCGGATCCCGTGCTTCTCGCCCCAGGACACCACGTCTCCGCTCAGACCGAGGAGGTGTGAGTAGTGATTGTGCTTCTCCGGGGATGCTTCTAGAAGTCCATCAATGCCACCTTCTTCACATGAACCCAGTGCAGTCATTTGCTGAGCCACCCTGCTTTAGGCCCAGTGTGCAATAGTGGCAGGGACGCAGGCACGATCTGCAAACACTCCCAGCCAGGGGCTCGCCCTGTCATCGCAGGCAGCCGCCCCCTGGACCGAAAGGACCGACCGAAAGGACCGGCGGCCACGAGGGCGTCCAGGGCTCCGGCAGTCCTGCGCCGGCTGTGTGACTGAGCAAGCCTCTGAGCCTGTCTCTGAGCCTGTCTCTGAGTAAGATGGCATGGGGAGTCCCTACTGCCCGGAGGGGTTGTGAGGACTGGTGACCACGAGGTCCCGTGGCCACGCCTCCAGCTGTCTCAGACTTCACCCCTCAGAAAACACCACCCCCGTCCCAGCCGGTGGACCAGGGCAAGAGGACAAACGGGGGCCCAGCTTCTGCAGCTGGGGAGGGCGGGGGTTCCTTCTCTCCATCCAGCCCAAACCAGGAAACGGGGACGGGCCCTGAGGCCGGAAGGCCAGGTTAGATTCGAAATGACCGGCGCCTTTGAGGTCAGCCCTGGAGCACGGCCAAAGCCCGGCGCCCGGTCCCCGCCTGCCTCGCTGCTCTCCTGACTGCGAGGCCCACGTCCCTGTGTCCTCCCCCGCCCGCTCCCCGAGGCCCCCCGCCCTCAGTGGCAGCCACCCTTCGGGCATTCGTCGCCCGTGATGGGGTCTGCCTTCGGGAAGCAGATCCGCCGGACACACACGTGCCATCTTAGAAGCGGGTTCAGACGGTTTGGGGAGGAAGCTCCCGGGTCCTGGGCGCCCCCAGTGTGCTCTAATGCAGGGCCAGAGGGGACACAGACTTCAGGTCGTCCCAGGCCCTGGTGTCCCGCCGGGGGGCCGGGGGTGGGGGTGGCGGCGTCTCCTGCGGTGTGGACTCCCCCCCTCCCACCAACCCCCGGGGTTCCTCTTCCTCAGGCCCAAGGGCAGAACTGGGGTGCGGTTGGACGTCTGACCCACAGAGCAGGCTAACCACCGGCTGGCCATTGACCTAGGAGGTGGCCTGGCACGAAGGGCTCTGCCCAGGGAGGGTCACTTGGCAAATGGCACGTCCCGGAACGGGCCACCACCCATTTCCACGGCAAGTTCCCCGCCGTCCGGCCGGACGTGCAGCCCCTCCGCCTGCCCTGAACTAGGGGGGACTTCGGGACCGCCTTGGCGAGCCCAATGCAGCCGTGGGCGGCCCTGAGTCACCTCGGACACTGACTAGGTCGTCAAATGTGATACAGAACATCGCCCTGGCGACCCGCCACCAGGATAAGCAGCAGCCCAGGCCACTTCTTGAAACTGTGGATTTTCTTATTATTCAAGCACAGAGGAGCCAGCTGCCACTGAAGACATCGGTGGTTATGCTCACAGTGCCCAGGGCAAAGGGACACTCCACGCCGTAGGGCGGGGCACTCGGGGACGCACCAGGTCCCTCAGCAGCTACAGGGAGAAAGGGCATCGGCGACGAGTCTGTACTGTGGCTTCCACAGGCAGGAGCAGGTGAGACGGGCTGAGCAGGTTCAGGATGGGCTGGCTGGGGTCACTGCAGTGGGCTCCGGGCTGTGGGGACGGTCCCCAGTTGTCTAGAACCTGGCCCTGAGGGGACTAGGGAGAGGGGCCACTGAGGAGTGGCGGGGGAACGGGCTTTGGGCGGGGGGTCCGCACAGGACAGCCGCACCCAGGGCCCTGGCGGGCTGCCTCTGGGGACGGGCCGGCCTGCCTGGGCGGGCGGCGCTGCAGTCACAGGCCAGCGGCGCCGAGCAGAGCACGGGCACGGCCGCCGCCTGCTTCTCCCACCAGCAGCCCGGGGGCTCGGCCTGTGACACGCATCCACCGCGGCGTGGGTGAGCCTTTGGGGGGGCTCCAGCCCCCGCCTACAAGGGGCCAAAGCGGAGACGAGCCCCCCCCCCCACAGCCCGCCCAAACGGCAGGCCACACGCGTGTGAGCACTTTTGTGCTGGGGAGCCACTAAGTGGTGGAGTGGTCCCTTACGCAACCCTAGTAACCTGGACGGCGGTGATGAACTGAGCCCCACAGAGCCTCTCTCCCCCCAAAATCTAAACTAAGACCTGAGACACTGAGGACGTGGGTAGCAGGAAGACAAGCGGTGGGACCACCGTGACAGACGACACGGCGGAGCCAAGTTCATGACGCATGGCTTATCCTGGACCGAGGAGTGGCCGTGGCCCCGCACGACCCCGTGTTCTCAGGTCAGCAGTGGGACCCAATCAGCCCTGAGGACTGTCGCTCCGGGGTCCGACTTGGGTTCCGGGGAGACCGTGGATGGGGCAGAGGCTCCGCTCCGGGCCCCTCGTGCTGGCCTTTCCTCGCATCCGAGGAAGTCTGTCACCTTTGGGGACACGTGGTGCCCACCCAAAGGTTGGCGTAGCGGGGGGACACCCACCGCCCTCACCGCTGCTGCCGAGAGCCACCAGGGACACGATGAAACAGTGTCTCGGAGCTCTGCGAGCTCTCCGGGTCCGGCCGACCCCGTGTGGCAAGTGTCGCCATTTCTCAAAACATTTTGCCTTTAATGTTTTAAAAATCATTTCTGATGGGTCCAAAATGCCCAAAACTTTACGTCCGCCCCCTCACGTCCAAGCTCAGACCAGGACAGGCGCCCCCTTCCGGTTTGCGCGCTGGTTCCAGAGCCTTCGGGGCCGCTCCTGCCTGGAAGAGCCAGGCCCCGCAGAGGAGGCGCCTGCCCGCACACCCTCCGCCCAGCCCGGCCGGTGGAGCACGGGGGTGCCTCCCGGGGGTGCCTCTGGGGGTGTCCCCCGGGGCCGCGTGGGCACAGTGGGGCCGAGAGCCGCATCTGAGAGCCGGCTTTAGCGGGGCCTAAGGGACAGGGGTGCAGGGCGACAAGGCCTGGGAGGTGCACCCGAGACGGGGTGGGGGGCAGGAGGACGAGAGCAGAGGCAGCGAACGGCCGATTTATTGAGATCTTTTTCGTTTTCTCCCTAGATTCTCCCCTCCCCCAGCTCCAAAGGCGGTAGCCCAGCCCTCTCTCCGCCCAGGCCTCTGGAGGTCCGTGTGAAAAATGGAAAAATAGGTGCTCCCCGTCCCCCCGGGGTGTGTACACGAGGGAGGGTCTCCGCGGACCCGGAGCAGGAGAGGAGTAGGCAGGTTAGGCAGGGCCGGGCTGGGGAGGGCCAGGGGGCGGGGCAGGGAGGGAGAAACCAGCCTGGGCAGAGCACTGGGCTGTGTGTGCGCCCCGTGTCCCGGCTTGCATTAACATCTGGGCCTGTGCGAGTGAGCTTGTACCTGTTGTGCCAAGACGTTCATCTGTGACCAGACCTGCCCGTGAAATATCTCACCTCACAGACTGTGGGCAAGTCTGGGTCTGTCGTGTCAGCTCTGCAAGAACAGGTCAGGGGATACAGCGGGCCCCTGTGGCTGGATCAGAGCCCGCGGCCTGGGGGACCTGGGGGCAGGGCCAGATGCCAACAGGTAGGCAAGAGCAGTCCACCAGGCTGGCCAGGTGACACCTGGTGCCCTGGGACATAGGACAGGCATGGAAGAGGCAGTCCATGCGGGGGACAGAAGTGTGCGGTCCCACCTCAAAGGGCTCATTGGCTCCAAAGCTGCAAAATCAACCTGGGATTCTATGACTCTCTGCCCCTTTGGAAGCTAAAGCCACTGCTGCCAGTGGGCTGAGGGCACCCAGGGCTGCCCTGCCCTGCCTGCTCCAGTGGCTTTTCCTTTGTAATGAGTTTCAGGATAGGATCATGTCCTCCCGCAACCCAGGGCTCCCCCGAAGACCTGAGCACAGGGAGGTGTCCCCATATTCCAAGTTCTGGGCAGACGGGTCTGGGATTTTGGACGTAAAGAAGTGACTGGGGTGTCCTCCTCCAGGAAGGCTTCTTGGATTTCTGGGTACCCTGAGGAGGCAGCATCTCAGCCCTAAGCCCCCAGAATCTGTCTCAGACCAGGCTCCAACTCGTTCTTGAATTCCCCAAACATTTCCCAACCACCAGCTTCACGCCAGGTGCCTTCCATTCCGTGCCCAGGGCCCCTGGCTGACGGGGCGTTTCTCCATCTCCAGCAGCCGGCGTCCACTCTGCCCTTTCACCCCCTCCTCCACGACCGGCTGCCAAGCGGGGCTCGTCACCCCAGGTGCCCTGCTCTGCACCCCTTCAGACGAGCACACAGGCGCTCACGTTCCCGAGGCCTCCGCTGTTCATGTCCTCAGGAAAGCTGACCAGAAGTGCAAATCACAACAGCTGGGAGAGGTGGGGGACACGACTGGGCCCACTCGGGCTGTGGTACACCCCGCAGAGCGAGCAGAGACGGGCCAGATGCCACATCCAGGTGGGCACACGTCAAGGACCTCGCCCATGGGCGCCACCAGGGGGCGGGCTGCACCTGCTGGACAACTGGCCCATAAGGGGGCCTTGCTCTTGGGAGGGAAGTTTCTGTAGGTGGGGAGGGTGGATCGCACAGGTCCCACGTGGGGACAGGTGGGAAGCATCCCTGGGAATGAGGGCAGAGGGGGGAAATGGCTGGGAAGGCCCAGGTGTCAGTGCACGTGAGCATTTGGCTGGAAGAACCCACGCGTGATGCGGGGGAGGGGGTCTTGGAAAGGAATAACCAGGATGTCGTGGGAGCATGGATGTTGAGGGTGAACGGATGAGCTGTTGGGGGGCCCTTAGGGATGATGTCCTGGGGCAACTGAGTGGGGAAGACAAGACAGGGTGTCTTGGGACATAAGGAAGCCCCTGGCTTCCTAAAGAAGTTTGGTTTCCCGGGCCATGGGGAGGGACCGCTGGGACTCAGAGCCTCCCCCCAGGGACTCACCTCCTCGCTTCTGGGGTGCTGCTCCCAGACCACTCAGGCCCAGGTGTGTAGCCCTGGTCTAGTTACATGAGCCAATATACCTCCCCTTGTGGCTTAAGCTGGTTTGAGTTGTTTTCCACTTCAACTTACAGATCTGAACGAGTGCTCAAAACGGTTCCTGGATGCTTGCTCAAGACCTATCAATGGTTCCAGATTACCCTCAGGTTAAAGTTCAAACTCAACCAGCCCTACCAGACCCGCCTCTGCCTCCACGATGATGTCCTACCGTTCCTCAGGTGCAGCCTTCTCTGTGGGCACAACGGATGGAAGAGTCCCCTTACTGGGGAAACAAGACTCTCTGAAAACGACTTTGCATCGCCCCTTCTGTGGGGACTCTCTGGAGAACAAGGCGGTTCTACTCTGTGCCACCCTTGGATTATTCCTCTGCCTCCTCCATGAGGCTGTGAGTCCTGGAGGGCGCTTTCTCTGCCTTCGGCCCTAGCCTGGCACACTCGAAGCACCAGGACATACCTGGAAAGTCAATAAAAGGACCTCTGTGGGTGTGGCTTGTCCTGCTCAGCTAGAGCAGACCTTTCTAGAGCTGATTTCAGACTCTGTGCCTGCCTGGTTCCCGGCCTGAGAGAAGGACTACTGACCTCTCATCTAGGTCCCAAGGTGACCCTCAGAGAGAGACTTGTGGGCGGGCTCAGGTTCGTATCCACTTGACTGACCACCAGGAATCTCTGCCAGATCCAGCTTCCCCGCCTCTACCATCAAGAGACTTACCGGCCTGAAAAGGGAACCGGAAGCACACGCAGCTAGAATCACGGAAAGAGACACAGAAAAGCACTTGCTGAGGCAAAGACGATGTCGTGGACACACGAAACTCAAGACTGAATGCCCACGTGGAAGAGAGAGACCAAGAACAGAGCCTGGAGGACAGAGGTTCCGAGGTGGGGAGCAGGCTGGGAAGGGCAAGCCCAGAGACCACCACCCTTCTCCTTCCTGGATTAACGCAGCACCTTCTGTGGGGCTCCCTGCCTCTTGCACTGCCCCTGGCCCAATCTATCCGTCAGCAGAAACTTTCTAAAGACATATGTGACTATGTCGTGTCCACAGCCCCCAGAGTGAAGCCCAGATCCCTTCCCAGAGTTACAAGCCTCTGCTCGATGTAAGCCCTACACATCAGCAGAGCCTTCAACTCCAGCCATTCTGGATTCTTCCCAGAGCACGCCCTCCCTTGTCTCTAAGTCTGGAATCGCCACCTCACTATGATCTCAATACCCAGTGTTCCTTGTCATGGGACTCTGCTCCTACCTTCCAGTCCAATTGTCCTCTGCCACACTCCAGGCCAGGTTGCCCTCACTGATACCCTCCATCTCCGTACCTGCTCCTGTCCATGACCCCCAGGGCCAGGCTTGCCGACCCGAGCCAGCCCCATGTCCCCCTGCCCTTAGTATCCCAGTCTCCGCCACCTCATCAGTACAGTTTTCTTTTGTTGTTGTTTGTTTTAGGATTATCGTCACCCTACATTTTCCATTTGTCCTTAAAAAAAAATTATCCACTAATTTTCTATTTAAAATTCCTATTTAAATCAAAGTTAAAGAAAACATTGACTAGTGCAGGTGGAACTCGGACACTGAGTGATAGGAGTTTGGGAAACGTGACGCAGCCAACATTTTGGAGCTCTATCCAGACACCCTCGGGTCCCTTTTACTGCTTCCGGGCGTCTCACTCTGGTCTCTGATGTGCTCTGGCCACCAGTGGTCATGGGGGCTGCTTTGCTTTCATTCCCAGGGAGCCCAAAGTACCTACCTGGGGGGCTTACGGCAAGGCCCCATGGACAAACCTTAGCAATAAATGACCTGTGAGAGTATTATAGCCATAGCGTTTGTTTCAGGCCACTCCGAGATTCTGTGTCTAGACCAGAACCTAGCACATGTGGGCACTCAGCAAATGCTATTGAATGAACAAATGCAGCCAGTTGTCAACCTTATCCTTCGTCATTTCTGGAGTTTTTGTCCCTCGGAGGTCTCTCCCTTTCAAGATCAAAAAAGCATTTGCCCATCTTGGTCCTGGTATATGTACTTACTTATTTGTGAACCTTGTATATTTAATGGTTTGATCCGTCGGAGTATGCTGTAAGGATTGAGGCCAATGTGCATTTTTTCCCTCACAGCTAATCAGTTGCCCTAATAGAAATTCTCGAATCTTTCTTTCACCTGTAAAACCAAGATACTACCTTATCTAAGATTCACTCAGTGAGGTATTTTGCAATCATTACAATGGTAGTTATGCCAACACTTGGAAGAACGCTCGCCTTTTCATTTTAACCATGACTTGTTTTTAATAGCTACGTGAAATGATGTCAGCATATAGGCAAGGTCAGAGAGAAATGGAGGAAAATAGATTGATTTCAGGAGAGGTAGAGAGCTATGAGTAAATGTTTTTCTTTGATTTCTATTAATACTTATGAAATAAATAATAAACAGAAACTTTAAATGTTAAGAATATGGAGGGGAAGAAGGGTTTAAAAGATAGAAAGGCGTTTTCTTCCTTAAGCTTGAGACAAACACTTGGGTGAAGGTAGGCTTTTTTTTTTGGAGGTCACTCAGGAAGGTGAATATAGTAAAGGATGCAAGTAAGGGACAATTATTATTGGAGGGCCCTGGGGAGTCATTATTACAGGAAAGATGAGGCAGGACAGACTCTGTAAGGGAAAACCACTTCTTTTGGTCCTGTACAGAGCTCTGAGCTCCTCCTTCCCAGCCTCAACTAAGTAAGCAGAACCTCTGAAAGTCCCCGGCCCAAATGGGATCAGGCCTCAGGGACGTGCATCGGTGAGGCCCAATCCTCCCTTCACCTTGCCCTGGCTAATGGGTGCTTCCGCAGCCAGGCAGCAGGGATGCTCACGTCTGTGGCTGTGAACTTGAACTGTTCATATCTCCCCACACAAGTATCCCTGGCAAATCCCTCTCTGACCCCTTAGAATTCAGTAGCTGTTTAAAAGTGAATTCAGAGAACACTTTAATTTGCCGGGCTCTGGGCCACCCATACCCTCATAACAAGTGCAAAGAGCATTAGAAGTCGGGACAAGGGAAAAAATCGCAGGTGCCCTGGGCCCCTCACCTGGTCTGCACTTGGAGGGTTAGGCTGGGCACGTCCTGGAGTCTCGGCTACTTCCACCAGGGCTCGCCTTCCTAACCCAAAGGGCAGTTCACCGCAACCTTCACGGCCTGGCTGCCCCGGGCAATTGACAGGGGTGCCAAAGATGCCCTCGAAGAGCAGTTACTAAGGCGTCAGCCCAAGCCAAGGCAAATGTCACCAAGACCCACCCACACGCACAAAGCCAGTACCTCACCTAAGGTCTGAATGTGGGGGCAAAACACCGACTGCTGGCCTAACTCCCTTTTCTAGCCGCCCCCCCGAAACTGCTCTCCCACCGGCTGCCCTGTCCCAGGGCTGTCTCCCGCACTGGACTCCCACTGGGCTCCACCTGGTGCAGACACCAGCCAGGTCTGCGGGCTGCCCCTCGCCAGAGGCCCTTCGAGACTGGACTCTCAATTTATGGCGATGCTCGCTGGTTCCCCCCCTGTGAGCACTCGGCCTGGCCGCAACCGGCTCCACGCTCCAGGCTCCGTGGAGTGAAAAAGGTCCCATCGGCATCGCCTCCCTTAAGGAATGAGGCCCGACGCGCCCGCAAGGCCTGATGTGCGCGCGCAACCCGGCGCCAGGAGGCGGGCCACTCGGTGCCGCAGTCCGCCCACTCAATCCTGCCCACACCGCAGGCCCGCCCAAATTTCCCTGATTGGTGGAGAGCGCGCGCGAGCACCCTGCCCCGCCCCCTTACGGCACTGCCCCGCCCCCTGCCTTATAAACCTGTGGGTGTCGGTAGCTTCCCAGTTGGAAGGCGAAGGCGTGGGCGCGAAAGGCCTCCACGTATCTGAGCCTGAGGGTCCGCTTTCCCGTCATGCCTGCGCTCTGGCCGTCGCCCCAGGCTTGACCGTGGCTGGCGGCTCTTGTGAAGTATAGAGTCCGTGCCCAGTTCCGCCCGCCGCAGGTCCCTTTTCAGATCCTGACCGGTTCCCCCGGCTCCCTTACTGCAGAGCACCCCTAAAGGCCCATTGCCAAGGCTCCCGTCGACGGCAACACCCCCACGTGCCAGGAGGCTGGTCCTCGAGGACCCGGCACGCGGGCTCTCTGGCCCAAAGCTGCTATCGGTTCTGCGGGGAGCCCACGCCTGGAACCTCCAGCCCGCCCTGCAGACGCCCCCTCCTGAACCCCGCTCACGCTTGGGCACCTCACCCCGGGACCCTTCAGCCGCCCTGCGCACTCGCAGGCCCCTCCGAACCTTCCCCACCCCCACCCGCCGGTTCTTCCTCACACCAGCGCCCGGGAACTCTCCGCGGACCGCCGTGGTGTAAGGAATCCCCATCTTTAACAGCTGCTTCCTCCGCATACCGGGCCCTCTGCGCCCGTCCCAGCCCCTGGGTCCCCGCAGCGGGACGCCCCTCACTCAGCATCTCCCTCGAGACATCCTCACGGGACCCTCCCTCCGTCCGCCCCACACTCTACCTCATACTTTTCCTCCTGTCCCCTCCGAGGAAACATCCTTCCCCAGGGCCCATGCTCACCCGCGGTATCCCCACACTGCACATCCCTCCGCACCCCACAGCATACTCCCGGCTCCTGCTTATCCCCCCCCCCCCGACCCCACGCCCGGAGCCCCACTAGTCGGCCCGACTCCTCCCCATCTCCCTGCACCCCGGGCCCTTCCCGTCTACCGCCAGAGCCCCCCTGGCATCCCGTGCACACTCTCACCCCACTCGCCTGCCCAGGACCCCCGCGCGCCTTCCCGCCCCGAACTCACCGTCTGCAGCTCAGCCCGCACCCCCTCCCCCCAGGCCCAGCGGGCAGCGCTGGCGGCGGCGGCGGCAGAGGCCGGTCCCCGGGCCGGGACACACCCACCCGCCCGCCCTCCTTCTCTCCCTGGCTCCCTCCCTTTTTCCCTCCCTCTCTCCCTCTCTCCCGCCCTCGCTCCGCGCGCGCTCCTTCCCCTCTCCCGCTCCCGCTGCCCGCGGCGCCCAGCCTCCCACTCCGCCTCCCCGTGTGCGGCTCTCCCGGGCGCGGCTCCGGGGTTCATGGTGACAAGGCGGCGGCCGCTCGAGCCCAGCGGCGGCGGGAGCTGGGGCGCGGGCCCGGGCCGCCTCTTCCAGCGCGCGGGGCCGGGCGGCGGGCGCGCCCAGGCGGCGGCGGCGGCGGCGGCGAGCGCCCCCCGGCCCGCGGCCCCGCGCGCCCCCCGCGCCCCCAGCGCCGCGCGCCTGGCTGGCTGGGGGCCGGGCCAGCGGGCGGCCGCCGCGCCGCGCACCCATGGACGGCCCGGCCATCATCACCCAGGTGACCAACCCCAAGGAGGACGAGGGCCGGGCGCCGGGCGCCTGCGAGAAAGGTGAGGAGGGGCGCGAGCGGGCCGGGGGCGTGGGCACAGCCCACCCCGCCGGAGTTTGCTGCCGGGCGCCGGCACGGCCTGGGGGAGGGGGACGCCTGGCCGCCGGGGTGAGGGGTGTGGGGTGCGCCCGCTGGGAAGGCTGTGAGCGTGCCTGCGCCGGCGGAGAGCGTGCGAGGCT
Source organism: Lyroderma lyra (assembly GCA_004026885.1). NCBI lineage: Eukaryota > Metazoa > Chordata > Mammalia > Chiroptera > Megadermatidae > Lyroderma > Lyroderma lyra. The sequence continues at coordinate 120,760 of PVJL010002547.1, read as the reverse complement.
GTGTGTGCGTCTCCGCAGGCGGTGTAGTGTGTGCGGCGACTCGGGCCGGCTGTGAGTTTGTATTTGCGCTCTCGCCGGCAGAGAAGTTCGGAGCGGATGGGTGTTCTTGGCAGGTTGTGAGTGCGCGTGCCCTGGGAGGGTTCGTGTGTGCACGAGACAAAGGTTGTAAAGGCGTGTGTGCATGCGACAGAGGTTGTGTGTGCATGTGCTGATGGGTTAGGAGTGTGTATGCACTAACTTGTGTGTGTGTGTGCACACTCCAACTGAGAGGTGGTAAGGGTGTGCATGCACTAGCAGGTTCTGAGTATGTGTTTTCCTAACGGGCTGGTGTGTTTGTGTATCTTATGTAGAGGTTTATTTGTACCTAAGAGGTTGTGGTGTGCAGAGGTGCGTGTGAGACCTTTGCCTGCATGCGCCTGAGCGTGCACAGATGTGTGTGTGTGTGTTTACTCCTGACAGAGTTTGTGTGTGTGTGTGTGTGTGTGTGTGTGATTGTGTGCTTACACCACCCAGCTGGCAGGTTAAATATGTTGTGTCCGTCCTCTGGGAGGTGTGTGTGCGCCTGTGTGTGCAGATCTGTGCATGAGACAGTGAGGTCATGGGCCTGGGTGTGTTTAGTTGTGTAAGTTGGGGAGAGGGGAGGGCTAAGCCATCCTCCCCTTCTTGGCTCTTTGCAGTCTCAGTGACACCGACCTGTAAGGACTCCTTGCAGGGCCCACTTAGTGCCTGGTCCTAACAGGCACTTAGGGAGCCCTTAGGGTGCCAAGCGTGCCCCTGACCCGAGAGCCAGCACTGTGCTGCAGCGCCTGGTCTGATTTGAGCACCTTGGGGCCCTGTCACCCTCTTTTGTTTCCTTCTTCCTCTTCTTTTAGTCTTTGCACCTCTTTGAGACCCGGTGCCCCCCTCTCTCCCATGCCCGGCTTGCTGACCCTCAGGTGGCCTGTCCTGAGGCTTGGACACAGTGTTGAAGGGCCAAGGAATCTGGCTTGTTTTGTTCTGGTGACTGAAGCTCGCCTTGCTCTCTTCCTGCTCTGTGCCCAGCAAATACCTGGACAGAGGTCAGGAGAAGCCCACTGGAACCCCTCCCCTCTCCAAGCTTGGCCTCGCTACCACTGAATTCGGGAGTCCAGATTTCTTTCCATGTGTTGTACCACCCTTGCTGTACCAGTGGGGTGAGGTGTGCAGCTCTTCTGAGGAAGCGGGGTGGGGGTCAGAGAACCCTCCACGGCCTCTCCCCAAGCAGGGACCACTGGGCAGGCCCACCAGGAAAATGCAGGAAACCTCAGATTGGGGATTTGTCAACACATTTGCACTTTTGCAGACTGTAAACATTGCTTTCTTTTACGTAAAATGAGAATTCAGACTCTCCCAGGCATTTTTTTTTTTTCTGTGCCTTACAAACTGGCTAAAAAATTCTACAGGGGGCGGGGGTGGGGGGGACATAACCATGTTACACAAACAAGAGGAACAGGAGAAGCTGAAGTGGCTCAGGCCCCACCCCCATCTGAGTCCCGGGTTTGTTTTAAATGAGGGAACTCCAAAAATCTACGAGAGGGTGCTCCAGATAAACCTCCTTGTCAGCCTGGGGCCCAAGCAGGCAGCACCTCGTGGTCTGGTCTTTCTGCCTTAGGGACTGCCTGTCATTTCTTCCTGCAGGCTCTGGGCTGGGCGAGTCCCCTCGGGGTGGGTTTAGTAGAGCTCATCTAGGAGCTTCGATGACGCCTAGCATGCTCTTCACCCCGCTGTGGATTGAGTGCTTTGTGTGATGCCTTGCTGGAGAGAGAATCCCCAGCTCTGTGAGGAGAGGTATGGCATAAAGCAAGAAATACTGGTCAGGGCCTCAGCCCCCCAGCTGTCCCCTACCTGACTCTAACAGTAGGAGCCTCCCCAGGTTTCTCTTTTCCTCTGGCAGCTAGGCTTTTCAAAGTACAGTCAGTCTATCCAAACTCCAAGCCATGTACAAATAACTTAGCACAGTGCATGTTCTGTTCTACTTGTTTACATTGCATTTCACCACAATCTTTTATCGTCTTTAACAGTTTATTTTGTTTGTTTTCTAGTGTCAGACTGGTTGATTGTTAACTGATTAGAGAAATTCTTTACTTCCTTGTTTGAGGGTGGGGTAGCTAGCTCCTTGCTGAAACATTAAAATCCTACTCAATTTAGTTTTTCACTTTTTTTTTAATTCATTTTTATTGTTAGACTTATTGGGGTGACATCTGTTAGCAAGGATTACATAGGTTTCAGGCATACAATTCTACAGTGCATTGTCAACTTGATGTATAATATAATAAGTTTTTCACTTTAAAAAAAAAATGAAAATAATTTTGGTTAACTACAGTGTGGCAATAAACTTTGGAGCCAGACTTTGGAGCAGCTTCTTCAGATTCATAAACCACTAAACAGGTTTAGCCGTGCTCCTGGCTTAAGCATATTGATGTATTTAGATAAGCACAATATATTTGACATAATTTTCATTTCAGGTAAACACGTAATCATTTTGGTTTTAAACATGGGGCCTGGACTGTTGTGACTTTTTGTGGTAGGAAAGAAACTATTGGTTTTAAAAGTTTGCTTTCATCATTTATTCTGTAAAATAGGAATAATAATGACTGCCTCCTGGATTTGATGGGAGGATTAAATAAAGTGATGTGCATTAAGAACTCGGCCTCATTCACCAGTGTGTCAGCATTCCATAAGCCATTCTTCAGGTGTAGATTTGCAAAGGGAGTGCTAAGCATGAGCTATGATGTTTCACAAAAGTTGAATTACTTCTAGACACATTGCCACATGGTAGTACACCTCTCAGATGACTGTCATGACTGGCCTATCACTGTCAGTCTGGCCTATCATGGAAGATTTATTTCTTAGTTGTGTTTGATTTTATTGATACTATAAAGATGCAGAGACAAATTTCCCCATGAGTTTAATTCAGCCTGCCTTGTTCTCTGGAAATTGACTTACAAATCGATAAGAAAAAGTCAGACAATACAGTAGAAAAGTGGTCGAGAGATATGAACAAGAAAGTCGTAGAAAAGGAAATCCATACGTCTGATAAATGTCTGAAGTGATGCTCTCACTTCACATGAAGCATTTTCATGCCTCAGCTTAGTTAAACATTGAAATGATTGACAACATGGAAAGGAAATAAAAGTTTTGGGAAATGGATGCTCTTAAAGACTTTTGTGAGAGAATAAAAAGTACAGACTTTTTAGAGAGTAATTTGGAACTGAATCATTGGGTACAAGTAACAGAAAACCAGACTCATACTGCAGCTTATACTAATAGGAGTTTATTCTTCCCACTTAACAAGCAGTCTGGAGGTAGGCTACTGCTGGCTTTGGTTCAGCAGCTCATTAATGTCAGGGCTGACATCACCATAATTCTCTTGGCTTCCTTCATTTAACATGGCTGCCACCCCTCCAAACACCGCAGCCACCTTCAGGGCAGGAAAAGGGACAGTACCAGTCACGTCTATCCCTTTTACCTAGAGAGCAAAAATATTCCTAGGGACCACTCAGCATACTTTTGCTGATGTTTACTTGGCCAGAACTGGGTCACATGGCTGCGCCTAGCTACAAGCACAGTGAGTTTCCAGCTTTTTTAGCCTTTGTTGTGGGAGGAGGACCAGAGAAGTTTGGAAATGAATGGAAATAGGTGGTGGTGGTTCAGCCGATCAACCATGGTGCCCATACCTTCAGAGAGCCCCAGTTCTAGTTCTGGGTTTCTCTCCTAGAGAAATATTTTCATATGTGCCCAAAGAAATATGTACAAGGATTTTCACTGATGGCTACATTGCTTGAAACAGCAAAAATTGGAACCTTCCTAAATGTCAGCAGGCAAACAGACTGTGGTAGTCGTACATCAGAACTGCAGAATAATGCAAGGCAATGGAAAAGAACAAGTTAAATCAGATCTAAACATACTGACGTGTAAATTCCAAGATATCTTAAAGGCAGATAAAAAGAATTTGAAAAACAGTACAAACAATATGACTCTATCTTTGTAAACACACACACACACACACACACACACACACACACAAATATGTCTAGAAATACACAAAAAATAAATCTAGAAGGAAATACTTCAAACTGACAACAGTGATTTTCTCTGGGGGAAAGACTGGGATGGGAAGCAAGGGAACTTTGCCTTTTCATTTAAATATTAATGAAAATATACTCATGTTTTACAGATGAATATTTTAAAACTAAAATAGAAGAAATTACCCATAGCTGTCTGGAAGGAAATAAATAATTTAAGGGAATTGAACAATAATGAAACAAAAATTCCTCAATTAATATGCAATATTAGCCAGAACATATTAGCTCTAGCTAAATGGTTAATTATTTGGTAAGCTAATACATGTCCCTTGATGAGATTTCTGTAGGCAAGTTTGTTTTGGCAGATATTTTGGCCCAAGATCCTAGGTATGTTTTTCAGAAATGTTTGCAGCACTTAAGCTTAACTCAGAAACCTTTAACCTCTGGGCTGCTAACAAAACTATGGCAAGGAGAAACCTCTTGGAAGCAATAGCTCTCTCAGATGCCAGAACAGATTTGAAGTAGATTGAGTTTGATTAACTTTTTTTTTTTTTTTTAACAAAAAGCTAATGGAGCTTTATTGTAATTATTTTTCAGCAAAATTAACCAAGCCCTGAGGGTTTCTTTTTTTAAGGTTTTTATTAAAATATAGCTAAAGTACAGTGTTACATTAGTTTCAGGTGTACACCATAGTTATTCAGCATTCATATATCTAAAGAAATGATTGCCATAGTAAGTCCAGCAACCATCTGACACTGTCCATGCTATCTCAGTATTATTGACTATATTCCTTATGCTGTACATTACATCCCTATGACTTACTTGTTTTATACCTGGATATTTTAACCTCTTATTCTCCTTCCCCTTTCCGCCCCACCCCCACCCCTTAAATTTTTTCAATTACAGTTGGCATTCAGTATTATTTCATATTGTTCAGGTATACAGCATGGTGGTTAGACATAAAATCTATGAAGTTATCCATTTGACTAGTCTAGCACCCATCTAGTACTATACATAGTTTTACCATATTATTGACTATATTCCTTATGCTTTACTTTATATCTCTGTGACTCTTTTATAACTACTCATTTGTTCTTCTTAATCCCTTTACCTTTTTCACCACACCCCTCCACCCCCACTCTCATCTAGCAACCATCAGTTTATTCCCTGCATCTCTGAGTCTGTTTCTGTTTTGTTTGTTCATTTATCTTGTTGTTTAGGTTCCACATATAAATGAGATCATATAGTATTTATCTTTTCTGTCTGACTTGTTTCACTTAGCACAGTACCTTCCAAGTTCATCTATGTTGTCACAGATGGTAAGGTCTCATTCTTTTTTTACGGCCGAGTAGTATTCCATTGTATATGTACCATTTCTTTATCCAGTCATCTATGGATGGACACTTAGCTTGCTTCCATGTCTTCTTGGCTGTTGTAAATAGTGCTGCAGTGGGCATAGGGGTATGAATATCTTTTTGAATTAGTATTTGGATTTCTATAGATAAATACCCAGAAGTAGAATTGCTGGCTCATAAGACCTCTTCTTAATTTTTTGAGGAACCTCCATACTGTTATCCATAGTGGCGCCATGAGTTTGCTGCCCCATCAACAGTGCACAAGGGCTCCCTTTTCTCTACATCCTCTCCGACACTTGTTATTGGTCAATTTATTGATGATGACTATTCTGTCAGGAGTGAGGTGATACCTCATTGTGGTTTTAATTTGTATTTCCCAGATGATTAGTAACAATGAGCATTTTTTTCATATGTGTATTGGCCATCTGTATGTCCTCTTTGGAAAAATGTCCATTCGGGTCCTCTGCCCATTTTTTAATTGGATTGATAGTTTTATTGGTGTTGAGATGTGTGAGTTCTTTATAAATTTTGAATATTAACCCTTTATCAGATGTATTGTTGGCAAACCTCTCATTCAGCAGGTGGTCTTTTCCTTTCGTTGATGGTTTCCTTTGCTGTGCAAACACTTCTAAGTTTGATGTAGTTCATTTGTTTTTATCTTTTGTTTCCTTTGCCAGAGGCAACATATCAGAAAAAAGTGTTACTAAGAACATTGTCAGAGTTTACTGCCTGTTTTCCTCTACGAGTTTTATGGTTTCAGGTCTTACATTTAGGCTTTAATCCATTTTGATTATTCTTATATATGGTTTAAGAAGGTGATCTGGTTTCACTTTTTTGCATATATCTGCCCAGTTTTTCCAACATCCTTTATTGAATAGACTGCTTTTACCCTTTTGTATATTCTTGCCTCCTTTGTCATAGATTAATTGACCATCCAGGCATTGGTTTAGTTCTGGGCTCTCTGTTTTGTTCCAGTGATCTGTGTGTCTGTTTTTTATGCCAGTACCATGCTGTTTTTATTACTGTAGCCTTGTAGTATAGTTTGATATCAGATACGGTGATACCTCCAACTTTGTTCTTTCTCAAGATTGCTGAGACTGTTCAGGGTCTTTATGGTACCATGTAAATTTAGGATTGTTTGTTCTAATTCTGTGGAAAATGCCATTTGTATTTTGATAGGGATTGCATATTGAATCTACTCATTGCTTTGAGTGATATGGACATTGTAATGATTTTAATTCTTTCTATCCATGAACATGGTATATACTTCCATTTCTTTGTGTCTTCTTCAATTTCTCTCTTCAATGTCTTGTAATTTTCTAAGTACAAGTCTTTTACCTCTTTGGTTAAATTTATTCCTAGGTGTTTTTGTTGTTGTTGTTTATTCCTAGATGTTGCTGCTGTTGTTCTTATTGATGATGATGATGTAATTGTAAATGGGATTGTTTTCTTAATTTCTCTTTTTGATAATTTTACTGATGTATAGAAGTGCAATCAATTTCTGTATATTAATTTTGTATTCTGCAACTTACTGAGTTCATTTATACGTTCTAATAGTTTTTTTGGTGGAATCTTTAGGATTCTCTACATATAGTATCAAGTAATCTGCAAATAATGATCGTTTTACTTCTTCCTTTCCCATTTAGATGCCTTTTATTTCTTTTACTTGTCTGATTGCTGTGGCTAGGACGTCCTTGTCTTATTCCTGATTGTAAAGAAAATGCCTTTAACTTTTAACTGTTGAATATGATGTTAGCTGTGGTTTTTGTCATGGGTGACCTTTATTATGTTGACATACGTCCCCTCTATTCCCACTTTGCTAACAGTTTTTATCATAAATAGATGCTGGATTTTGTCAAATGCTTTTTCGGTGTCTATTGATATGATCATATGGTTTTTATCCTTTATTTTGTCTGTGTAGTTAACATGTTAATTGACTTGCAAATATTGAACCAACCTTGCATTCTGGGAATAAATCCTACTTGATCATGGTGTATCATCTTTTTAATGTATTGCTATATTCAGTTTGCTTATACAGTAGACTCTCAGTTAACCAGCACCCATGGGGATTCATAGATGCTGATAAATGTAAATAGACTGTCCATTAACCAGAACTCAAGCAACCAGAAGTCTCAAGCAAATAGCAAAAAAATTTTGTTGTACTAAATACCCCCCAGAATTTTGCTAGTTGCTTGAGAGTGCCGGTTGCTTGAGTTCCACTTAACAGAGAGTCTGCTGCATTAAAAATAGGCCTAACTAATAATATACTTCATACCATACCATACCATACCATAAATTCTGTATTGCTTTGATATTAATATTGAAATATAGTAATTAAAAGCAAATTAAGACAAATAAAGACAAACTTCCTATAACACAGTTTTATTATAAAAGACAGCTTTGTGAATGCAGTGTGTAGTTTTAAATTGCAGTCAATAAACTTTAAACTTATTGAATTTCACTAACATAATTTTTATAACTTCAAGTAACTTAGAAAAACACATACACACACACACTTAAAACTGTTGCAGTAGGGGTAGAGAGTTTACTGGGTAGACATGGTATCAGGATCGTCAGGACCTGATGATGCAGCTAGGACAGGATCAGGAGAAGTGGGTGTGGATGGTTTGGGTCTCCATCAGGAGATGATGCTGTACAAACTTAGAAGCAGCTTTCTTGAAAAATGAAGAAATATCAGCTTGCTTTGAGGCCCTACGCCTCTCATGCAAAGTCAGGTTTTACATGATATCCATCTGCACACCAAGTTTAAACTTACATTTCTACTAGAAATTGATTTTATTTTAATTTTTGTTTAAAGTATTATTTCTTCAATTTTTTTTCTGGTTGCTTGAGAGTGCCAGTTGCTTGAGTTCCAGTTAATGGAGAGTCTACTGTATTTGTTTATTTTTCTGCTAGATTTATTGAGATATAATTGACATACAACATTATTTAAGTTTAAGGTGTACAGTATAATGATTTGACACATGTTTATATTGTGCAATGATTACCACAAGTTTAGTTAACACCCATCGCTTCATATAGTTACAAAAAAATTTTTTTTCCTTATGATGAGAACTTTTAGGATCTACTCTCCTAGCAACTTTCAAAATACCACACGGTATCGTTAACTACAGTCATCATGTACTAACTGCCCAGTACTTTTCTGTCTTGCAACTGGAATTTTGTATCTTATGACCACCTCCACCCAATTCCTGCACCTCCCAGCCCCTGCCTCTGATGGCCACGAATCTGATCTCTTTTTCTATGAATTTGGGATTTTTTAGATTTCCATGTGAGTTAGATCATACAGCCTTTCCCTCTCTGACTCATTGCACTTAGCATAATGCCCTCACGGGCCATCTTTGTCATCCCAAATGGCAGGAATTTATTTTTTATATTCGGATGTAAAAGAGAACAACTGCTGCCATCATAAGCACACGGTGGCAAGTTCATGAACTTGTCAGATTTGGGGGACAATGACAGCTCTGATGGCCATTCTAGAAATAGTTCCAGAATGGCTCTGAAGGGCGGACTGGGCGCTGGCTTCAGTGCACAGCTTCCCGAGGGTGCTACTTCGAAGGTGACCATAGTGACATTCAGCCATGAGGTGTGGAGCACTTTTCCTGGGACAAGTTCATGAACTTAATTGTCTGACCTCCATATGCAGTCTAGCAGAGACTCCAGTCATAAATGCCTCTATTTTTCACCTTACGTCACAGGATGCTTTCTGGACAACCCTCCTACGTCACAGCTGCTTTATCCATTCAACAGCCATCAGTGGAGGCTTAGGTTGTAGGCTGTTTCCATGTCTTGACTGTTGTAAATAATGTAATGAACGTGGGGGTGTGGGTGTCTCTTCAAGATAATGATTTCATTTCTGTTGGATATATACCCAGAAGTGAGGTAAATAGCTTTTTCTTTTTTAGTGATGTTGGGGTACGGGGAGAAGGATACCTCACAGTGCCAGTGGGTCCACTGGGTTCTTTCAGCCAGGAACTGGCAGAAATCAGGAAACACTCTGGCCACAAATGAATCTAGATTTAAATATACATTTTTTTTTCACTTGCTTTGACAGTAATGTATGGTGCCAAGGTCAGCAGCATGTAGCCACTGTAAAAAGTGATTGTATGGATTCTCTTGGGTAATGTTGGAGGTGTAATATATACCTTAGAACTATTTTCCACATCTTAAATCTTGATTGATCAGACATTTAAAGTTAAGTATTTTTAATGACCTATCTTTTTTTAAAAAAATTACTTTCTTTAAGTAGTTTTCTTTCCTTTAATCTTTTAACAAACATTTTCCTCTATTTTAAAAAATGATGCATATTCAGTGCTTTATTTAAAATAAAATAAAGCTACTGTCTGCTTTTATGGCTTTGAAATAACATACAATGGAGCACAGGCTTAGGAACTGCATGTAGCCCTGGGTTGGGATGGAGACATTTTTGTATCTGGGATCAAGACGAAAACACTGGTGGCATAGTTCTCTGAAACCAGGGCCTAATAAACAGTGGTCTTTATGGATGCTAAGGATTATGTAATCACCTAAGTAATAGCTCATTTTGATTCTGAGTAACTGCTTCAAGTTAAAAACTGAAAGGTTTCTTTGTAATTACGGTGTGTGTTAAGGCAATTTGCCAAAATGTTTTAAAATCTTGGTACTTAAAGCACTTTAAAAACTGAAGAGAAGTGACTTAACAAATATTTGATGACTGATTCGATTCTTACCTGTCAAAATTAGTATTTAACCTATGCTTTCAGTATTTCAAGGTATCCCGAAGAACAAATTACACTCCCTTGTCAACAGGGCTTGAAGAAATGTAGCCATTTAGTACCAGAGAGAAGCAGTATTCCATAAGAATTCATACTGTACTTTCAATTGTATATAATGTCTCCTTCTGCATTCTGACCAAGATTTAGCTTTCATACTTAGCATATCATAAATTTGTTCTCTTTGGCTCAGTTATGCTCAAGTCAGAAACCATTGACTTCAATTCCATAGACTTCAGTCAGGGCTGTATTTTCTTGCCCCTCTTTGAGGAAATGGCCCAACATATTCATTTTTGTTTTGGTTAGAACAAATACACTTCATGGCGGTTATCAAACAAGTGTACAATTGAGAGCTAGGTATAAGCATTTATGGTGAGCATTAGTTCTTCTGTTTCACAGTATACGCTTTCACTGCCATAGGCCTGACTTCTCACCTTGAACCTTTTTTAAGTTTAATTTTTTTATTCAGGTACATTTGCATTCAATAAAAATCACTTTGGGGGGTTGTAATGCAAGGTTACAAAGTTCTGTGAGTTTTGACAGACTTCATACAGCTGTGTAACCACCTCCACAATCAAGACAGAAAATATTTCCGTCACTCTCAAAATGTTCCCTGTGCCCCTTGACAGTTACCCTCCCCCTGCACTCAGCCCCCAACAATAACTGAGCTGGTATTTTCCCTATCGTTTTCTGCCTTTTCCAGAATGTTATGTGGAGGGAATCGTGCAGTATGTAGCCTTTTGAGTTTGGCTGCTTTCACTTAGTGCAATGCTTTTGAAATTCACCCAAATGTTGCATGTATTAGCAGTTTGTTGCTGTTGCTGAATAGTATTCAACTATGTGGATGTACTACGGTGTGCAAGTGTATGTTTAACTATAAGAAACTGCCAAACCGTTTTCCAAAGTGGCAGTACCATTTTACATCTCCACGAGCAACGCATGACAGTTCCGGTTGCTCTACATCCTGGTCAACATTTGGCGTCGTCAATTTTTGATATTATTCTAGTGAGTATCTGGTGGTGTTTTGCTACAGTTTTCATTTGTATTTCTCCAACAACTGATAGTGCTGTGATTCTGATTTTCATGTGTTTTTATGCCATTTAAATTCTTTGCTGAAGTGTCTCCAAATTCTTGTCCATTTTTTATAAAAGCTGGTTTGCTTGATGTCTTCTTATTGTGTTTGAAGGTTCTTTATGTGTTCTGGATACAAGTACAGTGGAGTTCCTGTTAACCAGCACTCTCAGGCACCTGGCAGTATTTTTTTGTCAGTCACTTGAGTTCCAGTTAGCGGGGAGTGTACTTATTATCCGGCCATCTACCAGTCCCCATGGGTGCCGCTTAACTGAGAGGCTACTATACTTGGTTGAATATGCGCTTTGAAAGTAATTTCTTCCAGCTTGGGGTTTATCTTTTCAGTCTTTTATTTTCCCATTTTTTTATTGTGGGAAAAAACACATAACATAAAGTTTACCATCTTAATCATTTTTAAGTGTATGTTCAGTGGTGTTTAGTACATGCATATTGTTGTGCAACCGTCACCACCATCCATCCTCAGAACTCGTTTCATCATGTAAATGGAAACTCTGTCCCCATTAAATAATAACTCCCTGTCCCCCATCCCCTGGCCCTGGCAGCCACCTTTCTACTGTCTTTGTCCGATTTTGACCACCCTAGTTAGCTCGTATAAATGGAATCACACAGCATTTGTCTTTTTATGATTGGCTTATTTCACTTAGTATAATGTCCTTGAGGTTAATTGATGTTTTAGCATATGTCAGAATTTCTTTCCTTTCAAGGCTGAATAATATTACATTGTGTGTGTGTGTATGTGTGTGATATATATATACATATATATATATATATATATGTATATATATATAGTGTACGTATGTATGTGTGTTTGTGTACATATAATACATAGATAGTACATATTGTGTATATTTTAATACAGGTGGTATGTAAAGTATACCACATTTTGTGTATTTGTTCATCCCTCAGTGGACACTTGGGTGGCTTCCATGTCTTAGCCATTGTGAGCAGTGCTGTGAACATGGGCATACAAATATGTGCCCAAGTGCCTGCTTTCCGTTCTTTTGGGTGTATCTCTCGGAGTGGAATTGCTGCATCATATGGTGACTCTGTTTGATTTTTCAAAGAACAGCCATAGTGTGTTCCATAGTAGCTGTGCCATTTCACATTCCCACCGAGTACACATGGGTTCCAGTGTCTCTGCATGCTGGCCAGTACTTGTTATTTTCTGTCTTTTTGATAGTAGCTGTCCTAATGGGTGTGAGAGGTTAGAGATGTGTTTTGAAAGGGGGCTCCCTGGTGGTCTAATGGCTAGACTTTGACACTCTCAACATCGTGGCCTGGGTTCGATTCCCAGCCAGGGAGCCGCCAAAAAAACAAAAATGTGTTTTGAAGAGCATAAATTGAAGTTTATTTGTTTGCATATGGATGTCCAGTTGTTTCCACATCTTTTATTGGAAAGACCATCCTTTCTCTATTGTATTCCCTTTGAACCTTTATTAAAAATCAATTGACTGCATATGTGTGGGTCTATTTCTGGACTTTACTCTCTCAGATTTTGATCGGCCTCCTTAATGTGAAGCAGTGTTAAGCTTAATATAGTACCAGTCCTCCCTCAGAAGTAAATTTTTGGTCATGATCTAAGCAGAAGAGAAGATCAAGACATTTTCTAATCTGGCACAGCAGACTTACCCTGCATTTTGCAGTGAGGGAGGCTCTGAAAGATAAAACCTATGACTTTCTCCACTTTTTTTTTTTTTAATAGGAGCAGATTTTTGTACAGAATGTCTTTTTTTCAGTTTCAGAATTGAGGCTGAGAATGTCTTCTAATCTTGAGTAGCCTTCTGCAGAAAGCTAATACAAAATAAGATAAACAGCATTTGAATTTAAAATATAGTCTCCTGTAGTTATACAATAGTATAAAAATAGGGACTATCTTGATAGAGGCTAAGAGAACAGAGGCACAGAGTATCACTAGAACAGAACTAAATGTGCTGAAGCCTCAGCTCTGCAGAGCGGGCCTGGGCTCGGGAGGGTGTAGAGATACCTTTCAGGCTGTCCACAGATGTCTGTAGAAGAAAAGGAAGTGCTTACACTACCCAAAACTGTAGGGAAGAGCTGGGCCCTTTCACTGGGTAGCTTGAGTTCTTTTGCCACCAGTGAAATGAACCAGGTGAAACTTTTCTGAGAATGACATTGTCATCCAGGAAGTGTGACCCAGTTTGTATAGATACCACAGTTCTGTTTGCCACTAATGTGAAGACATCGCTTAGAAAATAATGTTGAGATGATCAGTCTCAGAAATGGGAAAGACTGGAAGACGGCTAACATTACTTTCTATGTTCTTTCCTCCTGTCTGGGTTCTCATTACAGCTCTTCCTCCGTGAGGCTGCTGGACGTACATTTCTAAAGCACAACTCTGAACGCTGCCTGCTTAAAGCTGTTTCTCAATGATCCCCATTGGCCCCAGGATAAAGACATGTTTCCTATCCTGCAGCCCTTCATAGACTGACCCTAGACCACCTTTACAGCCTCCTGTCCAGGGATCTCCTTCTATGCTGTCATGAACCACTTACTTTGTCACTCTGTTCTGCATGCACTGGTTCCTCTTACTGAGATACCTTTTCCCTGTGTGCCCAAGGGATTCTCAGTCATCCAGCTCAAGCGCCACCTTCTCTTGACACCTTCCTGCACTGCCTGAGCAGCGTTCAGTAAATAGAGTATAATGTTCAAGGGCATATAGCCTTGGGTTTGAATTCCAGCTCTATCACTCATGAGTTTGTGAACTTTGACAAATTACTCAATCTCTCTGAGCCTTGATTTCATAGTAGTAAATACCTCATAGGTTAATTATGAGGATTAAAAAATATATATGTATTATATAGTACATAGCAAAATAGATATGTAACATGTTCTTATTAATATTATATTTAATTCAGTTATTCAGTAAATATTTATTGAGTACTCACTATGTGCTGTTCACCTGTACCAGCTGCTTGGGATGCACAGATGAATGAGACCTGGCCATGTATTTGAGGTGCTCAAGTACAGTCCTTTAAGAAGAGGGTATGCACCCAAAGATTCCACCAAAAAACTATGAGAACCGATAAATGAATCCAATAAAGTAGCCAGGTACAAAATTAATATTCAGAAATCGGTTGTATTTTTATACACTAATACCAAACTACCAGAAAAAGAAATTAAGAAAACAATTCCATTTACAGTTGCATCAAAAATAAATACTTAGGAATAAATTTAACCAAAGAGGTAAAAGACCTATGCTCAGAAAACTTTAAGATATTGAGGAAAGAAATTGAAAAGATACAAATAAATGGAAGCATATACCATGTTCATGGATAGAAGGAATTAACATCATTAAAATATGCATACTACCCAACACAATCTGTAGATTTAGTGCAATCCCTAACAAAATACAAATGGCATTTTTCACAGACCTCAAACAAATAATCCTAAAATGTATATGGGACCATAAAAGACCCCAAAGAGTCAGAGCAATCTTGAGAAAGAAGAACAAAATTGGAGATATCACAATACCTGATATCAAACTATGCTACAGGCCATAGTAATCAAAACAGCATGATACTGGCATAAAAACAGACACATAGAACAATGGAGCAGTTATTAGAGAGCCCATAAATAAACCCATGGCTATATGGTCAATTAATCTATGACCAAGGAGGCAAGAATATAAGATGGGGTAAAGACAGTCTATTCAATAAATAGTATTGGGAAAACTGGGCAGGTACATGCAAAAAAAATGAAACTGGACTACCTTCTTATACATATACAAGAATAAACTCAACATGGATAACAGACTTAAATGCAAGGCAGTAAACTCTGTAATATTGCCCTAAGTAATATTTTTTTTCTGATATATCTCCTCAGGCAAAGGAAACAAAAGAAAAAATAAATAAATGGGACTATATCAAACCATAAAAAGGTTTTGCACAGCAAAAGAAACCATGAACATAATCAAAAGATGTTCTTCTGAATGGGAGAATATATTCTATTTGCCAATGATACATCCGATAGCAGGTTAATATCCAAAATTTATAAAGAACTCCAACAACTCAACACCAAAAAAAACAAACAGTCCAATTAAAAAATGGGTATGGGATCTGAATGGATATTTTTCCAAAGAGGACATACAGATGGCCAAAAGACATATGAAAAGATGCTCAGTGTCACTAATCATCAGAGAAATTCAAATCAAAACCACAATGAAATATCACCTCAAAGTAGTCAGAATGGCTATCATCAATAAATAAAAAAACCACAAGTACTCTTCCAAAAAATTGAAGAAGAGGCAGTACTTCCCACAAGGCCAACATAACCCTAATACCAAAGCCTGATAAGGATAACACACACAAAAAAAACTATAGACCAATATCTCTGATGAACACCAAAGCAAAAATCCTAAATAAAATACTAGCAAATAGAATACAACAATACATTGAAAAGATTATACACCATGATCAGGTGGGATTCATCCCACAAACACAAGGATGGTTCAACATATACAAATCAATCAATGTAATATACCACATAAACAAACTAAAAGATTTTTTTAAAAACCACATGGTTATATTAATTGATGCAGAAAAAGCATTTGACAAGATACAGCGTCGAATATGATCAAAACACTGAATAAAATGGGTATAGAAGGAAAGCACCTCAACATAATAAAGGCCATATATGACAAACCCTCAGCTAATATTATACTGAATGTGGAAAAACTGAAGCCTATTCGCCTAAAATCAGGAACAAGACAGGGATGCCCCCTGTCACCATTGCTATTCCATATAGTCCTGGGAGTTCTAGCCACAGCAAGCAGGCAAGAAGAAGGAATAAAAGGTATCCAAATTGGGAGAGAAAAAAGTTAAACTGTCACTTTTTGCAGATGACACAATCCTTTATATAGAAAATTCTAAAGACTCCACCAAAAAACTATTAGAAATAATAAAAAAATACAGTAAAGTTACAGGATATAAAATCAATGTACAAAAATCAATTGTATTTCTATATACCAACAATGAAACTTCAGAAAAAGAAACGAGACAAACAATACCTTTTGCAATCACAACAAAAAGAATAAAATACCTAGGAATGAACTTAACAAAGAATGTGGAGGACTTATATACTGAAAACTATAAGACACTATAAAGAAAAATTGAAGAGGACACACAGAAATGGAAGGATATTCTGTGTTTATGGACTGGAAGAATCAACAGAGTTAAAATGGCCACATTACCCAAAGCAATATACAGATTTAATGCAATTCCCATCAAAATCCCACAGATGTTCTTTCAAGAAATAGATTTAAAAATCATCGGATTCATATGGAACCACAAAAGATCCCACATTGCCAAAGCAATCCTACATAAAAGGAGTGAGGCCAGAGGCATCACACTCCCTGATTTCAATCTACACTACAAAGCGTCAATAATCAAGACAGCTTGATATTGGCAGAAAAACAGACACACCGACCAATGGAACAGAATCAAAACCCCAGAAACAAACCCACAAATATATCCACAGATAATTTTTGACAAAGGAGTGAAAAATATACAATGGGGAAAAGAAAGCCTCTTCAGTAATTGGTGCTGGGAGAAATTGGAAAACCATGTGCAGAAGAATAAATCTGAGCTGTGAACTGTCACCATGTACTAAAATTAATTCAAAATGGATTAAAGACCTCCACATAAGACCTCAAACGAACTGTATAGAAGAAGACATAGGTACTAAACTTATAGACCTCAGATCCAAGGAGGACTTCATGAACCTGACCTCAAAGGCAAGGGAAGTAAAAGCAAAAATAAGTGAATGGGACTATATTAAACTAAAAAGCTTCTGCAGAGCAAAAGAAGCCATCAGCAAAGCAAAGAGTCAGCTAATTGAATGGGAGAAAATATTTGCAAATAATGCCTCTTGATAAGGGGCTAATATCTAAAATATCTAAAATACGCATACAACTCAACAATAAAAATATAAACAATCCAATTTAAAAAATGGGCAGAGGACCTGAACAGATGCTTCTCCCAAGAAGACATACAAATGGCCAAAAGACATGAAAAAATGCCCAACTTCATTAGCTATCAGGGAAATGCAAATCAAAACCACGATGAGATCCCACCTCACACCTGTGAGAATGGCTGTTATCAACAAGACGAGGAATAACAAGTGCTGGAGAGGATGTGGAGAAAAAGGGACCCTCACACACTGCTGGTGGGAGAGCAAACTGGTATATCCGCTATGGAGTTACCATATGACCCTGCAATCCCATTTGAAAACCTTAGTCTGCAATGGTATATGCACCCCTCTGTTCATCACAGCACTATTCACAGTGGCCAAGTCATGGAAACAACCAAAGTGTCCTTTGATAGACAGCTGGCTGAAGAAGCTGTGGTACATATGCACAATGGACTATGACTCAGCCATAAGAGAAGACAAAATAGGGCAATTTATGACAATATGGATGGACCTGGAGACCATCATGCAAAGCGAAATAAGCCAGACAGAAAAAACCAAGAACCACATGACTTCACTCATTTGTGGAACACAAAGCTGAAAGCAACAAAGAAACAAAAACTCATGGACACAATCGATAGTTTAATGGTTAGTGGTTACCTGAGGGCATGGGGGAGGGGTGGGAGAGAAGGGACAGGGTCGCAAATATACGGTGATGGAAAGAGAACTGGCTCTGGGTGGTGAACACTAACAAGGCACAGATGATGTGCGGTAGAATTGTACACCTGGAATCTATGTGATTTTTGCTAACCAATGTCACCCCAATAAATTTAACAATAAAAGGAAAAAAAAGTATTGGCAAGAATGTGGAGAAAAGGGAACCCTTGTGCACTGTTGGTGGGACTGCAAGTTGCTGCAGCCACTATGGAAAGAGAACAGTTTGGAGTTTCCTCAGAAAATTAAAAATAGAACTACCTTATGACCCAGCAATTCCACTCTGGGTATTTACCTGAAAAAAATCCAAAACATTAATTCAAAAAGATACATGCTCCCTTATGTTCACTGCAATACTATTTATAATAGCCAAGATATTAAAGCAAGCTAAATGTCGATTGATGGATAACTGGATTAAAAATGTGGTATTTGTACATAATGTAATATTCTCAGCCATAAAGAAAATGAAATCTTATCATTTGGGAAAACATGGATGGACCTAGAGGGTATTATACTAAGTGAAATAAGTCAGACAGAGAGAGGCAGATACCATGCGGATTTCACTTATACTTGGAATCTCTAAAGAACAAAATAAACAATGACAACTACAACAAAACCCAGAAACAGACTCATAGATACAAAGAACAAACTGATGGTTACGGTTGCCAGCTGGGAGGGGAGTTGGGAGCTGGGTGAGAAAGGTGAAGGGATTAAGAAATACAAATTGGGAATGACAGAGTAGTCACTGGGGTGTAAAGTACCGCATAGGGAATAGTCACTAATATGGTAATGCCTGTGTATAGTGCCACGTGGGTACTAGACTTACTGAGGGAATCACTTCTTAATCCCTACGCTGTACACCTGCAACTAATACAAAATAATATTACATGTCAACTATAATTGAAAAACTAAAAAAAATTTTTAGAAAGAGGGTATGCAGAGTACCATGGAAGCTACCCATTATTTTGTGCATACTATATGCCAGTGTATCTCATTTCTTCCTCCAACAACCTTCAGTTACAGGAATCCTCATTTTACATCTGTAGATACCGAGTCTCAGAGAGGTTTAGTAACTTGCCTATATGATATGTATGTGCTTCTGTATACGTGTGTGTGTGTGTGTGTGTGTGTTTATACCAAATATTATTAGAGCCAAGAGTTAAACCTAGTCTGTCTGACTCCATTGAAAGGAAGTTTAAGAAATCTTAGGGAGTTCCCTGGTGGTGTAGTGGCTAGGCTTCAGCGCTTTCAACGCCAAGCCCTGGGTTCGATTCCCAGGCAGGGAACTACCCTCTCCCCTAAAAAAAGAAATCTTTGGAGACTATCGTAAGCACTTTGAGATTTGCATCTTAAAAGACAGCAACCATATTTTTCCAAAAGATGCTTCTTTCTACTTCTTCCAAAGACAGCATATTTAATGGGATAAATTCTAGGGCTTACCCAAGTCGACAGGGCACATTTTTTTATACTTCATGTTCTGTTATTTATATAACAAATTATGTTTCCTTGAGTCTTGTTATTAATTCTTAATCCTCTTCCATATTCACTAGTAAAAATGAGTAAAGTTAAAATTTGTAGTAAAGGTCAGCAATCCAGTAGCTTTTATCCCTAAAATTTTGGAAGAAGGGATAGGTTCTGTTATGACTACATACTGTGTCTAGGTATGTAACTAAATAAAAGAGTTCTAAGGTGTCTTTAGAAGGAAAGGGGGTAAAGAAGGCTCTTAACGATGCTTGAAACCCATTGTATTGGTTAGAGTTGTTAGTGGCAACCCGCAGAATTCACTTAAACTACTCTGAGGAGAAATGAGTTTGTCAAAAGATTTTAGTAGCTTGTAGATCCTCTGCTATAACCAAAGAATCAGATTTGGCTGTTTCACAACCAGGAAAAACATACGAAAACTGCCCCTTAGAATATTCTAGTAAAATACACTGCTGCCTCCACCTGCTGATGACAGAACTTAGAAGCATCAACCTACCAGTTCTCCCGTAGATGTGGTGCTCACTTTCTAGGAACTACTAGAAATAAAAGGAAACGGATTCTTAAAGGCCTCTCTGATTCTCCTGAGCTATATGCTCATGAGAGGAGCTGGGCTGAGATCTAGCTAACAGACCTTGCAGAAACAAAACCCTAGATAAACATGTTGAGGTGTGTTCAAACAATGAAATATATAGCAATGAAAAGGAGTAAACTAGAGCCACATCTATTAATATGGCTAAAATTTTAAAATGTAATGTTGAACAAAAATAGCAAGTTCCATACTAACACATACAGTGTCACACCCTACCTATAAAATTTGAAAACATACAAAAATAGTTTCTATGTAGTGTATGGATATGTGCATATATTATAAAACTATAAAAGCATCTTTGGAAATGACAAATTCATAATAGTGATTATTTCTGGAGAGGGAAGTAAGGGAGTGGGGTCAGGGAAAGGTAGACAGGTACCTTCGGTTGGCTCTTCAGTGTTTCGTATTTTATGAGCTATTTTCCTGAGAGATGCAGCAGAATGTTAAAATACGCTAGATCTGAGTTGGGTAACCCAATGTATAGTTGTTTGATATACTTATTCTCTGTACTTCTCTGTGTGTTTCAATATTTCATAGTTTAAAAGGTTAAGAACCCCGGACTACAGTTGAGGATTAAGATAAAATTTTTGAAATATTACCATTTTTACATAGCGATAACGTCAAAAGAAGTGGTAAAAACGCAGTCATTAGATTTAGTTGGTTCTTTTCCCCCAGGAAAGTGTTCAGGAAGATATCCAAAAAAACATGCTCATCGAGCTGTCCAAGCAGGGTTCCAGTGATCCTCAGTGTTTGCACTGTGACAGCTATGCGAACCAGAGCCAGGTCACACCCGAGACCTATTATGTTTCTCTCAGGTGCCCTTCTGCAGGGTGTCATGAGTGCTTGGTCTGAAGCCAAGTTGACTTTGTATAGAGTGCTAGCCACAAAGGTCCATGGTGGTTTAAAATGTTTTATTTACAAACGTGTAGTCAAATAGCCAGGGCGCCATCAAAGAGATGGTTTGCTTGATTTGCCAATTATACCCTGTTATCATGGGAATTTATTTTGGGAATAAAGGAACTGAAATATTTAGTCAAGTCTTTTATATTAACAAAGTGAAATCATATTGGAAAAAGAACAAAGAAATGTGTGAAATGCTAAATCAAGAGGACTCATCTTAAAAGAAATGAGCCGAAAAACTGTTTGAAGACTTGTGGCATCCCTAGCAGAGGCCCTGGGGGAGATTTGGAGCTGGTGGGATTTCCATCTGGACTGGAGCTCTGGTTCCCCAGTGGCCTCAGCTGCCTGCCGCACCGTTTTCTCAGAGCAGGAATTTTTAACCTGGAGTCCACAGATTCCCAGGTGGTCCATGAAGAGAATTCAGGGGGTCTAGCAACTTGGTTAGGAAAAGATAATACCTCTTCATTTTTACTGACCTCTAACTGAAATTTAGCATTTTTTTTTCCGTTTTAGTGTGGAGGTAGCTGGCAACAAACCGCTGTATATTAACAATGCCTGTAACTTTATCGTCCCGTCCAGAACAGATTGGCCTGTGATAGTCTCCTCTTTACATGTCCTTGTGAGGTTTTGCTATCAAGGTTATGCTAGCCTCGAAAAAGAAATTGGAGGGTTTTGTTCTCTGGAAGAATTTGTGTAAGGTTTGGTGTTACTACTTCTTTAAAAATTTAATAGAATAAATAGGCAAAGCCCTCAGAGGCCTGGGGGTTTTTTTTGTTTGTTTTTGGGGGTTTTTTGTAAGACGTTTTCAAAATACAGGGTCCAGCAGAAGTAACGCCGGATCACGTACGTGAATGTCTCGCACGAGATGGACAGCAGTTTGAACATTTCACCTAAAATGTCATATAGTGTGATTGAACGTGATATTGTGATGTTACAGAATTACATGCTTATGATTTTGTAATCATAGGTGTGGTAGATTTTGTAATAAAAGATTTGGAATAGATTATCAGCTCATAAAAAGGGGGTGTTATTGGTGCCAGACTCTGTATATATACATGTTAATATAGATTTTAATGTAATTTTTAATATAGATTTACTTCAGTTAATAAAGGCAGAACTATTCAGATGTTCCCTTTCTTCTCATGTAAGTTTTGGCAAGTTTTTTTTCCTAGGAATTTGTCTGTTTCCTCTGCGGTTTCAAAATAATGGGTGAAAGTTGTTCAGAATATCCTCTTGTCTTTTTAATGGCTGTAGAATTTGTAATGATGTCCTCTTTTTTTAATTCTTGGTATTAGGTAAAAATCTTAGACATTAACAAAACTTTGGGTTCTTAAACATGTAGGAAAAAGAAAACTATTGCTAGTTTACGTTAGTACTGTCTTTCTGGAAGACTGTTTTACAGTTTATATGAAACAAAGAGTAAGTATATTTTATTCAACAACGCTTTTTAGGGAATTTGCCATAAATAAATAATTTCACAAATGCAAAAATATTCAGCACAGCGTTATCAATAGCAAACAGCAACAACCTGTAAACAAATTAGGGGTCAGAGAAGTAATTATGTCATTTACATTCACTAGAATACCTTTTATAGTTACAAAACATAGAATGGTGACATAGAAAAGTGCTAGGAAGATACTGTTGGTGACAAAAAGCAAATCACAGAAGAGCATGTACCATGTAGCCTCTTCCCTATTAAATACATGCTTCTCAGTGCATGTGTACAGAGAAAATTTGGAAGCGTGGTCACCAAATTTCCAACAGCAGTTATCTGTGGGTGGTAGGATATTGGGTAATAGTTATTTTCTTTTTGCTCTTCGGCATTGTTTAAAATGTTTACATGAACATGCATCACATCTACAGAAATAGCAAAACTTTCTAAAGAGCTTGGCAGTAGCAAGAAGATTAGAGGGTGTTAGGGGAAGGGAGTGTCAAAGCATTTTTCTTGCCTGATGGATAGTGAGAGATTGAAGCTACGAGAAGAAATAATCAACTGAGTAAATCCTTTCGACAGACAGGAGGGCCTGGACTCGACGCAGCAATTAGCTTTCAGGGGGCAGGATGACATTTTTTCTAGAAAGGAGGAAAAGATGATTGGAGATCTGTGGAAGTTCATAGCCAAAGAGAAGGGGAAATAAGAATGTTCATAACTCATGGCTGGAGTGGGGAAAATGAGAGTGGATCAAGGACTTGAGGAGAGCAGTGAGGGTCTCCAGTAGAATTAACGGTAGGATTGGGATTTGATGGGGTATGGACAGCTGAGCTGACCTGGGGCCTTACCGAGACTTCTATAAGGGAGCACAGTGGTGTGGCTGGGAGAAGGAAGGCACAAGTTGGTACCAGGTTGGGGGGTAGTCCAGCAGGCTAAACAGAGCTTCAGAGGATGAGAATTCAGGATACTGATGAGGGCGATTTAAATAATTGGCCTTAGAATTCAGGATACTTGATAAGAAAGTGAATTCAAGAGAGTGCCAGCGACTGGATATTTAGTTGGAATGTGGACATCCAAGAAGTCCGAAGACAGGTGCTCGTGGTCAGAGTGAGTTTCGGAGTGTGTCACAGGTGGCCGTGGGAATACGGGCGTGGTCACAGAAATTGGGATGATCGCAGGGTTACAATGCTGGAAGGTTCCCTTCTCTCCCTCCTGGATGGCAGCATTTTCCAGGATGTGACAGGGATTTTTTTGGAGAGGACAATTTTGAGGCAGGTACTAAGAGGTTGGCATTAAGGATAGGAAAAAAGCTAACTCAGAGAATGCATGATGGAGAGGGCTGGCAGAGTCCTGGTCTGCAGCCCCTGTGTGACAGCGGGGAGTGGACTGACCTTTTCGTGGTCACTTTCTCTTTTTAGTTTCCATGAACTACTACATCCCCTCCCTGGCTTTCAAGGGCCTCTACTCCCCACCCACATCTCTGAACATTGCCTTTTATGTGGACCAGCTTTATTTCCCCCCAACTGACCTCCCCCATCCTCACTTCTGGTCCCTGTCCCCTCACCAGGATGCCTGCCCTATCAGGTTGACCACCCCAATCTAGAGTCTCCCAGTTGTCAAAGCCCAGTGCGCTACCCCAGCCCACACCGACTGACCTTTGCCCTTCCGAGCACTCATGGGACTACCCCTTTAGGATCTCACTATTGTGTTTAAATAACAATGCAGGTGTGGTGAGTATACTCAGGAACACCAAGGTAGCAAGCACAGGCCTCAGCTGGGAGGAACCTAACCCCCTGATCTTACGGACGGGGAACCCAAGATTCAGAGAGGCCAAGGGACATTCCCCAAAGTCAACCAGCAAGCTGTTAGTAGAACTGAGACTGGAATCCTGATTAGTTCTCAGACCTGAATGCTAGTTATTGAATTGAGTATTGCTTTTAAAATACAGCTTTTCTCTGATGCCTGGCCATGAAACCCTGGAGACCTAAAGTAATTGTGATCACTGTTTAGAATACATCAGAATTACCTGGGGAGACATCTAAAAAATGCACATTTCTAAGCCCACCAGGGGAAAACCCTGATGCAGCAGGTCCAGGGTAGGACCTGAGTGTCTGCTTTGGAAGAAACCTCCCTGGCTGACCCTGATACCGGGAGCCCACAGATCACCCTTTGAGAAACAGAGCGCATGTCTTTGGCTTTGCTTCCTTTCGAGCACCCTGATATTGTCCCTAGGGACACTGAAGCTTCCTGTCTCGGGGGCTGGTTTGGGTTACCCCACATCTAGATTCCCATTGGAATGTAACAGCAGCAGCCCAGCTGTAGCCTGTGTACCCTCTCAGGCTTACACTGGCCTGGGCCCACGCTTTGTCTGTCCCTGGAGCCACGTTATTTTTCAAAGTACTTTTGGGCACACCTTGGCGAAATAGTGAGTGTAGTGGGTGGGATTCTTGTTGGAAACACCCTTTTTGCCAAGGTGCTTGTGAGCATTGTCTGTTGTGTGAATGCCCAGCCTCTGCTAGTGGCTTGTGCCCCAGGACACCGAAGGAAACCAGAGGCAGACATGCACCTAGAGCTCTCCAAGTCCCTGGGCCAGGATGACAAGGAGGAAAGGCTGGGAATGTCACGATTAGGACAAGGCTGTGGGTGCACGGCCTGCTTGGGGTGGTATTTTAGTTCCACCATTTCTAACTGCACAACCTTTGACATCTCTTTGCCTCCGTTTCCTCATCTGTAAAGTGAACCTAAAAATTATAAAAATAATGTAATTGTATTATAAAAATAAAAATAATTCCTATCACAAGATAACAAATTAATGCATGCAAAGCCTTGAAATAGTGTTTGGTACATAGTGTTGAATAATTAATATAGTTACTAATTGCGATAAATGTTTCAGTAGAACTATTTCGTGAAAACTGTGATGAATTAATGAGACTCTAAAGAGGTGACTCACTGCTCTCCACAGTTATCAGTGTACAAGTTATCAGTTCCCTCCTTGTTGCATGAGCATAGATCAGAGGAATGATAAATAATGTGGTAGCAGCTCTTCAGAATGCTTCCTGGACCCCTGAAGACAATTAAAATGTGCTAGGTGCTTCCTAGCAGTAAGGTCAAGGCTTGCATAATTTAAGGAATATACAGCAGTTCAGCATTTTGGCACTTTGATAAGGTGGCAGTTACGTAACATGCAGAGCTGAAGGTGGGGCGGGGAGAGGGTGCTTTTCAAAGGCACGATGATGCCGAGTGAAGGGTGTGGCAGGTGAGGACAGGGCGGCTGCTGCAGTCTTCATACAGACTGGGTCTGGGATCCACGCACGCCCCTTGCCGGTTTTCTGGCACATGTTGGCATGACAGCAGGAACAACAGTTCCCAACATTTACTGTCAAGCCAACATCAATGGGAGGTACGAAAGTTGGTCTTACATGAGCCATATTGCCAGTGTTTTCTCACTCCTTGGTAGTGTTTTTAAGCTAAAAGTAAGATTATATCAGTCTCAAAAGTGACACAAAGCCGAATTAATCTCTGAAATCCTCTGTTTTATCAAACTTCTCTGTAAAAAGCTCACAGACTCACCAAATCCTCACCTTTCTGGATCACATTGCCACATTACCCTTTGTTAGTGCTTCAGACTCCAAGTGCAGCAGAGCACCAGAAGGGTGTTAGAGAGCACGTTGCAGTGGCTTGATTTGTTTTGGGGATGGGAGATGCTAGTCCATGAGGACTTACAAGTGATATCAGGTGCTAGCCACTAAACTACTTCTTAGACTACCCTATTTGAGTCATGCAGTGCTTCTTTAAAAGACGACTGAGTCTTGTAAATAGACTGCTTGGTTTTGGTCACAACATAGGCTCAAACTTGTAGAGACCAGAAACCCATTTTGTTGAACTACCTTCAGACCAGGCATCATCTTTATAAGGAGCCAGAATGGTTTACCTGTTGCCCAGCGTCTTTGGCGATGATGCTCAAACCAGGCTTTTCAGATCCATGAATAGGGACAGCGCTGGAGGGGATGGCTGCGAGCCGGGCCAGATGGGGTGCATGGGCTCTCTCAGCACTCAGCTGCTTCCCATTCGCCTTAGCGAGCAGCCATGGAGGCGGCCCTGGGAATGCACGAGGCCCGGAAAACCTTGCTGGGTTGACGTTATAATCTTACCTCCAAGTCTTTTAAAATAAGTAATTGTTTAATATTTGCAATGAATGTAAAATCATAGATGAATATTCTTTCTTCTTGCTGCGTGTCCAAGTACTGTGGGTGATCAGAATGCAGGCTCGATGGCGGGGTGGCAGGAGGCCCTAACTAGCTACAACTTTTATTGATTCACATAGTGTCTCCTTGATACAGGTCCTGGCTCGCACTGTGCTGCAGAGGAGGGAGAGTGACTGTCAAGTCTCACTGAGCACATAGGTGTAAGGCATTATTTCGAATATCGACCTTCAAAAATTTTCACAATAAAAATTTTTTAAGTGCATTCGCATATTTGAGAAGAAGGAGACTTTAGAAAATAAAAGTATAACTGAAATTATTTTTAAATATATTAATAATAGCAGGGCTGGAAAGCAAAATCAGAAGTTTCCAAAAGGTAAAATGAAAAGATGAAGAGAGCAGAGGCACAATAATAAATAAAAAATTTAAATGGCAGTATCTGACTAATAGGCATTCCAAGGTGAGAGAGTTGAGAGAAGGAAATTATCAAAGAAATAATAAAAGAAACATTTCAGAACTGAAGGTCAAAATACTCTAGATTGAGAGGTACTTTAAATCTGGAGCCCAGAACAATGAACGAGAACAAAAATCGCCCATACCTAGGCATGTTATCAACATTTAAAACTCCGGGAAGGGTGAATTATAAAAGCTTTGGAGGTGGGAAACTTGTTACAAACACATGAATGAAAATCAGAACGCTATCAGAGTTCTTCACATCAGTGCGAGAAGACAATAGAACAAAGTTCTGAGGGAAATTACTTTTCATCGAGCACTTTATACTCAGTTGAACTTTCAGTCAAGTATGAGGATAGAGCAAAGACAGTTTTAAATCTGCAAGAACCCAAACTTGTGCTTCCTGTGAACCCTTTTCTAGGAAACAGCCAGAATAAATGCTTCAGCAAAAGGAGGAAGTGGAAAGAGGGGAACAATTCGGAAAGCAGGGAACCAACACAAGAAGCGAGCCCAGAGCACTGTAAAAAATAAGGCCAGCTCCTTTGGAGGTCACAGATTACCTGAAATACACGGCCATTTGGAAAATTACACACATGCACGCACACACATGCACACTTACACACACATGTACGTGTATGCACACGTGCGTGCGCACATGTACATATGTACAAACACATGCATATACACACATGCACTTACATATATACACATATTTGCACGCATGCACATGCACACTTATACACATACATACATACACATACAAACACATGTGTGCGCATGCACACACGCACACTTACATATGCACACATATCTACACACACATACATATACACACACACATATATACACATATACATATACACACACACGAGTATATATGGGCTGTCTGGAAACTATCCAGCCATGTAATATGAAAAATAGAGGCATTTATGACTGGACTTTTTCTAGAGAGCCCTTGTATACATATATGAATTTTTTCAGAGTGTTGGCAGAAATTCAAATATAATTGCATAGGAAATTAAGCAAATGAAATAAAGAGGAAAGTGTTAACTCCAAGGGAAAAAAATTCAGTAAAGTCCTTGACTTTTCAGTGAAAAGTCCTTTATCATAATAACGTAAGGGAGGAGAAAAGGTGGTACCTGGTATAAAAGCCAAAATCTAAATTCTTATACAGGAAGCTAATAGATGAAGGATAAATAGATAAGCCAAGAAATGGTGATATTAACATACTATTTGGTAAAAAACAAAACAAAACAAAACAAAACAAAACAACAAAAAAAACTAAGAGCATTGAAAGTGTTTGCCTCAGGGTAGTATTTTTTTTTTTAATTTCAGTATTTTTGAGCAATTTGATTTTTTTTTTTTTTTTAATGTGGGTATGGAACCCAGGCTGGGAATCGAACCCAGGCGGCAGCGTTGACAGCACCGAAGTCTTAAGCTACTACACCACCAGGGAACTCCCGCAATTTGATTTAAACCATGTGATTTTGTGTGCTCTGATAAAAATGAAAATTAATTTAAAAAATAACATGAAAGGCCAAAAGTTTGGCCATCAGTGGGAAACTCAGGCCTGCGTCATCTAACAAGCTTGTGCCAGCACAGGCATCGCCAGCGTGGTGGATGGGAACACACAAAGTCTGATCACATCTCGGCTCTGTCTCCAGGTTCCTTGTCCCAGGGTACCCTCCCTGTCCTGTGGCAGGTGACGGGGCTGTCTCCTGCCAGAGTTACACCAAGTTTCAGATGAGGTGATAAGGCTGAGCCAGGGTGCCTGCCTCACAACAGGAAGGGAAGGAGGAAGGAAGGAAGGAAGGAGAAAATCCCCTTCATAGATGGATTTAGAAAGCAGTTGGCCACTTTGCAGATGAGACAGCTTCAGAAATTCTATCCGAAATGTACCAGCCAGCTGAGCATGGCACCAAGCGATGGTTCCACTTCTCTACCATCTGCAGCTTGCTGGTATGACTCAACAGTGTGTGTCTCGGCCAGCCTCAGGAAGTAACCAGTGGGCACGCCATGCTATCCCACTCCCGCCCTGCTCCGGCTTGGAGTTCAGGTGCAGTACTGAAGGTTCCCAGCTGGCCCAACCCAGTGATCAGTACAGAGAACAGAGACGGGGCCAGATCTCCCTCTGTCCCCACCCCTCACCCAGGGGGTGACCTCTCCAGCCATCACCACCGGTCGTCAGCTTTCTCATAAGTCTGGGACCTACCTCAGTCCAGACTAATCCGTGTCTGGGCACACTGAATCTGGTTGGAGTTGGACCACCCAGATCATGGCAGTATTCAAGCAGCCATTCAGCTCTCCATCCCCTACTCCTGTTACCCAGCACTGACTGAAAGAAGTGATTGTACAGGGAAGCGCCTCTCCACTCCTACACACAGGTGTGCAGGGCACCAGGCCAGTCACAAGCTGGGACACAGCTGTGGGCGTAGACCGGTCTGCACTAAGGCTCACACTGTCCTCCTCTATTCCAGGCTTGGAGTTCCATGTTATAGTGGAAACTACTGTACCGAACTCCTAGTTGGGGCGGACCCCCTGCACTTTCAATTAGTTGTGGTTTAACCTGTTTATGGAAGTGTTTTCCTTTGAAAAGAAAAAGATATTTCTTTCATTTTTTAGGTAGTGAGCCATTTTTTGAAACGTTTTTTGTTGTGAATTACTATATTATCCTTTTTCTAACATACTTTTGCATCGTCTCAATCTGTTACAAAACTTGCCACCGTGCGCTTACGTGGCCAAGGTTGTGACACCTTTCTGAGTCGTTTGCACAGTGCTGCCCACGTAAGCGCACGGTGGCAAGTTCACGAAATTGCCCTATTTTGGAGATGAAGACAGTTCTTATGGCCATTCCAGAAAAAGGATTCTAAAATTACTTTAAAGCATGGACTAGGTGCTGGCGTCAGTGCACAGCTTCCCAAGGGGAGTACTTTGAAGGTGACTAGTGATCTTCAGCAATGAGGTATGGAGCACTTTTTCTAGGATGAGTTCATGAAATTAATTGTCTGACCTCGTGGATCTGCCTCATTCTCAGGAATATTCTTTATATAGATGCACCTGGATTTATCTCCATTCCCTACTGATGAGCATTTAGATTCTCCCAGACTTTTGATATTAATATTAGTGCTGCAATAACACCCTTGACTCTGAAGTCAGACAGCCTTAGTTCAGATTCCAAATACTCCCATTTATTTACTTTGTGACCTTTAACAAATTATTTAAACACTCTGTGTCTCAGTTTCCTGATCTGTAAAATGGAGATAAAATTGTCCTCACACAATGTTCCTGTAAAAAAAAGCTAAGTGAGCTAATATATATATACAATGCATGTAGTGTATCGTGATGATGGTAACTAACATTTGAGCCGAGTACCTACCTACCTATCAGCAGACACTGGGCAGGTAAGCAAATACCACAGTTTTATGTGGCAGCCTCTTAACATTTAAATATCTGTAAAGGCAAGTGTGCTACATCCTTATTATTAAAATTACATTATCTATTCCTGTGCATTTACTCCTCCAGGTAAATTTTTAAATCAACTTTCCACCTACCTCCTATCAATGTGACAGGTTGTTTTTTTTTTTTTAATTCAGTTGGAATTCTAAAGGGTATCTTTTACTCTTTAAGGTTGCCAGAATAGAAAGACCCTTGAACTTGAGTCCTAGAGAAGTGAGTGCTCTCATGGTGTCCCTCCAAAGCCCCCTGACCCTGGGAATTTTCATTTAAATGCTCGAAGTGACGGTAGCTTCCCTGCCTGTGAAATGGGAGGGATGACCCTTCTAGAAGGAGGGGGATGTTGGAAGAAAGCACACGGCAGTGCCTGACACTGAAGTTAGTGATGGAACAAATGTGCCTGCTCCTGAGGCAGGTGTTGTTACTTTATCTTACAGTCCCCTGTCGTCAGCACCGATGATCTTGAGTGACGAGTTTGTGCCAGAGCCAGCGCAGCAGTAAGTGAGCAGGATGACGTTTG
Organism: Lyroderma lyra; assembly: GCA_004026885.1. Lineage (NCBI taxonomy): Eukaryota > Metazoa > Chordata > Mammalia > Chiroptera > Megadermatidae > Lyroderma > Lyroderma lyra. The sequence goes on along the minus strand of PVJL010002547.1, from coordinate 89,828 downwards.
AGCCCCAGCTTCCTGTGCAGGGCGAGCTGGATGTGTACGACCAGCGAAAAGTAGCCAAAAGGGAGGAAAGGGAATTGGGGCGAACGTGCCCGTAGACCATTCCACTGTGCCGGAATGTGCCACCAGCCGTGGAGTGGGCTTCCGCTGCAGGACACCGCTGACCTTTGGAGTCACTGGCTGGGTGAGGCCGCCCTTGAGCGGGACAGAACACAGCTGTTGTTGAGCTGTCAGGGGCTAGCTCATAGCTGTGCTTGGCAGTCGGCTTGGGACAGTAAGTTTGGAGAACGGTCCGCTTCTAGGTTTAAGGAGGGCCGGTATGAAGGGAACCTTTGTTTCTTGTTACCAACAGGTTGTTTTGGTGATCCTTCTTTGAGCACAAATGAACGCGTAGCTGCAGCTTTAAAAAGCATTGAGAGAACTGAAAGTCAGAGCAGATGTGCAGGAAAAGGTCACATTTCCAGAGCTCTCTTGGGAACTATTTCTGGACTAACAAGTCCAACAAATGTGTTAATTCAGGTTGAGATTTCTAACGCAAATATTGACGCAGTCTCAGCCTTGGCAGTGCATTCTCCAGCTTGAATGTGTTCTTTCAGGGTACCTTTGCCCGTGTTCGCTCCTCATGCTTAATCGATTGCCAGCTCTTCATTTGGAACTCTTAGCAGGTGACTTTTTGATGATTAGTTCTGCGTCCTTTCTCGGTCTGAAAAGATGAGAGGAATGAATATAACTGTTCCTTCATTGCACTGGAGGCACAAATTTGGAAAAGGAGGGAGGAGAGAAACATAGATGCAGGAAATATTGGTAGAATGTAAATGAATCCCAGTCTTGGATCAGATTACATAAAAATAATATCATAACCACTCTTCAGTATTAAAGGCAAACTGAGGCCAGGTGTTGATTATCCCCCCTCCAAGTTCTCGTATATTTTAATTACTGTTAATTTTAAAACATGTGTTTTAAAGTTCCTGTAAATTGGTGTGCAAAGTGCCACATGGTTCACTTTCAGTGTAACATTTAAAGTTTTGACTAAAATGTATCACAAATATAATGTGTATTTATTTCAGCTTCATTCTTGAAGGAAATTTTCACTGAATATAGAATTCTGGGTTGAGGGATTTTTTTCCCAGATGCTGTTGTATCATTTTTCTCTGGCTTCTTTCAAGATTTTATCCTTTTTTATCTTTGAGTTTCTTTGTCTTTATCCTGCCTGGGGTTCATTGAGATTCTTGAATCTGTAAATTTAGGTTTAGTACCAGATTTGATGAGTTTCCAGCCACTACCCCGTTCTTTCTCTCTTCTCTTTATTATTTCTATTTCTCTGCCAAAGTTTCCTGTGTATGTCACTATTACTTTATGACATTGGACATAATTATAATGCAGCATCTGGGGTAACTTGCGATCACTCTTGTCTTTTTTCTTGAGGATGGGTTGCATTTTCTTATTTCTTGGTTTAATAATTTTTGTTATATTTATATTTGTGAACATTGTACTGTTAGATCATGGAGACTCTGGATTCTGTTTCTCTGAAAAGGTTTATTTGGGAACAGGCTGAGTTGTTGTTTATTTTGGGTTTTACCTCAGCCAGCAATTAGCTTGGTTGAACAACAACCACAAACTCTGTGTCTAGGGCAGCACCTCAGTTCTCTTGGCTTAGTTACTTTTTCCCTAACTAGCTTGGTCTCTTAGAGGTCACCCCATGCAAACCTGGTTCAGGAGTCAGCCAGGAACATAGGCAGGGATCTTACTCAGAATTTCAGGCTCATCCTTTCTGACTCTTGGCGTTCTGAGATTCCCTCTTCACTTCCCAGTGGCAGTGGCTGTCCCGGAATCTGTCCTCCAAGGACACGTGCTTTCTATTGGAGTTTTAGCCACCCACGTTAAAAGCTGTAACATTGAGAAGCACATCTGCATCTTTTTTTCCCTTCTTCCAAGTGTCAAGCCCGCTCCAGAATACTTTTTGTCTTTCTACAGTGCCTTTGTTTTTTCTATTTCGTCTGGAGTTTATAGTTATTTTCCCAGGAGAATCAGTCTAATAGGAGCTTACTTGGACATGCTACAAGTAGAACCAAAAGCACACTTTTTAAAGAACATTTAAAATGCAAGCTGCTCCTTCTCCCATAATTAGTTCAGACTGGCAAGTTTGAAATATATCTATAAATACATAAAGACATGAAACTTGAAAACTTCTAGAAGAAACATTTAGTTTTGGGGTCTTAGTAAACAACACTACAGGCACTCCTTGCTTAACTACCAAGTTCCATTTCTACGACTAGGTTGTTAAGTGAATTGGTCAATAAGCGAGGAGCTTAAAGGCAGATGTCTTGTATGTCGTGGCACCGTAGGGTATGCATTTTTCAATAGATAGTACGCGTCACCACACTTACAAATGAAATATGTAGAGTTGCTTGACTGAACATTTCATGTAGTGAACACTGACTGACTGCGGGAAGAAGACAGACTGAGGAAAGGAATTCCAGAGACTCACACAGCCTGAGGAAGGGGATCCCCTGTGCTGAAGAACTGTCGTAAGTCTGAGTGGTCGTTGAACAGGTAGGTCACTGAGTGAGGAGTAGCACTCAGATAAGCAGCATAGTCATCGTCTACTTCAACATATTAGGGAGACACCAAAACCTTCATTGTCATATCTGTCAGAGCTTTGCATTTCATACTAGCTGAGTAAAAGTTCCCACGAAACAACTGACCTACCCATTCACAAATTTAAAGGGAGAGACAAAAAATTCCTCAGAATGGGAGATTTTTCTGATGTCAGCAATTGATAGAACAGTTATTACAAAAAATTAATCAGGCATAGATTAAGACCTAAACCAAATTGGCATTTATAAAATACTACATTCAAGAACAGCAGGGAATACGCATTCTCTTCAAATGCATATGGCATATTTACCCAATGGGTCAAATGCTGGATCATAAAACAAGTCTTGATAAAGTTTAAAAATATGAGATATTTGGAGACTATAGTATATCCCCTGACTACAACAAAATCAAATTAAAAATCAATAATAGAAATATACCTTGGGAAACCCCAAATATTTAGAAATTCAACAACACACTTGTACATAATCTATGGATCAAAGGAGAAATACAAGGAGATTAGAAGATGCTTTCAAATGATAATGAAAAAATAGCATCAAATTTTATAGGGTGCAGGTAAAGCAGTATTTAAAGGAAGTTTTATAGCTTTAAATGTTTGTATTAGGAAAAAAGTTCTTAAATGTGCCATTCAACAGAACTTTCTGTGATGATGGAAATGTTCTATATCTGTGATGTCCCATCTGGTAGCCACTGACCGTGTCTGGCTATTGAGTACTTGAAATCTGGCTAGTGTGACTAAGGAATTGAAATTTTAATTTTCTTAATTTAAATTAATTTAAATTTACATACCCACGTGTGGTTGTCAACTACCATATCACACAACACAGGTCTAAAATTAGCTACTCACAGTGTCCACTTAGTAAAAATATAAGTCCAAATAGTAAGATAAAGATAAAAGCATAAATCAGTGAACTGGAAAACCTACCAAAAAAATAGAGAAAATCCATAAAATTAAATGCTTGGTATTTTAAAAGATTGATAAAATTTATTAAATGGAGAGTGTACAAATTATCAATATCCAGAATAAAAGAGGGGTTGTTAATCTCACAGACACTAAAAAATTAATAGGGCAATATTTTGAACAACTTTATGTCAAAAAAACTCAACAACTTATATGAACTCTACAAAATACAACTCATCAAAAACTGATGCAAGATGAAACAGAAAATCAGAATAAACCCTGGTTTATTTTAAAAACCTAAGTCAACATCCAAACCCTTCCCACAAGCAATTTAGAACTCTCAGACAATGTTCGTAGGGATGTAAAGTGATATAATCACTTTGGACAAAAGTCTGGCATTTCCTATAAAACTAAATATTCAAGGTCTGTCCAGAAAAAACCCAGCCATAAATGCCTCAGTTTTTCATATTAAATGGACAGATACTTTCTGGACAGCCCTCATATTTGAGGTCTGTCAATTAATATGTGAACTCATCCTAGAAAAAGTGCTACATACTTCATTGCTGAATGCCACTAAGATCACCTTCAAAGTATTCCTCTTGGGAAGCTATGCACTGACACCAGCGCCTCGTCCACCCTTCAAAGCAATTTTGGAACTCTATTTCTGGAATGGCCATCAGAGCTGTCTCCTGTTACCCTAGATGTCTTAAATGTCGTCAAAATGTCTCCTTTTCAATGTTTCCTTTATCTTCAGGTAAAGAAAAGTCATTAGGGGCCAGATCAGGAGAGCAGGGAGGGTGTTCCAATACAGTTATTTGTGTACTTGATAAAAACTCCCTCACAGACAGAGCCGTGTGAGCTGGTGCATTGTCGCGATGCAAGACCCATGAGTTGTTGGTGAAAAGTTCAGGTCATTTTGTCTAACTTTTTCATGCAGCCTTTTCAGCACTTCCAAATACTAAATTCAGTTGACTGTTTGTCCAGTTGGTACAAATTCATAATGAACAATCCCTCTGATATCGAAAAAGGTTAGCAACATTGTTTTTACTCTTGATTCGGACTGACAGAAATTTTTGGTTGTGGAGAATTGGCTGACTTCCATTGTGCACTTTGACACTTTGTTTCAGGGTTATATTGGTACACCCGTGTTTCATCACCAGTGATAACGTGGCCCAAAACATGGCCTTGCCTCTCCAAAAGGTCTTGGCAAATTTCAACTCTTCTTTGCTTTTGTTCATCAGTGAACTATGTTGGGACCATTTTTGCACACACCTTTCTCTCATGCCAAGATTTTCAGCTAAGATTTCCTAAAGGTTTCTCTATTGATGTTTACTTGGTCTGCTTTGTTTCTCAGCGTCAGCCATCGATTTTGACACACAACTCCATGAAGTTTTGCAATATTTTCATCAGTTGTTCTTGTTACCAGCTGCCCTGACCTCTCTTCATCAATGATACTTTCTCTCCCCTCAGAGCATTTAATCCATGTGAACACTGCCGTTTTCCTCATGGCATCATCCCCATAAACTTGGACTAACATGTCCCTGATTTCACTTCCACTCTTGCCTAGTTTAACAAGAAATTTAATATTTGTTTGTTGCTCTAATTCAAGCTCCGACATTCTCATGACGGCACACAGAAACATGCCACAGCAATAGTGAACGCCACTCAGCAAGACACCACCACACATGAACACAGCTGTGAGACACAGACATACCAAGGTTATGACGTCTTACTGAGTTGTTTGTACAGTGCTGCCAACTTAAGTGCAGGGTTGCAAGTTCGCAAACTTAATTGTCAGACCTCGTACCTCTTTGACTCAACAATTCTACTCATAGTTGTTTACACAAAAGAAATGGAAATATGTTGACAAACACATGTAAAGCCTAGATGTCCCCATTAATAAGAAAATGGGTAAACTGTTATATTCACATAATGGAATACTATTCAGCAATATTAAAGAAAATTACTAATATATGCAACAACATATATGAGACTAAAAGACATGTTGAGTGAAAGAGCCTTTCACACAAAGACTATATACTAAGTGATTCCATTTGTATGAAATTCTAGAACAGGCAAAACTAGTTTATGGTGGGAAAACACCAAAACAGTGGTTTCCTATGGAGGAGGAAGATGTTATTTTTATTTTGTTTTATTTTTATTTTACTCGGGTGTATATATTTGTCTAAACCCTGTACATGTAAATGAGAGTTGGGCACTTCATTAAATGTAAATTTTACCTCAAAATAAAAAAATTAATATTGAACTGTAGTTAATGATAGCCAGGCATACTGAATTATTGAGGAGAAGTAGAATAATATCTGTAGTTTAATTTGAAATATAGCAAAAAGTTTAGATGGTCTAATGGATGGATAGAAGAATGGATATGTGTCCGGAAGATATCTTGCCATGTAATATGAAAAATAGAGGCATTTATGGCTGGATTTTTTCGGGACAGCCCTCGTAGGTATGTAGTAAATCAAGTATACTAAAATGTTAATGGTAGACTCTAGGTGTCCTTAAACATAGTCTGTGTTGTATGTTTGAAAATTTTTATAATACTAATAAAATGTTGGGGACAAAAAATGAGGGGAAAGTGTGCTTTTAACTTGATATATACAGAATTACTGAAATGCAGTTAGTTGAGCCTTCATTGGGATCTGCTTGGGTAGACAAGAAAAATGTGTTATGAACACATTTGTTCTCAGTTTCCTGAGAGCTAGTATAAGCAAAGGACTGGAGTAATGACTATGAACCAAGCTTTTCCCCTGTTCTCTGGAAACTTGCAATCTAATAAGGGACAGGAGACAAATAAAAATAGAGTACAACACATTCTCTACTAGGGTATGGACAAGCTGGCATTGTTGTTCAGCAGAGTTGAAGCATGTTAGGTTGGAGGAACCGTGGAGGCTTCATGGAGCAGGGGAGATTTTAGATACCAACATGACCGAGGGCTTCAGCAGAGGAGACCTTATCCCAGGTTCACAAAGGAGCCTGTGAGATGTTTGTGGAAATGTAAAATAAAGCTAGAAAGGTGGAGTGAGGGCCTTGAAAACTAGGCTTGGGTTTTATTCAGTAGACAAGTAGGAGACATTGTGTCTTGGAGCAGAGGAGGGAGATGAATGCTTTAACATAATGTTACATACTTACTGGTATTAATATCTAGAAATGCAGGAAGCCCAGCTGAGAGCCCCATCCCACTCACTGGAAGGCTTTATTGCGATCACATTTTCTTGGAGAGGTACCTAGGCCTAGGCTTTAACTTGAAGGATTTAGACACAGCCACGGTCCCCATCCCCCAGGCCACGGTAGGGTCTGTGGCCCTTAGGAACCTGGCTGCACATCAGGAGGGGAGCGGCCGGCGAGAGAGAAGCCTCAGCTGTATTTACAGCTGCTCCCCATCACTCGCGTTACTGCCTGAGCTCTGCCTTCTGTCAGATAAGCCGTGGCATTAGATGGTTAGATGAATAGAAGCAGGAACCCTACTGGGAACTGCACATGCGAGGGACCTAGGCTGCGGCTCCTTAGGAGAATCTAACGCCTGAGGATCTGAGGTGGGGCTGAGGCGGTGATGCTAGTGCTGGGGAGCAGCTGCAAACACAGATGGACATGAGCAGAGAGGTCTGAGTGCACAGAGACCGTCATAAATCCATGGCTTACAGGAAAACAAGCCCAGGGCTCCCACTGACTCTGCATTACTGTGAGTTGTATAGATTATTTCATTATATATTACAATGCAGTGATAATAGGAATAAAGTGCACAATAAATGTAATGCGTTTGAATCATCCCGAAACCATTCCCCCTGCCCCCCGGTCCATGGAAAAATTGTCTTCCCCGGAACCAGCTCCCGGTGCCACAAAGGTTGTGGGCTGCTGGACTAGTGGATCTCCAAGGTCTTGTAGTTCTGGCATTCCATAATCAGATGGCTGCCTGAAAAACTGGGTGTTCAGACTAAATATTTCCTCTTACAATGTTATTTTGCTCTGTTAGCCAACTCTCTTTATAAAGTCTGAATTGTACTGTTGGGTAGCGTATTACAGATTCCTTGTTCAGGGTGTAAGCGCGTGAACTGTTGCTGTGTGGTAATGCTGTCTCTCACAGAGCGGTAGCATTGCAAGCTCTTGAACTTTCACATTTTCAAAAAATGACTGTGTTGTTAAGCCAGACGGCGGTCATAGGGGAAGCATTACTGGGCTTGTCTCTCGTGGGGTCTGGTAGTGTGTAGCCGATGCATCTGAATAATCCGAACTTGAAATGAGACTCTTCACAGAGTGCTTCTATCATTCCGGCAATTCCCAGACGCAAGGAAATGGAATCTTAAAATTGTATAGGATGACACACAGTTTCTTTTGTTGAGAAGAAAATCTGTTACCACATGAGTTTTTAATGGTGGTTTTATTGTTATCTCTGATGGACTAGAGAGTTTGATCTTTGGCCCAGGGAAAAACGTCCCCAACAATGTATCGGGGTGAGTAATGAAAAATTCACTTTTCATCTGTAAGCATCCAGGTCTGCTGTGTCAAGAGTGAAGGCAAAATGCTGGAAACACTGTTATTTTCAGACCGCTGTGGGCAAGCATTTGATATGAGGAAGGGAATGGTATGCGGAAAAGGGTGTGTGATGTGGGAGGAGAAACCGAGACAGAAAGGTAGCCCAGAGCGCTCCATGAGTAAGTTCGCGGTGGCTGCCGTGGGCCCGAAGCACAGCTGACTCCCTAATGCAGGCCCGGTTCTGCAGAGAGCTCTGTTAGGGAGAAGACGTGTTTCGTGGCGTTTCATTCACGTTTCAGCTTTCCGGGCAGAGAACCCAGTAAGATGAAACCCATTCGAGTGACGACCAAGCCACGCCTCTCCAAGCGGCTCCTGTATTTGTGTTCTGTGAACTGGGCAAAGGTGGTCAGCATTCAGGTTCATGGATGGAATGAGTCCAGAGTAGTTTCAGAACCACTGGGGGCTTTGAAGAGAGGACCTTCTCCCAGGGAGAGGAGTCTCCCATCAGAGCTGCTTCAGAGAAGTAAGAGACGTGCCTCCGGACCCAGGCCCAGGCCCCAGTACGGAGGAAGGTGCCCCCCTCTTCTGGGAGAGGAAGGGGGCCACACTGAGACACTTCCATCTTAAAAAGATTTCACCGAAATGTGCGCTTGCTGCTGTTAGCAGCGTGTTTCGAAGCCAGATACCCTGTCCAAATAGTAAAACGATGTCGCAAGTGCTGTCATCAGCACATTTCCCGCTTTCCTCAACTTATTTATAAGGATATTTCTGATGGCTATAAAAGGAACTACAGAAATCTCAGAAATACAGAAAACTGTAAATACAGACACCATCCATAATACCACAACTTAAAGATGTTAACCGCTGTTAGCTTTCTAAGATTTCTTCTTGCCCTTTTCATTTCCGTTACGTACGTGTAGGCATAAGTATCATAGGAGGATCTTGGGAAATATGCCACACATGGAGTCGAGTATGCCAGCCGTTTGTCACACACGTAAGAATGTTCCCATGATATAAAACCCGTAGAGAATATCGTGTTTTATGACTGCAGGGTATTAATTTTATTTTGCGGACATAACATTACTTTCTAAAATGGCATCTCACTAGGAGATACTTAGATTGTCCCCAAGGTTCTGCTGTGAAAGTGGCAGTATCTGTTGTTTCAAGACATGGTGTCTGGGGACGTGGGAGAAATGGGCAGTTGGCCGCGGTGCCTGCTGTCCCTACCTGAGCCTGTTCAGCCCTCTGCTCCGGGCCTCTGTGTGTGCTCCGAAGGGGCTGGGTCCAGATGGAAGGACTAGGGACTCAGAGCCACTGAGTACGCCAGGGGTCACTCGGCGTGTGTGGCGCTCTCAGCGGGGCCAGGCAGGCTGTGGGGAGTGGACAGCCGCTCTGCTCCCAGAAGCATGGCTGGCGCGGAAGACCCAGCCCTTCCTCCCTCTCCCTCTGAAAGAGGGTCTCCTCTTCCTGGGCTCCCGCCTGCCTGTGGTCTGAGGTCTGTGGTCTCCTAAGGAGCTTTAAGCGGCTTGGCCTAATCATAATGGTCGTAGCTGTGGCTACTATCTATCGGGCATTTGCTATGATCTGTCAAGTGTTTGCATTCAGCGTCTTGTTGAATTTGCAGACCCCTTGTTCTCAGAGCACGCGGGAGCGTCGTCCTGGGCAGACGAGCACGGTGGGCTCTCGTGCTGTGCACACTCGGTGAGGGTCCCGGCCGGCTGCACCAGCAGCTCACACGCAGGCGGGCGTATCAGTTAGGAATGCATTCCGATGCAAATGTCAGAAAAGCCACCCAGGAGTGGCCTCAGCAAACCGGTGGGTATTTTTCTGACATAATGAGAACTCTGGAGGGAGCTAGTCCAGGGCTCATGCAGTGTCACGAGCACTCGGTGTCTTACCTTCCTGCCTGTACTTCCTTGGCACGTAGCTGTCCTTTGTCCTCGTGGCTCCGAGATGGCTGCTGCATTGCAAGGGCACAGCTCTGCGTGATCCAGACAGGGGGAGGTGGGGGAGGGGGCCGCTTCGGGCCTCTCGGTCCCGTCATCGTCATCGTCGTCGTCCCGTATGTCTTTCCTGTCTTTCTTCAGAAAGGGGGCAGGGTTTGTAGAATATGCATGGCAATGGGGAGTCTAATAATATTTTAGACTCAGGTAAGGCCTTCAAGAAGGATCTCAATGATTGCATTCCCCGCCACCCTTGTTTCACCAGCTGGTTTCCCTGTCAGCTTTTAAAAGGCTTGGAAGAACAGGTCATTTCCAAAATGCCTGGAGGACTTTTCCTGGGCACTCAGGGTCGGTGCACAGTTGCTGCTTCCGTGTGTGTGTAAGTAGAGGGAGAGGGTGCTCCGCCGGTTCCCTGAAGGCCGCGGGCCTGCTTGGGTGACCGGGGCAGGGCAGGCCGGGGGTGGACGGACTGCCTTCTCCCTGCACCGTGCCTCCACGGAGCCTCCACGAGCTGCGCACGCGGCCTCTCCCCAGTCTGTGGTGGCACGTCCGTACCTGCCGCACGGTGTTCTCTTCTGAGCTGGTCCCTGTCAACCGTGAGAACCCTGACTCCCCCGTCGAAGGCGTAGCACACACGTACGAGCAGAGTCGGCACTTGGGGGTGTAGCTTGGGGAAGTGTAGACTGTACCGTGGAGGGGTGGCTTCATTCTACACAGTCCACGAGAGTAGACAGTCTCCAGCTAGTGCGCAGGCCTGTTATTTTTCAAGGTTTGAGTCACACCTGTTGGAAGGGGAGTCCTTGGGTCAGATGGCCCATGGAGGACTGGCCCCGGGGATTGGGTTCCAGCCCAGCTCTGCAGCTCCTCTCCTGATTGCTGGGCCAGGCCTGTCCCCCAGAGACACAGCACCTTCCACGCTAGGGGCTTGGGTTAGTTTATTCCTGTGCTGGAGGATTTCTCTCTGCCCCTCCAGACCCATGCCCCACACTGCCCTGTGCTCTAGAAGCTGACCAGTGTGGACTGTAGATGTGCTCTGGCTCCCAGGTCGCCATTGTGTTCTTTGCCCGGGCGGGATTCGGGTGAGAAGGAGGGCAGGGACAGGGTATTGAGTCTCCTGGCTCCTCCTGTGTCATCAGCAGGTCTTGGCTCCTGACGGGCAGCCTTCTCCACAGGGCACTTTGTCTCAGGGTTGCCGCAGCCTCTCCTCCCTCACCCCGTGGTCCTAGGGATGTAAAGGTGGCACTGTTACAGGGCCCCAAACCCTGTGCTGTGGCTCCCCTCCCCACTCCCCCTGCCTATAAATGGTCCCTTTATTAAGCTCTCCTCAAATTACGCCGTGTGAGAGTGCCATATGTTTCCTGCCAGAACCCTGGCAGGTATGGTTCCTGCGGTCTCTCCTGGCTCCCAAAACCAGATTTCTGCAGGTAGGGGAGGAGTGGGTCCTTGGGGTCCCCCGTCTCTCACTAGTGCCTCCCGCATGGCTCCCAGGATCATGGGAGGGAGCACGGGGCCAAGTGTGATCTCTAAAGCACGGAATCACCAGGATAAGAATCATCAGTGTCCTGGTAGGCATAGACTGTTGGAACCCCAGTTTCCAAAGCATGCACAGGTGTGCCGTTCCACTGTGGTGAAGGGGCCAGAGCCAAGGCGGACTGTCACTGTCATCCCTTCTTGCCTCTGTGACTACTTTGAATAAGTCACGTCCCCCTCTGAGCTGTAACGTTTTCTCTCCTAACCTGGAGCGGATAACCTGGCCCACGCGTGATTGTGATGAGGTGCAAAGGAGGGCGTCTGCGCGAAACCGCCTTGCGAAAGGTAAATGCAGGATGAAGGGAGGTGCAGTCGTAAACAGTTTTTACTGTGACAGGCGTCACAGGCCGGGCACAGAGCCCAGCGGGGACTTTTCTCCTGCCTCTGTCCCAGCTGAAAACCTGCTTCCTGTCTCTCTTTCCTGCTCTGTGCACTTGCTGAGACATACTTGGCTCCCAGAGGGTCAGTTTCAGGATCAGAGCTTGACCTCAGAGATAGCAGATTACGGAATCACGCCATCAAACATCTGTGCACCCTCTGACACCTCTGGAATTCGGATCCTGACCTTGATGGTCTTAGGTAGTCAGCATCGGGCCCTCCTAAAACCATCTGCTTCAAAAAAGGTCTAAGAGAGGATAGTGGAATTAAGATGATAATTTTTTTATTTAAACATTCTGAATTAAAATTGTCACAGAAATTTCTTGACATACAAGAACAATACATTCTTGACTGCCACGTCTGAAATGCAATTTCTCTTAAAAAACCAAGGGACTTAACTTTAATTATACTACTTGACACTGTTGATACTATGTCATGCCGTACACATACAGTCCACATGCAGCACATGTGCAGGACAAGTGGGAGAGCTGGGGAAAGAGACGGGGGATGGAGTGACAGGCCAAGGGGGTACACAGCATTAAATGCCCTGGTGAACACATGCCGTATTGTATCTATTACACAGCAGTTAGAAACGGTGCACGTAGGAAGGTGAGTGAATGTTAAGAACATGGTGCTTAGTGGGAAAAATGAGATTGAGATGCGCAGACTTCCGTGCGTTAAAGAACAGGCGCCCAGAGGAACGCACTGCGCATGTTGTGAGCACTCTCGCAGACGTAAAGATGCACCTCAGGCACGTTAGAAAGTCTGCCTGTGGGGTGAGGGGAGGGGAAGCAGCCTATAGGGATAGAAGCCAAGAATAGTGCACATACAGGGCTTCTGCCCAGACTGGGTTAACCCTGTGCTAGGAACATTGACACGACCCTCTGCTGCTGCCGGGCAACACACACAGACCGAAGGTCCTTCGCTTTTTTTCTTCTCTTAGGTTTTAGAAGGAACCAAAAAGAGCTTTGGCCTTCGGTTTGCATGGTTTCCCCTCACAGTCCTCAGTAGGTCCCCTAAAGCACAAGTTAATGGGACAGCAGTAACCTGTGTAGAGTCAGAGCAGAAACACAGCACAAACGCTGCCTAGAAACCACAGGAAAGACAGGGTGCTGTGCGCCACCCTTCAGGCACCCCTCTGCAGACAACCACCTGGTAGTGCCCACCAGGCGGGCGCGTGGCCCTCACAGCAGATAGAAGTGTGCCAAATGCGGGTCTCTTTTGTTAAAAAAAAAAAAAAACAACAACAAAACCTGCCGGGTGGACAAGGGAGAGATGGCAAAATGCATGTGAACCTGTAGGAGGAGCCTGTATGAAATAGTATTGAACGATAGACTCTCCTTTCTCTTTTTGGTGCATTTCCTTATAGGCTCTTGTCATAGGTAAATTTCTTTGCAAAAGTGCTATCACGTGTCTATATAATCACATTTTACATCAATTACATTGTTATATTATTAGCCCAGTCATTCCTTCCTTAATGTTGCACTGAACAGGATTTTCCCATCTTGGTTCTTAGACTCTGTCACTGTCATTTTTATAGCTGAGTAATACCTTATTGACTGAGTATACCAGCACTTACTAGAATGACATCTAGGCAGCTTTCCACTTACCCCCACGTATAAGTAATGCAGAAAAGGAAGTATCCATGCTGCATATAACTTCTTCCTATTTTAAATTAATCCCTTGGGATAGACTCAGGAAATGGAATTACTGGGTGAAGGCGTGTGCAAAGCTTCTATGACTTTTGGTAGAAATTACTCAATTGCTTTCCAAAAAGGTAATAGCAGTTTACACTTCCAGCAGTAGTGCGTCCTCATACCACCACTGTGGTCTTTTTCTTTTCTTTTCACTGTTTTTTTATTGTTAGACTTATTGGGGTGACCTTGGTTAACGAGAATTATGTAGATCCCAGGCGTGCAGTTCTACAGCGCATCGTCTGTGTGTTGCATCGTGTGTTCAGCACCCACTGCCCCATTGCTCTTTCCATCACCATCTATTTGGCTCCCCCTCCCTCCTCTCCCACCCCCTCCCCGCTTACCCCCAGGTAACCACTAAACTATTGACTGTGTCCATGAGTTTTGTTTGTTGGTTTGTGTTTTCTTTGTTGCTTTCAGTTTTGTATTCTACATGTGAGTGAAGTCATGTGGGTCTTTGTTTTTTCTGTCTGGCTTACTTCACTAAGCATGATGATCTCCCGGTCCATCCATTTTGTTGCAAATGGCAATATTTCATCTTTTCTTACAGCTGAGTAATATTCCACTGTGTACATGCACCACAGCTTCTTTATCCAGTCGTGTATTGAAGGGCGCTGTGGTTGCTTCCATGTCTTGGCCACCATGAACAGCGCTGCGGTGAACATTGGGGTACATAAGTCTTTGAGGACTAAGGTTTTGAAATTTGGGGGTAGACACCCAGAAGGGGGATTTCCAACATTATGTTCTTTAAGTACTTAATTGCCAATTTAGTCATTAACACACACTGATTTTATTTTTGTGTTTCTTTCATTAGTAGTGAGGTTGAAATTTTTCTGTTTATGTTACTATTAGGTATGGTCTTTGGCTTTACTTTTTAATTTGCATGCAGGCTTTACCCAATATTGATATTTAATCTTCGTCATAATTCTGTAACTATTTTGTTTGCCCTTTTAAACTTTTTAAAGTTTTACATAAAGTTTTTCTGTAAAGGAACTGATAGTGATTCATTTCTGTTTTTGTTTATTTTGTTGGCTTAATAAAAATTAAGATACCCTTTTGGTTAAATTCAGGAAAGAAATTTCACAGCATGGCATCAGATGGAAGGCTTTTGCAAGTAGACAGAGGCAGTTCCTGTCCCCGCCCATGATGCTGAGCACAGATGTCACGCTCTCAGAGCCTGTCTTCGTTTATGCCATGGAAATGATGCCCCCACTTCCACGAATGGGACTGGGAGCCTGAATAAACAGTGATCTAGTGGGTGCCCAGGACACGTGGACTCCACGGCACAGGGCCGAGCGGGCTGCCCAGGTGGCTGAGTGGCTAGTTGGGAGGAACAAGACTCAGTGCTCGCCCGGGACTGCCCGTGGCCTGCCCATGGCCTGCCTGGCACCACCCCGGAGCTGGCTGCTTCCTTCCAGGCAGGAGGCCCTGGGACACGGCTGTGCTCCTTGCCAGTCGTGCCGAACAGCAGTGTTGTTGTTCTGGCCTATCTGGTAACCAGCTTCCTGTTTTTCCTGCTGTGGTGCTGGTGTTTACTCAGGAGCCCGCGGGGAAGAGATAGTCCTGGGTGGGTAGCCTCTGTTCTCTGCCTCTTCCTGCAGAGAGCAAGTCTGGCCTTTTCCACCAGGGACTCTGTGATTGTGATCATGGGACTGTGTGACCTTGAGCGGGGCCATGACACCAAGTCCCACGGTGGGGGGGTGGGGGTGGGGGTATTGGGACGCAGGAAGGTCCGGCAAGTCACCAGTCCTTGGAGTTCAGGATTGCGGTGCCCATGAACTAACGCTAATGGAGTTTAAATGCATGCTGATTCAACATGACACTTCTGTTTCCCACAGAGTAAATGTATCGCACATTGCCATTCTCTTCACATTCTGGGAAGAATGGTTAAGACATGGGCACTGGAGCCAGGCTGCTGGGATTGTGCTCCTAGCTCTGCCACTTACTAGCAAGGGGACTTTGGGCAAGTGACTTCCCTCTCTATACATCAGCTTCCCCACCTGTAAAATTAGGAATAACAGTCACTACCTATTAGGGTTGTTGTTAAATGAGGATTAAATGAGGCGATCTGAGTAAAGTAGCAACAGAATTCTAGGCCACGTAATAACCGTACAGTAGTTATAGCACCCTGAGATTTCACTTTGTAAACTCCATTTGCATCTGTGATTCTCAGAGGCTGGCCTGCATTTTAGTCAGAGATCTGAAAATTCAATTGAAAGGTAATTTGGTAACATAGCTCATTACAAGTAGATAGCATTTATGAAGAATATGTGTCAGGAGTGTAGTAGATAAATTCCTTAAAAAATAATTGTAAAATATAATAAATGTTTTATTTTTATTGACTTGGATTTTTTGAAATTCAGAAGGATATTCCTGTGCCCAAAAAAAAAAAAAAAAAAGTTTGCTTGCTGCTGAAATAGATGTCCTTTGTCCCAGGGAAACTCATAGAGGCTGAATGACTCCACTCCCCAGAGTGGGAGCCAGGGGCTAATGTGAGAGGTGTGAGCTCACCGCTTATGAATGTGGTCCCTGAAGTTTGTGGGAGGTGAGCCTGTGGGCTACAGCTCTTCTCAAGCTCCAGTGGTTCCAAGGTCAAGGCTCCTGCCCTGCGTGCTAAGTCCCAGCCTCCACCTGGCTTTGTGTCCATAGGGCTTTGTTACATGGTGACGTTGTCCCATGTATTTCAGAAGTGCAGAGCTTAACAGTGAGCATGCAGGTAATTTAAGTCTCTGAATGCCCTTGCTTCTTTCAAAACAGTTTATCACAGAAAACTGACTTGGTTCATTGCTGGAGTCAGGCAATGCGAGCTCAGGGTGAGCCCTAGATGTGGTCGCGGTGGCTGCTCCATTCACTTTTCCCTGACATGCTCTGCAAGGTGACAGGATACTACATGAGAACGCAGCACTCTCTGGGTTTTACAGACTGAGGGAGGTCACAAACTTTTGATGACAATTTGCTGTGTAGACTGAGTTGAGCCCGCAGGGTGCTGACTTGGCTTTTGTTACGCAGCTAGAACTGGGAGAAACTTCCTAGAAGGACCAGCAAGATCTGGGTGGGGCCCTCTCAAGGGAAGGAGGGCTGTGCAGCTAGAACCGAGCAGACTGAGGGACGGGGGACCATTGTCAGCTTCTGCATCCGGGGTGCAGGTTAGCTGTTCCTAGTTGCACCCAACGTCCAACAAGAAGAACCTTGGACAAATAACAGAGAAAGTCACATTATAGAAAAATGTTTTGAAAAACGTTTTAGTGGCTTTCCAAAGCAGGTTTCAGATTCTCTCACTGGGAGGGGCAAGAGGAGGAGCAGCAGCGAGGGTAAGGAAGCTTCCGGAACCCCCACGGGGCAGGTGTAACCCTCTCGACAGCGAGAGGGAGGAACAAGTCAAAACTGTCATTGGGAAAAACAGAACCTCGTCCGTTCATTACAGTTTAGCCTATCCATCTGTGACTTTAAAAGCGCCCTGGTTTATGGTGTCGGAGGGGTGGACATAACACATTTCCCCCTGGTGAGGTCCGGAAGTCACGTGACCGTCCCGCAGCGAAAGCACAGTGCTGCAGCTCCCCCCGGAGGAGGGGAGGCCAACTGCTTCTTGCAGCCCTGGCCGCTCCTCTCGTCTGGGCAAATGTTTTCAGTCCCAAAGAGTAAGCTCTGAAGTAGGGCTTTGTGGTACCCAGCCTTCGGTTGGTTTTGAAATCTTGCCCTTCTAGGCTGTTTTGTAGGAGTCTCTGGGTAACATAGACCCTCAGTGAGTCAACTGGATTTTAGCCAGCTTGCAGGCTCCTCGGGCGCCCGTGGACCACACAGAGCCGAGAAGCCCCCATGTGTTCAGGATGGGAAAAGGGGAAAAGATGTTAGCCATGGCCAGGTGTAGGGGGTCGGGGCATGGGAGCAAGCCCCGTCTTCAGGAATAATGGAAGCCTGCAATTTATTGTTAGAAATCCAGTTACCATTTCCAAGCAAGTCTGACACTATAAACAAGGGGACCTTAACTACGAGGACTTGTGAGAGTCCGGTAAATTAGTAACTTCTCCATTCCACAAGTATTTATTAAACACTAACCACACATTAGGCATTATGGGATAAACCTTCACAAGTCTAGTTTGTTGTTTTCCTTATCCGGTCTTCATCATTGCCATACCCCCATCACCCAGCCCCAGTATATTTTCAGGAATGGCTTTCCCTTTTGAAATGCTTACTATGTGCCAGACATTGTCCTCAGTGCTTTATGAGCGTGACTCAACGTAATCTTCGCAATCGCCGCCTTTCACAGGCAGATCACTGAGGCTCAGAGAGTGTGAACAGTTTGATTAGAAGCTGGGTAGAGACGTAAATGAAAAAACAGTATTTTAAAATCAAGATCTCCCTGAGTCGCCTGCTACCTTCTAGACCTCCTAAAGGAACAAACAGTGCAAGACTCAGCATTCTATACCGTTTACACTCAGACTGCAGGTTTTGGACGAAAATCTGTAGGCGGCTGGACATGGGGCGTAAACCTCTCTTTTTCCTTTTCCCTTTCCCAGAAAGCAGAGGAGGAATGATTTCCTGGAAGCTTGTCTTACTTTCAGGGGCAAGTGAGAACTGGGGAGAACTTGCAAACTGGAAATGCTTATTGACTTTACTATTTTTATTTCAGAGCATAATTTTGTAACCTAGTCTAAATTATAGGTATTACAGGTGAAGAAACTGAAGTCCACAGAGGGAAAGAGCCTTGCCCAGGATTACACGGAGCAGAGAGTAAGGCTGTGGCTCCAGGAATCTAGCAACATTGTCCTCTCTCTGTGTGGACATGGATGACAGCAGTCCAGAAAAAATTCAGCCATCAATACCTCTGCGTTTCATAGTACATGGCTGGATACTTTCCGGACAGCCCTCTATATACCTGAGACTGTTTCCAGGCTTTCTATTGCACCAAATTGGTCTAATTGTCTATTCTTTTGCCAAAATTACACTTTTTAAATTACTATTGCTCTACAAATTTCAGTATTCAGTGGAGCAAGTCTGTATTAGCCATCAGAGCTGTCATCGTGCCCAAAATCTGACAATTAAATTTGCGAACTTGCCACCAGGCGCTTACATTGCCAAGGTTATGACAGTTTACTGAGTGGTTTGTATAGTTCTGTCTACATAAGCACACGATGGCCATTCCAGAGAAAGAGCTCCAAAATTACTTTGAAGGTTGGACTAGACGCTGGCATCAGTGCACAGCTTCCCAAGGGCAGTACTTCAAAGGTGACGGCAGTGATACTCAGCAATGAGGTGTGCAGCACTTTTTCTAGAGTGAGTTCATGAAATCAATTGTCTGACCTCGTAGACCAGTTTGGGGAGAATTGACATATTTACGATACTGAATCTTCAAAACTGTTAGCATGGTATGGTGCTCCATTTTTTATGGACTTGTAAATTTTCTCCAAAAACATGTTCTGCATATAAGTCTTGCGTATCTATTTATTCCTAGATAATTTATATTTGGATGTTAATATAAATTATAACAAATGTTTTTCTTGTTATGAATGTTTGTTCTTGATGTTTAGAAATATACAAGAGATATTTCCAAACTGACTTCCTGTTTCCCAACTGTTGATACTAGAAATTTATCTGAAGAGCCTTTTGGATTGTCTATGCACACAATCAGAGAATCTGTGAATGAGATGTTCCCCTGTTTCTTAGGCCTCTCTTGTTCCAGCATGATGTTTAATAGCGGTGCTGATTCAGGCAGCCTTGTCTCGTCCTTGGTCTTGGCAGGAAGCTATCAACATTTTATCATCAAGTATGATGAGTGCTGTAGGTATTTATAAATACCATTTATCACATTCAAGAAGTGCCTATCTAGTCTGCAAGGAGTTTTTATCACAAATGGATGTTGAATTTTATAAAATGACTTTTCTGAATCTATTGACACAATTTTTCCCTTCTTATAATGTCATGAATGGCATTCCTGCATTAAACCCATTTGCTGACGATATACTTATTATCATTTTTATATATTGCTGGATTCATTTTCCTAATATTTTGTTCAGGAGTTTTGTATTGCTGCTCAAAACAAGGATTGCCTATAATTGTACTCTTTTGTAACGTCTTTGCCATGATTTGGTTAGTCTTATCAAATGAATTGGGAAGTGTCATCTTTTTTATTCTCAGGAAGAATTCGTGTAAGATTGGTGTTAATTGGTGTTTTTTGATTTTTAAACATTTGAATATTTTCTTTCAGTACTTTGACAATATTCCAGTGTCTTTTGGCTTCCAGTATTTTTGTTAAGACATTAACTGTCAATTTGATTGTTACTCCTTTTATGAAGGGTTTTTCCCCTCTGGCTGCTTTTAAGATTTTCACTTGGTCTTTGATACACAGCAGTTTACTGCGATGTGCTGAGGCACGGTCTTCTTTCTCCTGGGTGGGGCTTGTCCATTTAACATCGTGGGTTTGTACTTGATGTATTCAGTTTTGACATTTTTTGGCTGTTAGTTCTTCTGCCCAGTTCTCTCCTCTCCCGTGACACTAATTGCATACATGTTAGTCCTTTTTATGGCTTCTCCTGTATCTCTTACCCTCTCATCTTTCTTTTCTGTCCTTTCTCTTCAGGTGTCCAACTGAACCTGCCATCTAGTTCACTGATTTTTCTCAAGCTGTATTAAAGGTGTTGTTAAACCTGTCTATTGAATTCTTAATTTTATTTATCTGATGTTTACATTTCAGGATTTCTGTGTGTTCTTTTTGTTTGTATTGTTTCTAGTAGTCTAAGAAAATTTTCCATTTTGTCTTTTAACTCTTGAACACATTAAGCATAGTTTTGTTTTGTTTTTTAGCCCATGGGAGTCTGGTCCATTCATACTGTGTTATATCCTCATGTACCTAGTCGTTTTCATTGAGTGTAAGACGTCACAGGTGGACATTTACAGAAACAGCTGGAGGCCTCGGACGTGTTATCTTCCTTTAGGGAAAACTTGTATTTGCCTCAGGCCCTGGAGCACCCGCACCCCGTTACCACTGTGGTGTAGTTTCAGGGCGAAGGGGGCTTGTGCACCTGTGCGAACCAGGCTGCTTGCGGTTCGCCTGCACTCTTAGAGGGTCATGCTTTCAGAAGGGAAGTCCAACGTCAGTGTCCCTCACTACGCAAGTGTCCAGAGTGCCACTCAGCCTTTCAGCCTCTTGGCCGGCTCCTGCAGAAGTGGCAGGCACCCTCAGAGGAAGAGTGTCCCCAAGGGCCGAGCTGGCCTCGCTGGGCTCCTGTCTCCTGAGTCTTGCTCCGTTACTCTGCGCTGCCTGCTCATTCTCTAGGACTTAAAGCGGAATTGTAAACATATTATTTCCAGCTTTTCTCATTGTTCTCGGCTGAAAGGCTAGTCTGAATTCCCTAGTCTATCATTATTTCACTGGTTTTTACGTGGGGTGCTCATATTCACTTGGTGCTTGCTAGGGATTAAATTGCATCCTGCAGAAAGACGTGTTGAAGTGCACGTGACACACAGCATGGGGAATACAGTCAGTAATACTCTGGTGGCGTGGCACGGTGTCGCATGGTTGCTGGAGTTACCATGGTGACCACTTCTTTAGGTATATAGATGGTGAATAACTATAGTGTACACCTGAAACTAATATGATACTGTGCTGTATTTTAATAAAAGTCTTAAAATAAAAAAAGACATGTTGAAGTCCTCAGAATGTGACCTTATTTGGAAATAGAGTCATTGCTGAGGCAATTAGTTCAGATAAGGTCATACTGAAGAAGGGTGGGCCCTTACCCTTTTGGGACCTTTGTCCTTATGAGAAGAGGAGAGGAGACGCGGAGAGAAGGTGGCCATGTGATGATGGGGACAGAGATTGAAGTGATGCATCTGCAAGCCCAGGAAAGCCAATGGCTGCCAGCAAACACCAGAAGCTAAAGAGGCAAAGAATTCTCCCGAGAGGTTTCAGAGGACACATGGCCATGCCAGCGCCTTGGTTCAGACTCCCAGCCTTCAAACTTGGACACAATACATTTGTTGTCTTAAGCCATCCAGCTGGTGGGACTTGGATTTGGCAGCCCTAGAAAACTAAGACAGTGCTTTGTCGTGTGCAGGGTACTTTCCCATGACCCACCTGTGTGCTCCCCACAACTGTCCTGACAGGAAGGCTGGAGGACAGGTAGTGCTAAGGGAGATCAGAGTCAGAGACACTGAGGCCCAGGGAGGAGGCGTCAACTTTCCGGGAACCCCAAGTCACAGGCAGAGTTTGGGTGTACCTAAGTATCCTGCTTCTGAGATGCCGTCATGCTTGGCCAGCATGGATCCCAGTGACCCTGTGCTGATGGCCATTGCTTTGTGGGTGAAAAAGACTATTTATGTGACTGGGCAGCACACACACACATCTGTCTGTCGTTCATTTGTTCAGCAGACACGTGCTGAGCAGCCAGGTGCTGTGCCTGGGGGAGAGCAGGGGCACCCTGCAGAGAAGGACAGATGCAGGAGGGCCAGAACAAGGACTCGGTCCCTTTCGTTAGGAGCTCGCCATCCAACAGCAGAGACGATGCATGTTCCTACTTAACTTCTGTAGCTTTTAAGACAGAACTTAGAAGGGGATGAAGAATTTTACTCATTTAAAGTGAGTTTTCCTCTTTGGTTTATATACAAATGAAATGTAAGAAAGCATTTGTATGTCCTCTTTAATATTTGTGGTGCATCTTTTGCCCTAACAGTGTTGGACACTTCCATTGGAATTATTTAGAGAACTATCCTCTGATAACTTGTTCTAAATTATATCCCAATATAGATGAATAAATTTAGGCCTCATTAGGTTGATGTCATCTACTTAGAAATGCAACCTTGCAGCTAATGCCAGACCACAGTGTGCTAGATACAGTTTTACTAGTAAATGTTTCTGTTTAGCACATGGTGTTACTCAGTCATCCAGTTTTTACTTAGACCTTTCAGAGGAGTAGAAGGAAGGACACACTGACAGTGATGAAGCTTCATTCCTTTATTTGCTCAACCTTAACCTGCATGTCCAGGCAGTGGGGGATACGGTGTTGAAGAAGACATGAATGAGCACTGTAGAACTCAGTGCTATTGTGTTTAACAGCAGAAATTTGAGAAAAGAGCTAGATAAGCCAGGCGCCCAAACCATAGTAGGAATTAGCAAAGAGAAGTGTGGGTCAGTGTTTTTAGGGAAGAATTTCAGAAAAGATCATGGAATTGGGTCTTAAAAGGTAAGAAAGGGGCCAGAAGAAGGCCTGGGAGAAGTGCTGCATGGGGAGCTGGGGAGCAGAAACAGGAGGGCCCAGCGGGGGACTGGGAGGCATGCCGAGGGCTGCTGCAGAAGGGGCCTGTGCCTCGTGCTCAGTTGCACGCATCCTTGCTTTGGGCCTGGAGATCGAAGTCACAGTCTCTCTCTGCCTGTAACCAACTCTCACTTTGTGCTGGTCACTTTGTTTCCCCGTGCCTTTATTAAGGAACTCAAAAGTCTGCCCAGTGTCAGGACATTCCTCCAGGTCTCCTTTATGAGAGCCCACCCTGCGCTCTCCTCAAGCCAAGGCCTTGGCCAGCTTTGGAAGTCTCTGTGTCTGCTCAGGCTCGTGGGGGTGCTTGAGGCCCCCTGTGCCATGCACTCTTCTTAGCTCCGTGCCCCTGCCCCCAGATTGGCTCACGACCTTCAGGGACACCCGTGGACCATTTCCCAAATCTCCTTGCCTTCGATGCATTTCTTGGAGCCCTGTGGCCTGTAAGTGTGGTCCACCTCTCCCTAGGACTGTCAACTGGACTCTCATTTCTAGAGGACTAATTTCATTCTGTCCTTCCAGTCTCTTTCCATATCCTTATCAGTCCTCTTCATAGTTCTCCCATCACACGTGCTCTTGATTTAATAGGATCACAAACCGGATGGACTGAAACTTAATATTGCTTCACAGTGACACTAAGAAATTGGATTCTTTAATTGTGGTTGAATTGTTTTTGTCTGTCTTTTAGATAGATAAGGTCTTAAATATGGGACAGTGCCTGGAGCTTGGGAACAATTTGAATCATTTACCCAGCAAACAGTAAGAACCACGAGTCTGTGTGCTCTGGGTCCTCTGCTGTTAACTTGGTTAGAATCTTGAAGAACACACTGCTCCTTGCCCTCAAGGACCCCCCACTCGAAAAGGAGAGATGAGCCCTACAGAATAAGCGTGGACCACGGACCTTTTATTGTAATAGGATTTGTGTCAGTGGGAATGTTTCTTATTAAAAAGATTAGACAAAATATAAAAAATATAGACTGTGTTATCAGTGGATTTCAGGTGGTGCTAAAATCCCTCTTGGGCTAGTGGATCAGATACAGGTCTTCCTGTCCACCCCTCCCACCTCCCACACACAGCATCTCCGCTCAGCTTTTAGTGTTTATATTGGGTGCTCCTGTACAGGATGCTTTTCAAAAATGGGTATCCTGTGTTCTAAAGTGTGAAAACTACACTTTTCTGTAGAAGACACCCAAAGCTTGGCAGGCGCACTGAGGGTCCTTGTTGTTTTCAGAAGGCTGCTCCAAATGGGAGCCCTCACCTCTGGACACTGGGCACAGCTTCCTCCATGTAGAATTTAAGGTTTCCCTTCTCTGGGGAAACAGCCTTGGAATGTTGCCTCAGGACGAAGATTCACACGACAGGACAGATCCTCCAAGTGCATCTTCACCTCCATCTTTACTTTATCAGCGACGTAGGAGGTGGAAACCGGAGCGGACGCAGTGGGGCAGGTGTTGAGGACAGTTTCCAGGAGGGACTCTTAGTGACAGTAGATATTTTCTAATCCACAACCGGGCCCTGGGGGAGCGGGGGGAGCTGAGGGAGGCTTGGGGGTTCGGCTGGGAGGCTGCAGCTTCCAGAGTTGGAGATGAGTTAGCCAACAGGCACCCGGGAACGGCATCTGCAGGGACGGCATGGGAGAGGGCCCGTCCCCCCCCACCCCCCACAGTGGTGGGTCCCCAGGGTCCCTCGGGCTTGGCTGGGCCCCGGGGGAGAAGGAATTTCGGTTTCCACTGCCTTCTTCTCGGCAGTAAGCCCAGTGCAGGTGCTCACAGGGTGGAGGGAGCTGCGGGGTGGGCAGTCATGGAGGCCCTGAGGGTGACACCTCACAGGCTCTGCTTGGGGCTGGAGTCCACTCGCTTACTCTCTTACAGCACGGGGGTCAGACTCAGATTCGGTTCACTGGGTTAGAGTCGAGGTGTTGGCAGAGCTGGGGGCTCCTCCTGGCGGCCCGAGGGGAGCGTGTTTCCTCGCCTTTTCTGGTTCCCGGAGGCCCCTGCATCCTTCAGGGGGTGACCTCTTCCCACCCCACTCCGCCCTGCTGTTCTGTTGCCTCCTTCCTCGTCGGCATCCCGCTTGTGATGACTGCCAGGGTCCATCTGGGTAATCCAGGATGCTCCCCATCTCCACGTCCTTAATTGAATCAAATCTGCACGGTCCCTTTGCCTTACAGGTCACATTGACAGCTCCCAGGGATCTAAACAGGGCTGTCTTTTGGGGGCGCCTTGCTCACCCAGCCACAGGACACAAGGGGTTTAGCTAAGTACTGAGAGAGTTTCTGGAGGAAAGATAAGAGTTCATGATCTCTGCTTGAGGTCTTGGAGGACACCCCACAGGTGCCCGAGTTGGGGGTGGAACCCGCCTGGCTGCCCCCCAGCAGCGGGGACAGTCCCTGGCGTGCGCCAGGTTTTGGGGAGGCCTGCCGTCTTCAGCGTTGACTGGTCTGGTGCTGGGAGCAGGGCTTGGAGCTGCCGGAAGCCCTCTTCTCCTGCTCTCCGTTGTGTAGCTTCGCTCCCCTCGGCTCAGCTCTGGGTGTCCCCAGCCTGTGGGACATCTGCTGTGGTGGTTGGACGTCAGAGTGGGGGACTGGAGAGTCTCTGGCGGCAGGTGTGCGGGCACCCTTGGCTCGTCCTCTCGTGGGCCTGTGGGTGGTGAAGGGCCAGGCACTGAGGGCGTTGCCCACTGGGAAGGGTCCTCCTAAGGGCACTTGCCCAAAGCGACCTTCCGTGAGGGACGAGCCACGCCTGCTCTCCCGTGTGCTGCCGCGCTGTGAGCAGGGGGCACGGGGTTGCCTCTCCCCTGCTGTGTGGAACGAGGCAGACGTTTGGGTCTGGCCGGCTCACTTGGCGTACGAGGACCTAGTCCTTCAGCCCGGTTTCTGTCTCTCTGCAAGCCCTGCTGCCCCCGCCCCGCTCAGCCCTGTGGCCCTGGCTCCCGCCCACCCGGCACCCTCTCTGCCACCCGTGGGGTGGCATCCACGCCCCTTGGGCCTGTGTGAGCCGCAGGGAGCCAGTGCCCTCCTGGCGGAAGGAAAGCGAGGGGCAGGCCCCTTGTCCACGTGCCCAGTACAGCTGACCTAGCGCTTCTCTGTGCGTGCCTTGACTTCCTTCTCACGACGGGCTCTGGAGGTGGCCGGCGCAGGGGGGTGTGTGTGTGTGGGTGTGTGTCCCCGGGTAACAGAGTTTAGCTTCTGGTTGCCTAGTCCCTTGCCTGAGGAGAGGGTGTGGGAGAGTCTGGGTGCTCTGGGGTGCTTTCCGTGCCCCCCGCCCCCGCCCCCGGAGAGCAGCAGCTCTGGCTGTGTGCTTGGCTGGCCTGCTGAGGACAGAGCACCCCGATGCGAGGCACCAGTGCCTGCTCTGCCGTACGTGTTGGGCCACGTCGTTGTCAGTACCCCCAGGTTTAGAGACCGTGTTGCAGGCTGTGTACCTGTGTCCCAGCAGTTCGGGTGCTTTCCGGGGACAGACACGGTTCCTTATTTAACTGTTGGATCTCCGCACCTAGTCAGCACCAGGCACATGGTTAGTGGGAGAAGACAGCCCCACCCCCACCCCCTCTCACCCCTGCATGCACTGGTGCTGATGTAGAGTGGGTGGGGCTTTCTGACGTCTGTGTGGCCTCACCTCTGTGGTAAGAGGACACACCCGCTGTGAGAGAGTGTTGTTACAACTCCTGCCACGCTGGGACACCCTGTTTCTTCTCTTTGTGCCCTGTTATCATGGGCCTTGTCTCTGCCAAGTTGAAATGTGCTTGGGGACCTTCTCCCAGGTCTGGAGGAATGCTTGGGGGAGAAGTGGCTGGGGACAGCCCCCTAGGGTGCCCATGGCCAGGAGGAGTCTAGCAGGCCCTGTGCATCACTCTCCGAGCTGGGTGCATCACTCTCCGAGCTGGGTGCTTGAATGCTGGCCTCAGACCGAAGGCCTGTGCGCTGTGGAGTCGGTCCCCAGCCCGAGGCACCCGGAGCAGGGGCAGCGTGCACGAGTGGGATTCCCAGACGGGAGCTGGACCAGGAACTCCAAGTGCTCTGCCCGCCTCTGCTCAGGGTGGAAGATCAGGGTGATACTTAACTGAAGGAACTAACACACTTCCTTACATTCGGAGCCAGAAGAGTCTCTGCTAAATAGATGGCAACTCTTTTTCCTTGCAGACGTGGCTCTGGTGAGGTAATGGGTTAGAGCAGCCCTTGTGGGCTGGCACGGACACCTTGTCGCTATCACTTGGTATTTATGGGAAGCCACAGTCCAGAGGCCAAGCAAGCGATTGGCAAATGAGGCCGTGCACGCAGCTCGCTCCCCGCCGGGGCCGCGCGCCCCCGGCCGGAAGCTCTGAAGTGTGTTGCTGTGTGAGGGCTGCATTCAAGGCTGCAGCCCAGCGCGGCGCTGGCTCAGAGCCCACGGGCCTGGCAGGGCTTTGCCAGCCTGTTTCTAGCGTGGCCAGTGAGGGGCGAGTTGAACTCTCAGTTGGGGTGAGTTTGCCAAGCATCCTTTACGTCCTTGTGTTACCTTATCTCGTGTACCATTACGACAACCCAGTCCAAGCCAGGTAGGGCCACCACGGGGCTGCTAGCAGGACAGGGGCCTAACCACACCTGCATTTAAGGAACGATGACTCTGAAAGAGTGGGTGAGGGAAGACCTGTCATCAGTCCCAGGTAGGGGTGGTGGCACACGGGCCAGGACGATGGCTGAGCATCTGGGGAGAAGAGCCCGGGCCTGGCAGCCGATTGGCCCTGGGGGATACGGGAGGAAAAGCTGAAGTTGCTGTCCCCATGTCTGGTGTTCCTGAAGTGACACCGAAGTTGGAGGAAGGAACCCTGAGGTCCTTTGGGAAACCTGAAAATCCTGTGAAGACTTTGGGAGGACTGCCATCCCAACTGACAGTTCAAGCATGTTCTTAAAATATCTGATCTTGGCAGAGCAGAGCTGTGTGTAGGAAGAATCACATGGCACTTCTGATTCTGTGCTCAGGACCCAAGTGTCGTATTTATTTTGAAATACGTGGTTCATGCATTTTTGTCTAGAGAGGCTTCTTTGTTCCTCTTTTTCCATCTATAAAGGTTTAATACCCTAGAAAATTCCTGGTTAAGAAACAGATAACCAAAAACATTTCTTATAAAGTCATACCCTTATGCGAATTCACATGATACAGTTAAAAACAATAGGCTGTCAACAGAGGCGTGTTGGTGTGTGTATTTCCATCTGAATTATTAAACTCTTAGCTAGTGGATACAAATGAGGCCTTCCAACTTTTCCTTGCCTTTTTCCATTTTTTAAATGAAACACCACATTTACACCAATACAAAATCCAAACATTGAGCATTAAGTCGTTCCTTTAGGCTCTCAGAAAACTGCAGTGGTAGGAAGGGAACACCACAAACATACAATTTAGTGAAATTTTCAAAATTAATCTGAAAACCCCGATCATATACGAGGTCTGACAAGTAAGATCGCAAACACATCCTGGAGAAAGTGCTCCATCCCTCACTGCTGAATGTCACTACAGTCACCTTCGAAGTGCTCCCCTGGGGAAGCTGTGCACCGACGCCAGCACCTAGTCCAACCTTCAAAGCAATTTTGGACCTCTTTTCTGGAATGGCCATCAGAGCTGTCATTGTATGACCCTTAATGTCCTGAATGTCATCAAAATGTCTCCCTTTCAGTAATTCCTTTATCTTCAGGTAAAGACAAAAGTCACTGGGGGCCAGATCAGGTGAGCAGGGAGGGTGTCCCAACACAGTTATGTGTGTGCTGGCTACAACTCCCTCCCAGACAGAGCTGTGTGAGCTGGGGCATTGTTGTGATGCAAGAGCCCTGAGCTGTTGGCAAAACTTTTTTGGTCGTGGAGAATTAGCTGACTTCCATAGTGCACTTTGACACTTTTGTCTCAGGGTCATATTGATACCCCCATGTTTCATCACCAGTGATAGCACAGCCCAAAACATGGTCTTGCCTCTCCAAAAGGTCTTGGCAAACTTTGAGTCTCCTTTGCTTTTACTCATCGGTGAGCTCCTTTGGGACCATTTTTGCACACACCTTTCTCATGCCAAGGTTTTCAGCTAAGATTTTCCTGTTTCTCTATCGATGTTTTCTTGGTCTGCTCTGCTTCTCACTGTCAGTCAACGATTTTGACACAACTTGACGAATTTTTGCAATGTTTTCATCAGTGCTGCTCATTTCTGACTGCCCTGACCTCTCTTCATCAGTGACGCTTTCTCTCCCCTCAGAAAAACATTTAATCCATGTGTACGCTGCCGTTTTCTTCATGGCATTATCCCCATAAACTTGGACTAACATGTCCCTGATGTCACTTCCACTCTTGCAAGTTCAACAAGGAATTTCATGTTCGTTGCTCTAATTCAAGCTCCAACATTCTCACGACAGCACACAGAAATGCAGCGACAATAATGGACGCCACGCAGCAGGACACTGCCACACGTCGACACGAACACAGCTGTGAGACACAGGTAGAGCAAGGCTATGTCACCTCACCGAGTGGTTTGTACAGAGCTGCCAGTGTAAGTGCATGGTGGCAAGTTCATGAACTTAATTGTCAGACCTCGCATGCATTCCAGCTGATCCCTGACCTCATCAGAATGTGATAAGCATAAACGCTTGTGTTTTACCCATCTGTTGTCAAAAGAAAACAGGGAAGTGTTTCCTTGTTTGAAAACTGGGGACAGGGACAACAGGCCTTTTGCCATGTAGCAGTCAGACTAATCAAGGTGAGCATTTCTTTGTTGGAAGATGCTTGAGGTGGGAATTCAGAGTTCATTGCGATTCATACCAACTCGGCTTGCGTTATGCAGCCCAAAGAGAGCAAGAGTACTGTGCGTCCTGTTTATACAATGAAAATAAAGTGCGCTAGGCCTGCCATTTGCTCTTTTGTCCCTTGTGGTTGCTGTCCCCCAATTGGATGGCTTGTTTATCCATGTGAAAAAGGAGTTCCACAGGGTTCTGCGGTCCAGAGCTGCTGTCTGAGAGACTGAACAGCAATGCTGGATGACCCGGTGCCAATAGCGCTTGCTCGGACTTGTCACTGCCCGCCGTCCCAGTGAGGGGCTGGGCACCCTCGGGCGTCATCCTGGTGGGCACCCTGTAAAACGCCCTGTGGCTCATGTCGATCTTCCTGCCTTCACAACTGCAGAAGAATGACAAAAGTAAATATTTGGGACCAGGTTTATTTTGGGGACACAAGCTCCAGTCTGGTTTCTAAAATTAGGAATTCGGCGGGAGGCACGTGGTCCGAGGCACCCTGCCAGAGAGCCTTGTCTCAGGGACGTGCGGTTCTCTTACTTGTCATTGCTTGCTTGGACATGTGCACCTAAACCTCCATGTGTGTCCTTCTGTGCAGACCCCCTGCCAATGGTAGCAAGGCTCTACCCAAGTAATTCTGGGGAGGCTCCCACCCCTCCCCTCAGCAGTGTGAGCCCTGCTTAGGTGGGGATTTGAGCCTGCCATCTGTCCTTGTCCCTCCTCAAGTCATTTCCTGGCACGCACACCCCCACTGCCCTCAGGCCAAAGCCCCCCCACCCATTATGGTCTCACCTGGTGGGACATCTGCCACCAGCTCAGCTGGCCTTCTCTGTGCCCTCAGAGCTCCCCAGCTGCTTGCTTGTCTAACTTTCCGTTCCTCCCACATAAGTGACCCTCTGCTTGCCCTCTGTCCCTCCTTCCGGGTCCAGTCTGCAGTCCCACCACCCCCGGGAGGCGGCCCTGCCCAAGGGAGCCTTGACCACGCGGAGGAGCTTCGTGGACACCATCCATTGCTGTCCCCTCCCCACGAGGCCCCGTGCAGCAGCCACGCACAGGGACATTTCCGCTCAGCCCTGTCCTTCGGTGTCAGCTTTCCGGCTCCTGGAAGCCGCCCTGCGTGCCGGGCTTGTCATTCTCTTCCACCCACTCAGGCAGCTCTTGGGAGAAGGTGGCAAGGGGCACTCCCCACCCCGAGCCGGGCTGGGGGTGGGGGCGCATCTGCAGGGCCTGGGTAGAATAGATGGAGCTGGGCGGGCTTCACGGTAACAGCCTGTGCCCTGTGGAGGCCCCCTCCCCTGCACGTCTGTCTGGAAACTCTTTGGAACAAGCGTCCCTGCATTTGCATTTTGCAAAGTGTGTGGCTGGTGCTGGGGACAGGGCGGGTGCTGACAGACAGGTAAGGACCTGGAGCCGTTACAGAGGGCACGCTGGGTGGGGTGCGCGTGGGGCCGGCGGAGCGTGGGGCACAGGATGGGAGGGGAAGTAGAGGACACACATCGGTTAGGCGGTTCCTCGCCTGAAGGGGAGATAGTCCTCCAAAGCCAGGAGTGTACCGCAGGTGAGTGGCTCCACGGGACCCCACTTAGGCCCTGAATAGCCTCATTGAATTTCTCTCAGAAGCCCCCCGTGTCTATGTGCTGGTCCAGTCACTCTCCCATCTCAGTCAGAGGAAAAGCCAAGCCCTGCCAATGGCCTGCAGGCCCTAGCTGACCTAGCCCTTCACCTCTGACCTTTTCTACCACTTTCCGACTCCTCAGTAACTCTGCTGCAGCCATATTGGCCCCCTTTGTGTCCTTGAACATGCCCAGAACCTGCCCCACCTGAGGGCCTCTGCACCTGCCGCGCTCTGAGCCGGAGTGCTCTTCCCCGAGAAGGCTCAGCCTCACCTCCTCCAGGCCTTTCCTCAGAGGTCACTTCCTCGGTGTGGTCTTCCCCAGATGCCCTGTTCAAACACACACGTGCGCACTCACACACGCACATGCACGTGCACACACATGTGCACACGTAAACATGCACACATACCTATACACATGCACATGCACACACATACACATGCACACTCACGTGCACGCACACGTCCACACGTGTGCACACATGCACGCACACTCACATGCATGCACACTCACATGCATGCACACGTACACACACACACCACTCTTCAACCTCTTTGCTGCCTTCCTTCGATTCATAAGAGTTGTCACCACCGTCTGGCGTTCTCTATAGTTTACCTGTTTGTTTATTGTCCGTCTGTCTCTTCCCACTGGAATGTGAGCTCAGTGAGGGCAGACAGCTTTGTAAGTTGTGTCCACTGCTCTGTTCTAGCACCTAGAACGCTACCTGCCACACAGTAGGCAGGAAAGAAACACGTGCTGGATGGATTCACTGCCCTTTGGGGGCTGGCAGTCCTGCTACTAGAGACCAGAAGGGGTCCTACGGTCAGTGGGGAGACATCTGTGAGGCCTCGGGAAAGTCCAGAGGGGACGGTAGGCTGGCTGAAAAAGGAAGTGAGTAACTGGGGACAAAGCCAGAAGAGCCACCATGAGCGGAGCAGCAGGAGCTGGGACGGGACCTCCACTGAAGCGGCACCAGGGACCTCAGAGGGACAGCTGTGGAGGGTAGGGTGGGGCGTAGCAGCCCCCACCAGGCGCACTGTTAGGTGTTCATTCCTGCCCCTACCGTGGGCCCCATGTCGGTGCTGGTAGATTCGTTATTAAACAACTCATTTTTGTTCCCATTTGTTCATGGAGACATACTCAACGTTGTAAATAGGAACGGCCCCTGGCTGTCAGCAGCCCGTAGGCTGCTGTTTGCATGGGGGCCCTGCCATTGTCTGCGGCCACATCCCTGGGCCCTTGGAGACCCCTTCTCAGGATTTCCGTCCCAGGTACCTGCTTGGTAGCTGCCCACTTCAGTGGCCTGACTTCCCTCCAGCTCTGGAAATCAGATAATCCTGCACCATAGCTCAGCGTTGTCCCAGGCCAGGTGACTGACTTCTGAAGGTCACTTCCCACCATGCCAGCCACCCTAGCCTGGCAGGTAGGTGGGGGAGGGCCCTCGGATCGGGGAGCCCCCGGCAGACATGGATGAGAACAGACTGTAGGGATGAGCGGTACGCACTCCGTCGTCGTCGATCCGTGGTAACACAGACGCAGGAATTGAAGGCTCACCGACAGACACGGGCGCTTCTGGTTTCGTGTCCGGCCCAGGAGAGCGCCGTGCTTTGAGGACGATTATTGAGGACTCTTGAGACATTATTTGAGGTGATTCTTCCTTTTT
This sequence comes from Lyroderma lyra, assembly GCA_004026885.1. Classification (NCBI taxonomy): domain Eukaryota; kingdom Metazoa; phylum Chordata; class Mammalia; order Chiroptera; family Megadermatidae; genus Lyroderma; species Lyroderma lyra. The sequence continues at coordinate 57,009 of PVJL010002547.1, read as the reverse complement.
TCAGTTTTGAACCAGTAGTTGGTGTGACTGGATGGATAGAAGAATGTAGCTATGGTTGCGTTCTAATTGCAGAACCAATGTAGAAACAGAACATTCTGGGTGAGCTGGCTTGCTCCTGTACTAACTCTAGTTAAATCCCTCGGGAGAAGTTGAACCCAGTGATAGCAGTTTTTATTGGCATTTCGGCTTTTGTCAACAAGAAGAGGAAGCAAATGCATTCACTCTCTAAAGAATACTTAGGGTGCCCCCCGTTAGCTGATTGGGGTGGCGAGCCGGCCGTGACCACACCCCACCACCACGCTTGGTCCCCTCATGGCCAGAGAGAGTGACAAGGATCTCCCCTGGTGCATCAGGCGTAAAGACGGTAGGCAGCCAAGTGTGGGCTCTGCCATCTAACACCCCAGTTCCAGCTGCCCCGCGTAGGAGCTGTGCGCCATGGGCAGGGCCCAGCCGCCTCACTTCTTGGCCGCTAGCCTGGGGGTGGCGATGCCCGCGGGAGGTGAGGCTTGTGTCAGGCCAAGCGTGGGAGCCACCAGCACCCTTCAGGAGGCGGTCTGCCAGCCGTGCTTGTGGCTTCCTCCACGGCCACTTTTTTTGTTGTTTGATAGGGAAGAAAGAAAAAACGTAACATGAAATCAACCCTGTGAGTGGAGCTTTAGGCGTGCCGGGAGGTATGTGAACTGCATGAACGTTGCTGTGCATCACATCCCTAGAGCTTCGCCATCTCGCCTGGCAGCCCGGCAGCCCGGCACCCGCGGGCCCGCAGCTCCGTGTGTCCCCGCCCTGCGGCCTCGGGCAGCCGCCATTGACTCTGCTTTCTGCTTCCGTGAACTTGACAGCTGGAGGTCCCTCACCTGAGCAGACTCAGCGGTGTGTGTGATTTTGTGTCTGGCTTGTTTCAGTAGCATGAGGTCCTCAGGGTTCCTCCGTGTGTACTACATGACAAGATTTCCTTTTTTTAAGGCTGAGTAATGTCCCATCGGACGGGTCCGTGTCCACCACATTTTCTTGATCTGTTCATCCCTGATGGCCGTTTGAGTTGCGGTCACCTCTTGGTTATTGTGAATAATGCTGCAGTGGACATGGGAGCGGAAATCTCTCTTTGAGATCCTGTTTTTTAAATACTCAGAAAGGGGGTGGCTCCCTCAGATGGTAGCGAGGTTGTTCATGTTTGAGGAACCTCCATATTTTAAATGCAGTTTGTTCCTAATTCCCTTTGTGGATTCATGTAAGTGGACATCTGGTTTTTGTACAGTGATTTTGTAGCCAACGATTTCGCTGGATTCGTTTGTTAGTAGTTTTAATAGTTTTCTGTGGAATCTTTTTCAACAGATAACACCACGTCCTTGGAAAGGTATGTAAACGTGGAGTCACCATGTTGTGCACCTGACACTGATACAATATTGTATGTCAGCTGTAATTGGAAAACATGGGTCAGAAGATTGCGTCCTTCTGCAAACGGGCAGTTGTCCTTCTCTCATTCCGATCTGGGTGCTTTTCACCTTCCTCACCGACTGCTGGGGCGAGGCCCGCCAGCACCGTGTTGAATAGAAGGGCAGGACTAGGCACCCTTGCTTCGTTCCTCTTAGGGGAACCCTAATTTTGTTTTTTACTTCGAGTATGATGTTAACGATGGGCTTTTCGTCTCTATTATTTTGAGGTAATTTGCTTTTATTCCTAGTTTGGGGTTTGTTTGGGGGTTTTGTTTTGGTTTTTTTTTTTTTTGGTTTTTTTTTAGTGTTTTTATCATGAGAGGATGTTGGAATTTGTCAAATGCCTGCCCTGCATCTATTGCTAATCATCTGCTCTTTATCTTCCACCCTTAATTAACGCGGTGTGTCACATTGATGCGTGCACCCCAGGCATGCATCCCACGTGGCCGTGCCGTACGAGCCTTTCAGTGAGTGTGCTGTTAAACTGGGTCGGCTCGGATGCGGTTGAGGTTTTTACGTCTGTGTGTTCATCAGGGCGCTGGTTCTCTTTCCTTTGGCATCAGGGTAATGCTGGTCTCATAAAATGAATTTGAAGTGTTCCTTTCTCTTTACTTTTTTGAAAGAGTTTGAGAAGTAATGGCATTGATTGATTGATTGACTGATTGACTGCTTGGTGGAATGCTCCAGCGAAGCCATCTGGCCCTGGGCTTTTCTTCGCTGGGAGATTTTTGATTCCTGGTTCAATCTCCTTGTTTGTTATTAGGTCCTTCCAATTTTCTGTTTCTTCATGGTTCAGTCTTGGTACATTATATGTTTCTAAGAATTTCTCCGTATCTTCTAGGTTATCCAGTTTGTTGCCATGAGCAATTACATGGCAACAAACTGGATAACCTTTATATTTCTGTGACATCAGTTGTAATATTTCCTCTTTAATTTCTGATTTTATTTATGTGAGCCTTCTCTCTTTTTTTGTTGATTAGCCTAGCTAAAGGTTTGTCTTTTTTTGTTTTTTTAGCTTTTCAAAAAAAAAAAAACCAACTTGGTTTTATTATTTTATTCTGTAATTTTTCTATTCTCTATTTTATTTATGCTTTAATTTTTGTCATCTTTCTGCTAACTTTGGACTTAGTTTGCTCTTCTAATTTCTTGAGATGTAAAGTTTAGGTTGTTTATTTGATATCTTCCTTTTTTAATGTACGCATTTAATATAAACTTGCCTCTTTACACTGCTTTTGCTACATCCTGTAAGTTTTGGTATTTGGTCATTTTTATTTATCTCAAGATATTCACTAATTTCTCTTTTGATTTCTTGTTTGATCTATTGGTTATTAAAGATGTGTTGTTTAATTTCCACATACTCGTGAATTTTCCAGTTTTCCTTCTGCTATTGATTTCTTTGTGTACCTTCTGTAAGCATTCTCTTTTTGGTTGCTCTGGGATTTCAGTAAAACAACTTATAAGTCTATTCCAAGCTGATAACCAAGTTCACTTTTAACCTTGGTACAGTTTTTAGGATTAAGGTACAACAGATAATTTTTTTTTTACTTTTTAATTTAATCCTTTAATTACCTTAATAGAATTAACTGGAATTAGTGAATGTATATTTTATGAGCCTAATGTAACTGAATCCCAGTGGTACTTTTTTAGAGCTTGGTCAGGGATTTTGACATTCATCTGGAAGCATAAAGAGTTAGACTATCCAATAAATTTTTGAAAAAATACTAAAGGAGGACTGGTACTATTAAATATAAAGCACTAAATCTGTGTAGAAAAGCTGTGTGTTACTGCATAAGCAGAGAGCTGGGGTAGGGTGGGGTGGAGTGCCCAAATCAGTGTATGAGGATGAATTGTTCAGTAGAAATTAGTAAGATATTTGATTAACCTTCTTGGGGAAAAGGGTAGATTCATATATCCTACTATATACCAAAATAAACACCGTACAGATAAAATATTTACTTTAGAAGATATTTACTTTAAAAAAGAATCAGAAGAAAATATAAGTGAATAATATATCATATTAGGACAGGAAAGAATCATTAAGATAAGATTGTAGCTAGATTGTTCCCAGCATTGCTGTTGCAAACAAATTGTAGCATTTTCACAACACGGGTTTTTAAAGGCAACAACGTAAATGTCCACAGTTACTTAATTATGGCACAGCGAACATCCATACAGTGGAATACAATACAACCCATCAAAATAAGTTATCTGATGATATATGAAAACGTTCCCATGTATTTACTCACGTTTTTCCATTATAAACATGATGTAGACTGCAGAGTTGAGAAACAATAAAAAAGTATAAAGAAAAATAATCATCAGCCTAGTCCTGTGATGCAGAGATCGCCCTGCTCACCTGACATATTGGTGGATCTTACATTATCTCTCCTCCTGAAAACTTGCACTCATTATTCTACAGAAAGCAGGGGCTGCCATTGTCACTAAGAATGGCAGCTTGGGCTCTGTGACTGGCACAGGCTAAAGCTGCTTGGAGGGGAGGAGCTTGCACGGGAGGGGAGGAGCTTGCACGGGGAGAAGGCTCTCTGGGAAGGGCGTGCTGCCTTTGCAGAGCTCTGTCTCCCTTGGGATGTATCTGCCTTTCCTGTTGTTCTGCGTTTCCTTTCATCATCTGTCCATTCAGTAAACACCTGTGACGACAGGCCCGTTGTGTACCAGCACGTGTCTAGATCTCAGGGACTCAGACATGGACAAGACCGGTTCTAAGCCTGCCCCCCCAGAGCCCGAGCTTGCCCCGAGCACGCTAGTAACGCGGAGTCCCAGACACATGGGCACCTGCGGCGTCTGCGATGCTTTCCCCGACGGCCAAGTGCCTTCACAGCGATTATTTCCTGTCGCAGCCCAGCATTCTCTGCGGTTGCTCCGTACTGACTTTATGAATCATCCCTCTTCTTACACATTCCGATTGCTTGGTCTTGGAGGCATCGCTCCTCTGCTCTTCAAATGGGTCGTTCCAGTTCACAGAGTTACCAGAAATGTGGCTGAATGGGCCTTCCGAACCTCACCACCATTGGCCGTATCTTTTCATTTTTATCGTTTCTGTTCATTTAATACGTACGACACTGGGCCTCGTTGTTTAAACATTCTTTTATTTGATTACTGTTAAATGTTAACCTTTCCTTCCTCTTACGTGCATTATCTGTTTAAATCCTTTGTTCCTTTTACTTTGGCTCTCGGTGTGGAAAGCAGACTCTGTATGGTCATGGTGAAGAGCTCAGATTCTAGACTCACACGGACCTGCTTTGTATCCAGCCGAGCTCGCTAGGAGCTGTGTGACCTCGGGCACAAAGGGCTGGGCAAGTGCTAAGGTGAGGAAGGGCCTGCCTAGCAGAGGGGCTCTCCTGGGAAGCTGAGTCAGAGACGGTTTGGTGGCCTGGGTACATTCGGGGCACAAGGGGACAACCACCGTGTGTAGCTTCATCTAATGGGGCCTTTAATGTCATCGGTTCATTTCAGAGTTTTCAAGAGTGCAACATTTGGAGTGAAGGCAGGTGGCACAAGGCCCCACACTCGAGAGTTTCTCCCTAGAAGTAAAACGCAAACCCAAAAGAGTGCTGGGGACAGGTAGGAGGGGTTGTGGGGTGGCTGGGAGCCCTGCAGTCAGGGTGCTCTGGCTTTGCACCCCAGCACCCTCGCTGCCTTGTCGTGCATATTTCCAGGTCTCTGTTTTCTCATCAGAAATGGGGTGGGCATATCCACACTGCACACCGTGAAGGCCGGAGATGATTTATGTCAAGGGCCTCAGCAAATGAGCCAAACTCAAAGAAGGTGGGGTGTTAGGAGCCAACAGCGAACAGGGACACACAGGCTACTGTCACGGCAGGACGAGGTCGGAATTCCTCCCACCCTGCTTTTAGCCACCAGCCCTGCTTCTCTTCTTGATTTCTCACTGCTGGAGGGACCACAGCCAGGTACAGGCCGCCCTGGGAAAATGAGCTTTCAAAGGTGTGTTCTTTCACAGAGTGTCGGGTAGAATTCCCTGGGGAACGTTATCGCTGAGAAACAGAGGAGAGACTGACTGCATATCTCAGAAAGTGACTCTTGGGTGCCTCAGCCCTTTTTTCTGGGAGAAAAGGATGTTTGGGTTCTCAGCAACCACATCTGCTTTTAACTGTGCAGCCTGTGCCCCGGCCTCGCCCCCTCCCCCCCGCACCACCCCCCTATGTCCAAACAGAGGGAAGTTGTGTTTGTTGACCACTCTTTTGGGGTGGGAAAGGAATGTGATGTATGCATAGACTGCCCAGAATTTCCTGTTAGACACCCGTTCCAAACCTCGGCCCGGGATGCATTCCAGAGATTGCAGCCCAACTCCAGCACAGAAGAAATAAATGGTGCATTCAGTTCAGTGCTGGTCCTTGGGGAACTCCCCCTCCTCCCGTAAAAAGAAAAAGGTGTTTAGCTTATTCCATAATAACGTAGTTGTGAATTCAGCTGTATGGTCTCTTTGGGGTTGTAAAGTGGTCTGACAGCCCCACGTTTGAAGAAATGCCCCTGCCTTGGGGAACGCCGTGTACCGTTGGCAGTCTTAACTGCATTAGTGTCCACACTGATGCTTGCAACAAGGCGTGTTTTTATTTTTAATGTTCTGCTGTGAGTTCCTGGGTGGTGTAAACCTCCTTCACTCGGCTCGTGCGACAAGAAGGAAGCTACAGCTCAGAGCAGGCCTGGGGACTTGCACACATTTGCACTGGACTTCCTGTGATCGCTCTGTTTCCTCCTAGAAATTCTGTTAGGCTGTGTTGTCGGCAGTCTGGCCCCTGGGCCGGTGGCACGTGGGCTGTCCTGACACCATGGAAGTTAAAGGCAGCATTTCTGCTTTTCTGTAGCTGTCCAGATGCAGGTGCATTCGTAGTGAGTAGCAAACATTTCCCTCTGCGACTCAGCTACTCTGATCTTTGTCCTTTGTGTGGGGGGTGGGGGTGGGGTGCTCCGGGAGCTCCAGCTCAGATCAGAGATAAGACAGATGGGTGGGCGCTCACCAAGGTGAGTATGTGGAGCTCTGAATTGGTGCAGACCGCAGAGGTTTGGGTCCTGGAGGCCTCCCCACCCCCGGAATCTAAACCAGAGAAGGGGCGGTTGGTTACAGGCCTGGGCAGCTCTCACACCGATACAGAAACGCTGGCTGTTGGGGTCAGCATTTCAGTTTCTAGAGATGGAAGGGAGCCAGTTAGGTCAGAAAGTTCAAGGGGTGACTGGAAACGGCCCCTCGCAGCCTGTGCGTGCCTGCTGGCTGGGGACTCTGTGCCTTACACGGTGGCGTGAGCAGTTTGGTGGCTCTTTATAACCAGCCCTCTGGTCTCACGAAGAACCAGACCTCACCGTCAGCTTCAGTGCAGTTCCCCGGGATATTTATGTTTTTAATCACAACACTTCCTTTCTTAGGGTATTTCACATACGATTTCCTAGAAGAGGCCCAAGTCCTAGGGTTGATTTTCAGCTTTACATATGGAGCTGCTTTTTATTTGTTTGTTTGGTTTCTATCATTATTACTGTTATTGTTGTTGTTATGCAAAGAAACCCTCCCCGGGTAGGTGGTCGGGATTTAAAGAGCTACTTTAAGTTCTAAGTTTAGCATTCACATAACCACAACCGGAATGGCCTGCCTGCGTGTTTGCCCATAAAGCCTGGCTGTTTTTGCGGGGACCATGGTCTGGATACAACCTACCTTCCGAGTGTTCTCGTAAGCCACTGCACTGTACTTCACCCGTCACAGTTTTTTGTTGCTGTACTTCAGGCTGCTGGTGGATTGTCTCTCTTGCAAAAACGGACGTGTTTTGGCTGCATCCACACAGACAGCGCTGTGGGGTAGGTGCTCGGATTCCCGTATTACTGGTGTGACTGTCAGATGAAGTCACACCAGCTGACAAATGCACGACTGGGACCTCAACCCAAATGTAACTCCAAAGCTCATTTTCTTCCCTTTGCAACTTGTATTTTCTATAAGGAATTGCACTCTAGGCTCCTTATACAGAATGGTCCACATGTCCGATTTGCAAATACGCATCCTGAAAATCGTCCGGGGACAGAACGATGACGGCCTCGGCTGGGACACGACGGGGAATCGTTGAGGACAGATTTAAGAGCGCTTAAGGCTGTCAGACCCGCAGCTTAATGAGAGGGACAAGGGTGGGTTTCTGGACTAGGAGGAGGCTGGTGGCCTGAAAGATAGGAGAGAGGAATGGGCTGAAGACGGACCTCCGCCACACACATGTCCACTCCCACCAGGGTGGGCTTCCTCCAGTAGGCGGGCTTTGAGCCAGTCCCCGAAGAGCAGGGATGTTGTGAGAGGAGGGGAGGGAGGACAGGAGTGGGAGATGTGATGTCAGTGTGACGCGAGGACGGGGAGGAAGCCCGGCAGGGAGGTGGGCAAGTGTGAATAGGAGTGGGAAGTTTGCGGGGGAAAGCAGCGGGAGACTTGGGAATGATTTTCGTTGACTTTTTCTTACTGAATCTTATAAAAAAATGAAAACCTTTATGAAATGTTTGAGGCTGATGTTCAGCGTTCCGACTTCATTCTTTACTTCTCCAAAGCATTCTGGACGTAACAGGAAGATGCGTGCGTTAAACCATCCTCAATGCCCGAAAGGTACAGCCCTGTTGAAGACTTGCTCCTGAATAGTTGGGCCACCAGGGGACCTCGTTGGTGTGTATGTTGTCAGCAGGGACATCCCAAAGGGGGTGTGAGGAAAGGGGGTGAGAGGCCACGTCTTAAGAACACAGACGTGCAGGCTGGTGTCTGTGTGTACAGGACAGGTAAGTGGTCTGGGGGCGCTGCCAGGTGAGCCAGCCAAGGGCAGCGTCCGCCCGGGGAGAGAGCACGCGCCTCGTGGCTTCTTTTCCTGCAGGCCTCCCCTGGTTGAGGCTGGTGGGTGCCTTCTGTGTTGGTGACAGCGGGCTCCGGGGATGGGTGTGGCCGGTGACAGCCCTGACATTTACTTCCTGCAAGGCTGTTTACAACCCTGCTGTTGCCTAGTCTTCACTTCATGGGCACGGAGTGAAAAATCATGGGAATAACTCTAAAGGTTTGGATTTGAAAGTAGGAGGTGCTTTCTCCTGAGCTCCCCGGAGTCGCTGAAAGCAAGCTTCACAAGATTATTTGCTTTCCACTGTTAGAGCAATATATATAATAGTTCCCATAAAATAGGGAAAACTGTAGAAGGCAGACATGTGAGCACCCATACCCTGACAACTGCTGTTAACACTGTGACATGTTTCTGCCCATCTTTTCTTATTTATAATCTCTCTTCATTTGTTTTGCCCAGTTATCATCGAGTCAGACATACAATTCTCTATCTAGCCTCTCTGGTCTGATGTTACATACATTTGCCCATGAAACCACTGACTTTAATTTCATGTGTCAACCAGAACCTTTCACCAGGCCGTTTCTGAGTAACTTGGGCCTTCTGGGTTGTAGCTGCAGGAGAGGAGCAGCTGGGGTGGAAGGCAGTAGAGTCGTTAGATCCAGAGAGCCCCCATCCTGAGCCGTTCCAGGGACACACGAGTGCTGAGGGTGGGGTGGGGTGAGGCCAGTGCTGGGCCCGAGGAAGTCCCTCCATCTCCCCAGCAGAAAGCACCAGGCCAGCTTACGAGCGATGAGAAAATTAGCCTCTAGCCTGGAAGGTTCCTGGGAGTGACCTCAGTCAGCAGGGAGAAGCCTGCACACTCCCAAGGCAGGGCAGCGAGACCACTTGGGCTGCTTCACCCCTTTACACAGAGAAGAGAGGCGCTGAGGGAGCTGCCATGTCGCCCCAGTGACTCACGCTAGTTTAGTGACTCTCACAGTTCTCTTCATGGCCTTTACGTGGCAAGTCATCATGGTGGAAATTGTAAGTCGCTCACTGGCTCCAGGCTTGGGATTTCCTTTAGCGTATGAGTTCGTCGTTAGTTAGTTAGTTGTGGGGCAGACGGATGCGATCCAAGGAGGAACATCGGATCTGGGCCGGGTGCTTTCTGCAGACCTGTCCACTGTCCTGCTGGGGTGTCGCCTGCTCCGTGTCTCTGAGACGCGAACAGAAACCTTGTTTGCTTGCGGAGAAATGTGCTCTCAGGCAGGGTGGCGTTTGGGGGTTTCTTTCTTTCCCTCTGACTAAGTTTTTGAGTGTGGCATAAAAACTAAAAGCCTGTATGACAACAAAACACTTGAACCGCTCATTTATAGTAAGTGTGAGTGTGCGGCAGTACTCCTCCCTCCACTCGGCCTGTCCCCGCCTTCCTCGGACCTACGTTGTGTCAAGAGTGTCCGGCATGGCTCTCGGCGCAAGCACGCGCCTCGGAGACAGGCCCACTTGGGTTCAGATCCTGGCACCTGCCATCACGGGCTGCATTTTCTTGGCAGTAAGGTGGCAGCACAGCACCTGTCTCCTTGGGTAGCCGTGAAGATGACGTGAGATGAGGGTTAGGAAGTGCCAGGACTTAGAGGGCCGGTCCTCACTTCCCACCACCGCTGCTGGAAGGCCTCTGTGTCCGGTGGTCCCCGTGCCTGGTCTAACGGCACGTGGTACCCAGTGTCATGGACCCTGAGGCTCCCAGGGAGAGGAAGCAGCCAGCTTTTCCTGGGATAGATGGTTCTAAAGCTCATCGTAAGTGAATAGCGATCTTAAATTCCCGCTCACTGGGCCTTTCGCCCACACCCAGGCTGGAGACCTTCTGTGCCCGTGGAGCTGCTGACAAAACCGCTTTCCATCCCGTTTTCAGAATTTCCGTCTGAAGGCATTTGCTTTTCCTGCCGGGGAAGAATACCCCAAGACTTTCAGCAAAGGTGTTTGTGATCCCCTGAGAGGGAAGGAGCTACACACATCCCTCGTGTACCCAAAGAGGAGTTGTGCCCGAATGGCTTTTTGGGGGAGATGAACTCCAGCAGTCACGGTGTGGACTTGAGCCGTTTCGTGCATTGGCGATTTTCCCCATTAACCCGGAGCGTGGCCCCTGTGCCTGTGGCCTCTGCTCACAGCCCTGCTGGCCCACCCAGATGTGGTATGCGGCGGGACAGCCCTGGCTGCATTCCCAGGCAAAATGGGACAGGGTCCTCCCCGCGGGTGTGTTTTTCATTTATACTAATTCTACCTTCTGTTTCCGACGTGTGGCAGCTTGTCTTGAGCCCCGGGTGACAAAAAAGATCCATCGCTGCCTCCAGAGCCTCCGGCCCGGCCGGCCCAGGGAATGAGTCCGTGGCCCACTACTGCTCTGGGTCTCCTGAAGATGGGCTTTGTTCCGGCCAGCCCTGCCTGGGCGGAGCCCCTGTTCTGCTCCCCACGTCCTGTTGTTTATGTTTGTAGTGTAATGACAGCCTCCAGCCCTGAGCTCTGCGGGCCGGGCCGGGCTGTGCTCCTATCAAGTTCTTAACAAATAGTGCAGCTGAGGAAGGGGGCCCATTGGCCCTTGCACATCATATTTCTTAGCTCATGAAATGAGTCCAGGGAGTGTCTTAAGAACCTAGTTTCAAAGCGACTTTTTCTTGGTACTTTTAACAGAGAAATGCGCTTCCCAGGGAGTGTCAAGTCTGATTTGTGCCGTGAAGGGTCTTTGTTTTGAAGTAGTGCTTACTGCAGGGTCAGAAGTCTTTAGCTGCTGGTTCAGGAATGCAGATGGTGCCTGACCCTCAGGACGGGTCACTTAATGAGCAAGCAGCTCCCACTGGGCTGAGGTCACAGGAATTCTGTCCAGCCAGCAGGACTGAACTCCACCGACCAGCTGGCCCTTTACGGTGTTGAATAACAGTCCTTCACAGGGGGACTTCCTGGGGCCCCTCATCTTGTCCTGAGTGGGTGTCCTGGTATCAGGGCTCGGGGGGGAGGGGGGTGCAAAGGCACATCGCGTCACAAGTGTGCGTGCGTGAGTGCGTGCTGCCGTTGGCCACAGCGTGCTGTTTCTCTTCCCAGCGGCCCAGTGTAACGTCAGCCTCAAGAAGCAGAGAAGCCGCAGCCTCCTCAGCTCCTTCTTCTGCTGCTTCCGCGACTACAATGTGGACGCCCCGCCCGCCGGCGGCCCCGGCGCGCTCCCGCCGCTGGTGGAGGAGAACGGAGGGCTCCCGAAGGTCAGTCGTGGCGGGGGACTGCACTCGGAGAAACGGCCGCCGCCGCGCGCCTGCCCCGCTCTTGACAAATGTCCTTCATCAGAGCCTGTGACAGTATGTGTGTGGGCACTTACTTAAAGATGAGAAGTTACCGAAAAAGTCATCTTTTCATTAAAGAGTGTCTCAGTCATTCCCATGATGCAACTAAAGAGCCTAAGTGATGAGCGTCGTAGGAGTCACTTCACATTTTCATAACGGTGTCTCTTGGGAAGTGGCAGACATGAACAGAGTTAAAGAAGCATTAGCAGACAAAGAGATGGAAAGACAAGAGCAGAAACCAAGACATGGGAATGAGCCAGTGATAAATAGAAATGAGTGTAGGTACCTTGTTTAATAACAAACATATTTGTTATATGCTCTTGTATACAGATCAAATAAGAAATTTTGAGCAGATTGTCACAATGGTAATTAAAAAACACTACCCACACACTGTCCACAGACATATTCTGAACAAAATGACTCAACAACAGTTAAAAGAATGAGCAATAGTAATTCAGTCAAAATAGAATTTAAGGTAAAAACATCACTGAAAGAGGTAAAGGTGTTGGCTATTCATTTTGAAAATAATCGAGATTGAAGACACCAAAGTTATAAATCTTTCCCAAATAACAGGGACAAAGGACATGAACAGGCATTTCACAAAATAAGAAATACAGTTGGTCAGTAAACATGAAAGATTGTTCAGTGTGGTTAGTAATCAAAGAAACGCAGACTACGACAATGAGATATCGTTCATTATCAAAGTATCAGAGGTTTTTTGAAGATAGCATTAGGGTTTGCCATGGAGGTAGTGGGGGGGTGGATATAAATTGGTTGTGAGTAGGAGTGTTAATTGGTTACACCTTTCTGGAGAGAAATTTGGCAAATGATCTTAAAGCCTTAACACTATGCCTATTTGTTCACCAAGCCGTTCCAACTTCATTGACGTAAGTATGGATGTGCAAACACTTAACCGTAGGATAGTAGCCAGCATGAAGTGTAACCCTGCAAAATTGTAAGCAACCTGGCGACCAGCAGTAGGGAATAAAAGACCTAGAGTCTTCTGTCCTCTGTGTAATCAGTGCAGCTATTAAAAACAATGTCTCCTGAACATCAGTGGTGCAGGGAAACGTTCACAATGTACAAGGATCACTCTGGGGAGAAAAGGCTAGAATATAGTAGGTGAGTACACGAGGGCTGTCCGGAAATAACCCAGCCATTGTCAATGTAACAAGAATGGTTACATGGCTGGATACTTTCCGGACAGCCCTCGTACTTGTATACAGTCAGTCATACGCACGTACACAGGCATTTGGAAGACTAGAACGACGTACGCCGAAATAAGAACTTTACCTCAGACTGGCAGGATTATGTATAGTATTTTCTCCTCTACGTTGTGTTTTCTTTTTTCTTTTAGCTTTTCCAGTTTTCACAGGATCAGCTGAAATTACTTTTGCGATTAGAAAATAAATTATTTTATTTTAAACGCACCTATGACCATAGGGGACGGGGTCCTGGGAACGTCACAGCCCGAGCACCTGGTGAGCCTGCTGGTGGAGCCCGGGAAGTGTGTTTAAGGCCTCCAGATTTCCTGACAGCTTCAGGGGAGGGGCAGGCCTGGGCTTCATTCTCTCTGGTCCTCAGTGAGAAGCAGGAAAGAACCCACAGGAAACACCCCTTTTGGAGTCCTAGGACAAAGATCTTCAAGGTATAGTTGTGTGAGGTCCACCACCCAGCAGGAGCCCATGGGCCCCCTGATGTGTGTAGTCCCGGGAGGGGCTGTACCGCTGAGCTGGAGTGCTTGCTTTCTGCCCTCGTGCCCTGCAAGAGCCTGGGAGCCCAGGAACGTTCTTCACCTCTTTGTGGTTCGTCAGTGTGGGCTCCGCGGGGTCACGAAACAGCACTGCACGCCGGGCCTCGCAGTGCTCCCTCGTCTCCCGCTGCCCAGAACGTCCAAGTTCAAATACTAGGATGTGAGCCGCCCCCCACCTCGCCGCCGTAAAGCTAACGGAAGAAATAGAGGAGAACTCGAACAGACGACGCAGGAACTGATACTTCAGGAAATGAGTTTTGAGTACAAAAGTAACTTTTAGAACTTAAAAAAAAAAAAATCCCGTGATTGCTAAATATAAAAGTTCAGTAAACAAACTGCGAGAAAGGAGAATGAGGGCAGTCCCTGCTGAGAGCCGAATTAGCGTTCTGGCAGAGCAAGTGGAGGAAATACCTTACAAATCAGACCGGAAGCAAGGATGGTACTTGTGCGGGGTGGGGAAGAGGCCTCTAGGAGACCTAACATGCAAGGAATAGGCGCTCCCGAAAGGGGAAAACTGCTACCAACAGGAGCAATTTTTCTTGAGCTGAAAAAAGACTAGAAAATACAGAGCGAAAGGGTTTACCAAACCTATCGCAGTAATGATTAGCGAGGCAGGCAGGGGAATACCGCAGGCCGAGCCACGTGCTGTTGACATTTGGAAATTTAGGTATAAAGAGAACATCTTACGAGCTACCAGAACAAGTTATCCTCAAAGAAAAGAGACTCGTACTGGTACCAGACTTCTCATAAGCAACACTGAGCCGTAGAAGACGGGGTGGAAAACGTTTATAAGCTACCGAGAGAAAAGAATTACAAACCCAAAATTCTGTGTGTGCCCAAGATATCCTTTATTAATATCTATTAAGGAAAAAGAAGTACATTTTCAGACATGTGATGATTCAGAGGACAAAAAATAAAGATCTGGGTGAGATTGATACTCAGTTACAATGTAATTATAGAGACTGGAGGAATAAATACAACTAGGAATAGAACTATAACACATAGCACAATTAAAAAATTGCCCCAAAATTCACAGACAGTGGAAGTGGAAATAAACAGAAATGTGAACAAGACATCAAAATTAAGGAAAGGGGGACAGGAACAAATAAGATAGTAAGTAGTAACCCTAACATGGAAGCGTCGGCATAAAACCCCGTTCAATGGACCAAATTCTCCTGACGAAAGACCCCAGACTGTATCAGATTGGCCTGGCACGTTCAGCTGTGTGTGGATCAGATAGGAATAATTTTGGCTGCAAGTAAAAGAAAATGGACAAATAATAGTTTAAACCAACAGGGGATTATTTTTGTCACACAGAAAGCCCGAGTCTGGCCATCGCTGGGGTTCGTTTAGACGTTTGATGATGCCGTCCGCCACCCAGACTCCTTCTGTTATTCTCTCTTTTCATGTTTCTGCTCCATCGTCCTTGACATACTTTGTCTGTCCTCATGGTTGTGGTTTATTATCTCAAAATCACAAGCTTCAGATGTGAGATCCACCTTGAAGGGAGAAAGGGAGGGAGGAGTAACATTAGCCACGCCTGTCCCTTTGATGGAAAGTCATCCCTTTCTCAGAAAACCCCAGGAGATTTCTACCTGTGTCTGACTGGCCAGAACTTTGTCACAGGGCTACCTTTCAGCAGCGAGGGAGGTGAAAGGGAAAGAATTTCCACCAGCACGTTCCTGCACTCCCCAGAAATGGAGAAAATCGGAATGACTGCTGAGCGGATGTGCCCGTCAGTGTGGCTTCAGTCGTGCTGCAGTGACGTCTCTGAGACCTCAGAGGCGGAAAACAATAAAAGTTTATTTTTCACTCAGTCTGCGTGTTTGACATGGGTCACCTGGGCCTTCAGATTTGTGTCACATTTCAATAGAAATATAGCATGACCCACGTATATAATTTAAATTTTTCTGGTGGCCTCATTTTAAAAAATATTTTCAAGATAAATTAATTTTAATAATATATTTTATGTAACCCAATATATCCAAAATAAAATTTCAGCATGTTAGTTAACCAATAGGAAAAACAATCATCAGTGAGATACACTTTATTCTGCTTATCTTACGAATTCTTCACAATCTGATGTGTACTTCACATTCATAGCACATCCTCACCAGGACCAGCACGTTTCACATGCTCAGTAGCCACAGGTGACTGACTTCAAGCCCTAAACGCTGTCGTTCCTGGGTTGTAGAACTCTTATCCTCACCCCTGGACCTAGACTGAGGAAGGCCCTATCTCTGCAGGGAACGGAATGTGGCAGTCACACTGGTGCTTCAAGTTTTCCCTCAGAAGTAACGTGCCTTGTTTCAACTTACCTTTCGTTGGCCAAAGGAATTCACGTGACGGTGCCTAACTTCAAGGGGCATGAGAGTGTAACCCTACCACGTGCCCAGAAAGAAACTGGAATCATTTGGTGAACTGTCCTAACGATTATGACAGCAGGTGGCTCATAGTTTCTGCCCCGACATCTAACATTCAGTGATTGTTAAAAAGGTGGAAAACGAAGCCATGGGCGAAAGGTACAAAGAAGATGAAATAAAAGGCAGACGTGGCAATATTACTATCAGACAAAACAGAACTCAAGGCCAGAAGCATTCAACAGGAGAAAGAACGACATTTTATAATGGTGAAGGGTCTAATACGTGAAGTGTGGAGTAGCCATAACCCTTTCTATACCAATCAGCAATACAGCCAGATACATAGAAGAAAACCACTTCAACCTGTTTAAAAAGCTGTCTTCTAAAAATGAACAGCGAACAACATGGAAAAACCATTGGCAGTTTCTGACGAATGTAATTAAAATAAGAAAATGAAATAATTGGTACAAAACTGGAAAAGATACCAAATTAGTTTTATATGCAGATTTTATATATATATATATCCCAAAATACTACCAAAAAAGAATCATCAAAAGGTTTTGGCATGGTGGCTCTTATTTATGGAGAAATGTGCTGTGTTTCTCGAAGACTTAAAATTTATATAGAAGAAGAAATGTCTAAGAATAGATGAGAAGTTTTTAGAAAAAAATGGTGAAGGATGACTCGCCTTTAGCAGATACTAAACCTTTCCGTTGGTGTAGAAAAATGTATCAGTGAAGTTTGATGGGATTCCACTGTGACCCTTAATGCACCCCCAGATTCTGAGGTCTCCCCTCAGTGCGCTTTCCTGGTGCCCTCCCTCCCCCAATTTACATACCATTTCTGTAGAAATCACCGTCAGTGAAGGGAGCGTTGTTTGTACCCTGAATCTGTAGAGCATAAAAAGAGGGGAGAATCATTGCTGTCAAGGCAAAAGTTAGGTTAAATAGTGTCTCTGCCTGGATGAAGTGACAGCGAAAACGACAGTTTCCTGGCAGGTTTCCTGGAGTGTTTAGCGGTTTGTATCAGAGAATAAAGTGCACTAAAGGCAGCTCCTCTGGCAGAGCTGAGCTCCCCTGGACTTGGTGGTCACTCACAGACCTCCGGTGGACACTTCAGCATGGCTTTTTAAAGAACGGCAGTCACCCTGAGTAATGCCTCATTTGCATAACAATGACTGCAGGCTGTGAGGCCCCACAGAAGGGTGGCGCAGTGGAGGTGCCAATTCCCAGACGGGGACCCTCTGCCCGTTGCCCTCAGTTGGTTGGAACCCCAGGAACACAGAGCCCAGCCCTGTGCGATGTGGAAGCAAGTTCCGGGCCTGTGGGCACTGCTGTCCCTCCCCCTTGGAGCTCAGCACGCCACGGGAAGAGGGAAGGCTATGGACAGAGTGCAGCAGAGGGCCCCCAGGGTGCCGTCCACCCTGCACGTTTGCTTTGCCTGGCGTCACCGTAAGCACCAGGGCCCTGGAGTGCCAGCCTTTGCCACCGTTGCAGTTACACTCTGGACCTGCAGGCCCATTGCCCAAAGTAAAAGTGTCTGCAGCCCCGGCCAGAGGCTGGGAGGAGTCAGCACCTAGAAGACCTCAGGGGCAGAGACCCCGGAGGACTTCTAAGGGTGACCACAGCCTCAACGAGCTTGCTGGACACTCACTAATACCTGCAACCCCCCCCCCCCCCCCGTGCTCACGTGTACACACACACATCGCATTAGCCTCCGGGGGCATTTTCTCACCCAGTTACCTGTCTAGAGGAGCACCTTTGGTCACAGTCTCTGCCCTTCGGATGTTACTTACTGTTGTGTCTCATATCATGGATGTGCTCATCGTATCTGAAGGTGCACCTCTGTGAGAGTGTCCGCAGTCTCCCCCAACAGGACATTCTCAACTGGAGATGATTTTGCCCCCTAGGAAACATTTGACAATGTCTGGAGATATTTTTTATTGTCATTTACTGGGGGTTCTGAGCTGGCATCTAATGGCATCCCCCAATATCCAAGACAGCCCCCCATGGCAAAAGTTATCAGGCCCAGCATGTCCGTCGTGCTGGGGTTGAGGCACCCTACTCCACAGTGACCCAGCGTGTTCGGCCTCGGGAGCTTCTGGTCCAGATCTCGCCCACCAAGAGCGGTGGCGTGCTCCCAGGTCCAGGCGCTGGCAGTAATAATACTCAGGGCTGCTGAGATGGACTTCTCTGCTAAGTCCTTGAAATCTGAGATTTGCTTGGATTGTGCCCTCGTGTTGGAGAGCAGCACAGCTCTGCCTTGAACAATGGCAGAGGGCCATTCAGGATCCTTAAGAGCCGCCCCGCCAGTGTCCTGAGAAAAGAAAACGCCATCAAGATGATCTCAAGAGGAGCCACAGCAGCTGTTACACCGCAGAGGTGATGACTAGCGGCTCGCGACAGTCGAGAAGTTGCTAAGTGGTTCTTAGAGTCAGAGCAGAGCTCAGAAGGGAGCCAGCCGCCTGCCGCTTGTCGACAGTGGGGTTTGGCCCCTCTCCGTGAGGCTCCTGTCACCCATGTCCCCCTCGGCAAGGGTGGAGACACTTTGCACAGATGGGTCATGAAACAGAGCTATGAAACAGAGCGTCTCCTTATCAGGAACCAGGGTGCTGCCACCCATTACCTCCCCTCCCACTACCTAAAAGAGAAGCAGCAGCACAGACACTGGGCATGCTCCGTGGGAGATACATGTGTCCCCTGTTAGCGCTTCTTAATGATGCTAACATCAACCAGACTTGGGTGGTGGGCACTGCCCGCCGAGGAAGGGTGGAGGCCCTTCCTTGGGGCCCGAATATTCTGAACAGTCACTGTGAATGCATGCTCTGTGCCCATGAGGGGAAAGCTGTCCCCACGTCTGTGACCTCAGAGGGCACTTATGCCCCTGGCCTGTCCCCTCTGCCCAGTGCTCACCTAGAAGAGGACCAAGAGTGACCAGGGAGGTCCTTGTAATCTGATGAGCTTCCTTTTCCTGCCTATTGTAGAGATTGAAGGCTTCATCTTTTTAAGGGAAAATCTTTAAAAAAAACAACCCCCCCCCAAAAAAAAAGAAAAACAAGCAGTTTATTAGAAGGGTTCTAATAAAAGTAAAGTACGGATTTTGATTTTGGTTTTTCAATTAAGGACTGAATTCCTGGGAGTAAGGGAGACACTGTTCAAATAAACAAGATGATTAAGGAGCCTCCGGAGCCCAGGGTAGGGGTGTCTGGGAGGCAGAGTGGGGCCCAGGGCCCGAGCTGTGGAAAATCTTTGGGTTCCTCATGGTCATTTAATGCCACCAAGGTAGTACCGAGGATGGGAAATCATAGGCCTGCTAGACTCAGGAGTGCTGTGCAGGCTCTTTGGAGGATGTGGTCTACTTCTCTTCAAACCTGACAGTGATTTTTCTCTTCTTTCTCCTCAGGGTGACCAGAGGCAGGTCATTCCCATACCAAGTGTATGTATATTTATCCACTTTTATTTAAACATTCACAGACGCTCGTAGCTTTGGGCCTACGATTGTAAAAGGCTTTTCCGTGTTCGCATGTTAAGTTTTATCGTGTGCTATAAACAGCTCTGTTCTGTGAAAAAGAAAAATGAACTCACATTTTTAAACTGTGAGCAGGAAGTTCTGTGCAGAGAGAGGTCCCTTCTTCGGGGACTGCAGTACCCCCTTTCCTTCCTCTGAGTAAACTGAGGCAGCTCGCCGCACTCCCCCGCCCCAGCCCCTTAGCCCCGGCTCCCAGGAGAAACCAAGCAAGACCTCTCAGGCCGTCCCGTGCCCTTAGAGGATGCAGGTTTTAAAAGAGGCCCCTGAACTGGTATTCTCATCCACAACGACTCTCTGACTCAGATTGTCTTATGCAAATCTGTTTTCTTTTTTTCCGTGGAGCTTTTCACACATTTTCTGGGACTGTCCTAGAGACATAGCGCTCCTACATTGAAAGGAATGGATTTCATTAGTACAGGTTGACTCCACATTTGTTAATGCATGTCCCTTATAAATTGCCCAAAGAAAGTAATTGATAATTTCATTTTTCGCAGAACTTCAACTCTCCATTGATGAACAGCTTACGGGGGTTTATGGAGGGATTCTGGCGTGGTCAGCACGTCTGGGGGTTGGCCTATCAACACGATAGATCAGGCAGCGGGGCTTCTTATCCAGTGTTTGCGTGGGATCCAGATCTGTCATCGCTCTTTCCTTGGACGTTTTCACATATCAGTCCCCAGTGGAATTGATGACTCGAGGTCTCTTTTTAGCCTTTCCACAAAGTACTTTCATGTACCGTATTTTTCCTGGAAAGGTACCTACATTAAACAGGTGGCAGATGCCATCTCTCCCCCTACCTCTGACACTGTTTTTCTCTCAAAGCTAATTCACTGCTGTCTGTAAAGTTGAGTGTCTTCGACTCATTCGTCAGGCTGAAAACTCTACTGCGGAAAATGACCCTTTTACCACAATTCTAGACTCATCCTAGAGTCCCGGAATAAAATAGCCAAGGGGAAAACGATTCTTTATGTACCTCAGCCCAGTCCTAGATCAGTTAACTGCTGACTGCCTCCTGCGTGTGAGGCGCTGGGTAAGGCCTCGTGAATCTGAAATACCAGGGGGACCCAAAAAAAACCAGAATTTATTTTTTTTTTTTTAAGTGCATTTATTCGCACATGTTTAAACTTAGTCACCTTCGAAGTGCTCTCCATTGGATGCAGAACACCTATCGAAATGCTTTGTCCACAGCTCAAAATGGCTTTTAAACTTGTTGATTCTGATGCCTTTTAGGGCTTCTGCCATTGTTTTGTTTCACCTCTTCCACATCAGCAAAACACTTCCCTTTGAGGACTTTTTCCATCTTGCTCAGGGCAAGATCAGGTCACTAGGGAGGGTGGGGCATGGGGGTCATGCCGTTTTGGTCAGAAACTGTTGAACGCTAAGCACAGTGCGGGCAGGTGTGTTGTCATGTGTAAATCACCCTTCATGAAATGGACAAACGTGTTGAGTCTCCAAAAAAGTATTCACTGTCACACCACCACCAGCGGGTACACAGATGCAGGTGGGTTCCTAGAATACTCACCTAGCTGCGGAAGCCTGTACTACCAGGGGCCCACGCTCCAGAAGATAATTTCGGGGTTTTGGGGTCCCCCGTATCTTACAGAAAAAGCCTACCAAAGGTAACTTGCAGTCTTTTAAACGGTAACCTCCAGAAAAGCAGTCCTGCTGATGGGCGTGTACGACCTCCACGGCCTGCTTGGCATGCTGCAGTGAATCCCAGTTCATCTGAAGGCCAGTTCAGCCCCGGGATCTTTTGCAAGATCTGCACCTACCTATCAAGTGTACAGGTCACATAATCAGAGTCACCCTGCCCTTTCTGGACCATAGGGGGACCTGGTCAGTGCTGGGAGCCCCTGAGAGTTTGGGATGCTTGCTGCAGCATAGGACCAGGGCTCCAGGCTTGTGCTGAGCCTGTGGGTGCCCCAAGTCGTTCCAGCTGGAGTTCCCCATCTTTGCCTCCCACCTCACCTTTCTTTTTCCGTTTTCAGTGTGCTGTGTCCACATGTGCAGGTTTGGTCTTTGCTTGGTTGCTTGGTTGGTTGATTGGGTTTTTTTACTAAGTAATAATTCAATTCATGGTTTAAAAAAATACTGAAAACTTTAAGTCAAAAGAAAAACATCCCCAACTTGGCTCCAACTCCCTGGAAGAACCCCTTTTAATATTTGTTATATATATCTTCCCAGAAATGTTCTAAACAAGCAGGACCATACCTACACAAATGAGAGTTTTGCAAAACTTTCTTTGCTTTTAACAACAAGATACCTTGACACCCTTCCAAGTATCAGTCCATAGCATCTCCCTCACTGTTTTACATGTAGTCGATGGCATTCCCTCTGTTTCTGCTTCCGTGCTGTTACTGATGCCTCTCCTAGGAATGTTTTGTGTATGTGTGTTCATGGACTTGAGTGATAGATAGCATCCGTGTGATGGCTCTTAGCTACAAATGTTAGACCAAGTGATGGGGTGTACAGTTTTGGTAGATTAAAGCCAAATTCTCCTCCCAAAGCCTAATTTACATTTCCATCAAGATGGGATTTCCCTGTCCCTGATCAAATATTATTTGAATCTTTGCTAATCTGAATGTAAAGAATGATACTGACTTAATTGCTTTGATTTGTATTTCCCGATGAGTGAAAGTATATGGCCGTCTTCTTACAAGTTTATTATCCATATGTCTTTCTTCATCCTTATTTATTTCTTCTAGATTTTTATACTGCATTATCTTTTTAAATTTCAAGGAAATTAGCACTTTCCTACAAATTTATGATATACCTTTTGGCCTTGTTTATAATCATTTCGGCCACAAAAAGTTTAATTTTATATAGGTGAATGCGTCAGTCTTGTCTTTTATGGCTCCGGGGTTTTGTGTCATGCTCAGAAAGACCTCCCGACTCTGACTGACCCGAATTGTCCCCCAGCATTTTAGTGTTATCGTCCTCACACTGAAATCTGTGGTCCATCTGGAATTTCTGTTGTAGTGACCCAGCCCCATTTCCTTTTCCAAGTGCCAAGTCCGCCGTCTCAGCACTGTTGATGGAGTAACCCACCTTCCGCACGCCTGTTGGAGGTGACGTCTTTATCAGGACTGGCTATTCACCGGTTCTCTTTGTAATGTTGTCTCCAAACTATGAGCTGGGATCTGGGGCTCTCCACCCATCTTATTGGAAACCTCATGGGGCTGTCTGGTAAAAGGCAGGTACTGAAGGGTAAGCAAACAATGCAGAGGGGCAGGTGTAGAGCCACTGAAGTTTGGGTGGTCTTGACTGAAAGACCCCCGTGAGGAATGCCCCTGGGGCTGTGACCCTGCTCCTGCCACCCCACACTGCTCCCTGAATCGTGCCGCATGCCAGTCCCCACAACACAAGTGTGACTGCAGCTGAGCCATGAAAGTGCTGACAAGGGACAGGAGCAATTTTGGTTTTGAGCAGTTACGGTCCTCTGCTGTTTGCCTGAGCTGTTTAATAAGCAGTGTAGTCTCTTTTCCGCCAGAGCGTATGAAGAACACATAAGCAGAACAAGTAAGTACTCTAGTTAAAGATGGTCTGGAGTTTCCTTTGCCTTTCTCCTGCACTGGGCCCTGAGATCTCGGCCCTGAACTCAGACTTGAGGAGCAGACTCTGAGCCTGGAAACTCAAAGTATTAAAAAACACCCTAACGTACCAGGAAGAGGTACTACATCTGTAAGATGGGGGTCGGGGGCGGGGGGGGGGGTCCTGTAAAGAAAGGAACAGTGGAGTTCACTGTTCATGGCTGCCGGTTCACTACCAAGGACAGGAAATTTCGGATCTAATCCCAGGGAGAGAACTCGAATGACTGCCCTTCCAAGATCTTGGATAGCGAGTCATGGTCTCTTCCCTCGCGTCCCCCCTTCATGGTTTCTGCCCCCACCCCTTCCCCACCCTGTCCATTCCCCTGACAGTGCCCTTCATGGCTTTGGAGCAAGTGATTTTGTAGAGAAAAGGCTTGATGTCAGTGGTGTTTCTCCTGTTCTTCAGTTTCTGGATAGCCTAGGAGAAAATTTGCTTCAGGACATTGTTTAGTTAATGAGTCAAGCATCACCTGAACAGATCAATTGAAGTAACAAAGCCCTGTCGCAATTATACGGAGTCCTTGCGCGTTCCAAGGACAGAGCTGTCGGGGAGAATTCTTACCAATGGTCTGAACTATTTGCATCAATCTAAAGCCAGGCTCTCCGAGAAGCTGTGTGCATTTAGGAAACAGGCTAAGGATTCATTAAAGGAACCCCACTAGCCCATTGCCCCCAGCCTGGCCTGGTTCCCTGCAGCACAAACACTAAATCAATACATTGCTTAATACCCTTCTCATTCTTTTTGTCTCAGAATAGTACGGCCAGGCTTTTTACTTACCGTGAACTCAGAGAATGCTTGTACAGTGTGGGTTAAAGATGCTAAGAAAGTCATTTTTATTCTTGGGTTTGGAAAATAACCGAGCCACTTTGGGCAGCTCTTTGATGTTTTCAGATAGGCTCGGGATAGAATTTCTAGATCCTCATTTTCCAGGCTAGCAATTACGTGAAGTTGAAATGTTATTTTAGTGTATAAATGCATAGAGGAAGGGCTGTGCAGATACACACACACACACCAAACTAAACAGGGAGACATCTGGGGAAAGGAATGGGGGAATGGGCGGGGGGGGACACAGAAAAGGAAACAGTTGTGTTTTCATGTCTCTACTCTTCACAGTGAGAATGTGTTTTTATTACATAATTGTGTAAGAAAAAGTTAAATGTTATTCTAGTCACAAGCATGCTTTCTGCTGTCACCTAAACAGCAGAAATAACCCGTATCCTCTCTACCATGTCCACTTACAGAGCTCGTCAGACCCTGCCTCTCTAAAGCACTTTTGATACAAAACTTACCCCTGCAAGTTTATTTTTTTTAATAACTTGCTTGCTTGCCGATTTACAGTGAAGGACACAGACCTTCCTAGGACCTCGCCCCGTGTCTGAGGCGCGTCTCTTAGTGCCGCAGGGTCAGGAGCACTGCTTGGTGAGCTTTAATTAGAGCCGAGGGAGTTGGGAGGCCATAAAGGCTTTTCCTTCGAGATGATGTTGGGGAGGATGAAACACCCACACTCACTAGCGAGAGCCCCTGTAGCATTAGAAATGCTCGCGTCGTGACACATGCCATCAGCCTGGTCAGCCTGGACGGCCCCCCCCTGCCAAGGTGACCCTTGCACTGGCAAAGTTACCTAACCTGGTGACCACCTCTGTCGTCAGGTTAGGTAAGTCGGCTAATGTCCAAAATTAAGTCGAGAGTCTTGACTAACGTTTTTAAAAAAAGAAAAGTGGTGTCCTAGCCTCTGGTTTCATTTTTTTCTTGTGTTTCGTTTCGCATTAAATACTGAACAGAGCGTGACCTTCCAGGGCAGAAAATTAGCTAGTTAACATTGGGCACTGACTGTGCCACAACGTAAACTAAAATACTTCACATCATTTCTAGAATGAGGCAAGGCCCAAAGAAATGAATACTCTTAAATCAAGAAGGAAATTGTCTGAAGATACCTAGTGTTTTATTAACTCTTTATGACCTCTTTATCGCAAGATTAGAATCGGCTACTACAAAGACATATAAATAGGTTTTATGGGCAACACACAGCATGTGGATTGGAGTACGACCACCAGCAACAGCTACGGGTAAAAATGCCACAATACACCGCGGTGGGGCAGGCACAAGGCAGAGCACTGGACCTCGACCAGTTTTCTGTTTCCTATCATTGGAAGTCACTTTGGATTGCATTTTGCTGGCGAGTCCATAGTTTCTCTTCAAGTTTTTGAAAACCTCAGCCACTTAAAAAAAAAAAAAAAGTACTGAGCTTCCAATATAGCGCTGAAATATATTTATGTACCACCGTGAGTTTCAGACAAAACATGGCCCCAGGAAATGGGCCTACCTAGTTAAGAGTAGCTCGTTCCATTCAACACTCTGTGTATAGCCCATTCCATGAGGTCGGACAGTTAATTTCGTGAACTCATCCTAGGAAAAGTGCTCCATACCTCATTGCTGAGTATCACCACGGTCACCTTCGAAGTGCTCCCCTGGGGAAGCTATTACCAAGCTGTTTGTATGGTGCGGCCAGCATGAGCGCACAGTGGCCAGTTCATGAACCTAATTGTCAGACTGTGGCCACAATGACAGCTCTGATGGCCATTCCAGAAAAAATGTTCCAAAATTGCTTTGAAGGGTGAAGGTGCTGGCGTAGGTAGGTGCACAGCTTCCCAAAGGGAGCACTTCGAAGGTGGCTGTGGTGATACTCAGCAATGAGGTGTGGAGCACTTTTTCTAGGATGAGTTCGTGAAATTACGTGTCCGTCGTCCTGTCTGTGCCAGGCAGAAGGTGGGGCGTGTTATCGTAGTTACAGCTGATAACCACCTTTCACTGTAGGTATCATTAATGACCCCACCTTATAGCCAAGAAAGAGCCAGCGCTGATGTTCACACCCAGGTTTGTCTTGTGCTAAAGCCTCCTCATAGCCACTCACACAACGGCACAGTATTTGGTGAAACTTCAGTTGCCAACTCCTTATTCCTGTTAATTTTAATAAAATTCCAGGGTGTGCTTGAGAAGGCACTCACATGTTCGGTTTTATTTTTAACTTCATTGACCTAGTATGATTAAGAGAATTGGTTTGTCTTTTACATCAAGGTAATACTAATGCGTTGTTGGTTTTTCTTTAGCCGCCAGCTAAATACCTCCTTCCAGAGGTGACGGTGCTTGACCATGGAAAGAAATGCGTGGTCATTGATTTGGATGAAACATTGGTGCACAGTTCCTTTAAGGTAAATCGGCATAAAAACCATCAGGGGGCTCCGTGATTTGGTCCCCATCACATTGAAAAAGGATAAAAGCCTGTGGTTGTCAGTGTAGGACTTCACCGTTCAGGAAGAAGTAAACACCAGTGACAGTTGCTCATTAACTCAGGTGAACATTAACTCAGGTAGCTGAACAGTAACATAATTAAGTTTGAGGAAGAAAGCGCTGGTCTGCCAGTGTCGTTGAGACCTCATTCTTTCTTCTGAGATTTGGGGTCTCCAGCAACTCTGATCCCCACAGAGATACTTTCCAGGTGGCACAAGGCAGGCAGCACGCAGGTGCCCTAGGACACGACTGTGCATTTTTCAAGGTAACCGAAGCACCATATGTTTTATCAGGAGAGGCAGGGGAAGCACTGTCAGAGCAACCTGCTACCCTGGACATCTTCCCAGGCCAGTTTTTGGAAGATGCTCAGCGCTGAAGAAGACTTCCAGAATTATGGGCATTTCACCCATTTATTTTAACCATTTCCATGACGAGAAGTTGCTGGAGATTTTACAAGCTTTGCAGCTCATGAGTATGCACCTGCATGATCCCCTTCTGTAGGGGACGGGGCTGCAGTGACGTCAGAGTGAGCGTCAGAGCACCTTACGCCCGTCACCTTCCTCACGCCACCAGAGTGATGTAAAAATCACAGATTGCCCCAGGGCCTCCATGCGGGAACAGCCGTGGTGACACTATTAGGAAATGAGTTAATTAGCCATTGTCCATTTTTTGAAATGGACTAGGTTGCGTAAATGAGGCAAATGGTGGAAGGTTTGGAACTAGGGGTCCCTGTGCTGGAGGGAAGATGCACGGTTTAGTGTCCTGGTCCTGTTTCACCTGGTTCATCCTCACGATGAAACCGCCCTGCTGTCTCTGGCCAGTTAGACCACGTTCTCCGTCATACTCAGCCCGGGGCTCCCCTTCAGTGAGAGACAGGAAAGCCTCCTTCCATGACGTGGCGTGTGTCTCACGTGAACCGTAGTCCATCCTTGATGGTTGTGTAGGTGGGAAAGCCATCCAGTTCGCCTGAAGACCTTAATGCCGGAGACATCCTTCCTTGCGCCCACTTTTCACCTAATGGGGGGCTTCCTCAGCAGCACGGGGTCAGGTGCTTGTCTTTGAGTCCTTTGGGAGAGCCAGGGCGGGGCCGTACTTGCCTCTAGCAGTGAGAGGGCATGTGGGTGCCACCTTGCACCCCAGGACCTCAAGGGCCCTTCTAGGATAGGTCCAGGGGCTGCTGCGGCCTCGTGTCCCAGCTCAGCTCCGAACAGCATGGGAAGCCTTCTCCTGTCAGCTAGTGGCTCAGGACTTCTGCAAGTCCCCCTGGAGGGAAGCCCTTGGAGCCATTGCCTTCCCAGCATAGACAGCTTCCTCTCGGGGAGCTCCAGGCCAGACTGCCCATGCCCACCGAGGGCTTCCGACTCCAAAGGCGGGGCCGTGGCAGCCCCTGGGGCCTCCAGGCCTGCTCACAGGCCACGGATGGGACAAGCGGGTGTGAAGAGCACCTCCTTTCTTCTCTCCCTGGCCTGCCTGCAGGTGCTAGCGGAATATTCTTCATCGTATGGTTTTTAATGTTCTGGGCGCTTCAGAGCCCTTTGAGAATCTACAAGCTGCGAGCCTCCCCCCTTGAACATGTCCAGCTTACAACATGGGCTCGCGGGCCCGTGTTGAGAGCCCTGGCTTTGGCATGCACGTGACAGGAGGTGAAGGACAGCTGCCTGCACTGAGCTGGGGCTGGCTTTTCCCTTAATGTACTCCGTGGAATAGGATTTCACAACGTAACGCCTTGTGAGAGTCTCTTCCTGCAGTCTTTCCCTTTGTTTTTTAGCACGACTCTGTATTAGAGTGTGCGATCATAAAATACTGAACTGCTCCTTGGCCTTGCAACCGTAGAAGTAAGTTACACTCAGCCTCAGGTGTCCCGCTGAGTATTGGGTAAAGGTTCTGCAATCTAGTTTTTCACGCTTTTCAGTTTTCATATTGAAGAAGAATGAGCATTTGTGCAGTGAAGGCCCTAAAGGCAAACCCCCGTTCAAGGTCTGCACAGAGATTGTGGACCCAGCAGCCCTGCCCACTGGCCACCACGCACTTCCCTCCTTCCTCCTCTCCTCCTCATCCCGGGAGTGCGCAGCCTGCGGATTCTCTCGGGTCTGTTCATCGAGTTGTTTTCTATCTCATTTGGGGAATTCCATTTAGAGCTCATGGGTGAGGCCATCGTGGCTGCTGAAGAATCGTATTTGAATTTTAAATGTCATTAATATTGTCAGCATTGTTTGAAATATTCAGCAGTCTTTGAGCGTGCTGGGTGTTGTGTCCCTAAGAGCAGAGCAGTGTGGGGGCCCTGAAATCACTGAGGCTCCGTGCTATAGGGAGCCGTGAACACCCACGAGAGCCATTGCTGTTGCTGGCAGAGGAGGAACCGGGATGGGAGAGCAGGTTTGTGTCCCTGTGCTGAGCATCTCCTACTGAGCAGCCCCGCACAGAGCAGCCCAAGCTGGTGCGTTCACTTCCTTCCGTAGAAATCTTTTCCCTAAGTAGCACTGTCCTGTGGGACTGTTGGGCTCTCCCTTCCTCCCCCTGGTGGCCAGCATGGTTCTACGTCTTCAGGCAACAGCTGGAGTTTCTGAGGACCCACCCCCCAATTCCTTAGCCAGGCTCCCCACCCTTTGTTGTTGAGGCAAGAGGTGATAGAGAAGTTAGACGGACTTGCTGACGATACACCGATACTCGCGACAGAAAAGAACCTGCTCTCCTGCTTGTGCTTATTTCAAGGAGCCAAGCCATGCCTCGGCCCGCTTCTCCTGAACTGTTTTTTCCAATAATAAAAACATGGGTACAGGCAGGCTTTTTCCTTGCTAACTTCCAGTTTTATTTCCTTCTTTCAGACGTATTCATTATAGTTTCTTCTCTCTCCAGCCTATTAGTAATGCTGATTTTATTGTTCCGGTTGAAATCGATGGCACGATACACCAGGTAAGAAATCAAAGCTAAATTTAAGTTTCAATTAGCATCTTTCTCCTTAGTAATTACATTTGGTACGAACTGGATTTCTCAATTCCCATTTCGGTAATAATCTTATTGCTGAATAAAAAGGAAGCAAACTTTGTAAAATAAATATAATGGTTTTCTGGTGTTTTCACGCCAGTGAATTTATTTTATAATGAGTGTAGAAGGGAAACTATAGTCTGTTTGTAAATATTAGATGTGGTTTCAAGTTCAAATAGTCCTTTGATTCGATACAGACTTTTAGAATTTCCATATCCCCCACTGGCCTAACTTGCTGGTCTAATTAGCTTCCTCATGTAATTGCTTTCAGCTACTCTCCTAGCAGGCAACAGGAAAATGCCACAAGGTACCCACTTATGGTGGATTGTCAGGAAAAGGTGTCATTTCCAGTGCCAGTCACTCCAGCCTGATCTTGCCTCCCCTGCACCATGTTCTCCAGTGAATGTTTAGCAGAAACCCAAACACGAGAGAAATGGGGGAAGCCTGTGAGGTTTTGGACCAGCAGGCAGCTCTGAATGCAGATACCCTAATCGGTTGGCGTGCCTCTTTGTTCTGTTATTTTCTCCCTTATCTGCACGAAGCTCCTCTGGGAATAGCTTCCTCTGTGAATGTAGTGGAAACATGGTAGGAAAACCAGCCCTGGAGGCTGAGGGGTGGGAGAGCTTTGGTCGGTTTTCCTCAGGGATGATCTGACCATCTTCCCTGTCAACCCCTCCTGTCTGGACCGCTGTGTTCATATCCCAGGCAGGGAAGTCTCTCTTCCTGCTTGCGCCATAACAGGATGTCTTTCCTTAGCCATATCCGTCACCTCTGTGGCCCTTGAGTGTAGGGTGTCAGAATTGTCCAACCACCTCGTTGTCCAGGTGGGGAAACTGAGACTCAGCCAAAGAATGGGTCGGTTCAAGGTCATACAATACGAAGAATTGAAGTGAGACTTCCCGTCTCCCGCCCCTGCCCAAGGCTCTCTTCCTGGTACTCCAGCCCCTCCCCTCCCCCTGGGAAAGGCAGCTCTGGCCCTAGTTTCTCCACACTTCAAGCTTTTAAAAGCCATTGGGGAGCCAAAACAGCAGGCACTTGGGCATTTAACATTTGCAGAAGTATGAGCTGAATTAACTCGATATCTGAGAAGCAGTTAAGGCTTCTGCATTTATTATCCTGGGTCATGTTACAAAGTAATGAGACAGAGGAGAGGCTGCCCACTGGCATGGCAAGAATTAGGAGAGAAATTAATACCTTGTGACTGTGAGCCTGACCCTCAGGGCCTGACCTGCTAAAGCCAGACCATTCTCGAAGGAGCCAACCCAGCTCCCCCGGCCTCCCTCCAGACTGTTGTGTGATTCGCTTGGCGATAGATGCCCCAGGGCACCAGGGCTGGGATCCAACACTCTCTTCTGAGGGAATGAAGCCACAGGCGCCACCAGGAGGACCGAGGCCCTGGCGAAGGCCGTGGCCTCGTTCAAGTAATCCAGGATAGGCTGTGCAGGTCCCGATGGGCCTATTCTCGGTTACTTGCACGGGGACGCGGGCCTGGACGCCGGCATCCGGGCCCAGGACCTTCCTCTCTGCCACAGGCACCAACACCACAGTTTCCAAATCAGCCTCCTGCCCTTTGCATGTCGCAAAGCTTGCTTCCCAAGCAGTATTCCCAGGGAGACCCTGCCTCAGCCCTGACCCAACCTCCCAGCTCCTCGGTGCCCCGTCGGCACCCACCTCAGACAGTTCTGCTCCTCTGGCCTCTCACCACACCCTCAGCCACAGAGCCGTGCTCACCCTCTTCTTTCGGTCGGCCACAAGTCCCCCCCAGTCCTGGCTCTGCACAGTTCCTCTGCCAGCAACACATCTTCTCAAAGATGCGGAGACCCCCAGTCCCCCATGTCCAGCCTGTTCGCTCTGCCACTCACAGCCCCACACACACTCACCCCGACCTGCCCTTCACACTTCACCTTCAGCCGCTTCTCCTGCCCGCCCCCGTCTCCCCTCTTTTATCACCGCCTCCAAAGGGACGGTCACACAGGGCTCTGCCCCGTCCCTAACACCCCGAGTATCCGCAGGCCAGTACTCCTGCTGGTACTGTTTCCTCTGCCCAGGAGTTCGCTTCCTCATGGGCCTGGTGAGCTCCCATTCGTGCTGCAAGGTCCAGGCCCAGGGCTGCCTGCTGCGATTCCCTCCCTGTGAGAGGGGGACGAACGGTCCTCTGTTTATCCTCCTGTGGCTCTCCTCGTGCGCGTCTATTTTGATGTTGCTTTGTGTACGTCTGCTCTAGACTGTGAGCTCTTCAAGGGCAAGGCCTGTGTTTTATTCGTCTTTGTAACTGCTTCGGGCTGAGCTCAAAGCTGGAGCTCAGTGAATACGAACTGAATTAAATTTTAACACGTTGGATTTATTTTAGGGTGGTGGCTAATTTCAAATGGAATTTATTCCAGTTTTAATTAGTCTTTCCCTCCTCCTACCTCCCCCGTCTTCGTTCACCAGCTCTGCCTTCTCCCATCTCGCTTGTTTCCTAAGATGTGTTCAGGCTCCCCAGTCAGGAGCACAGGGCCCAGCCACTCTAGAGAGGGCAGTGCTTGAGGCTCCTTTCTGGAGCTTTGGATCGGGCTGGTGTCTGCCTCTCAGCTGTTCACTTGGTACGTTTCCGTACCAAGCCCACGCAGGTATCCGATGGACGGCTTCCCAAGCCGACAAGGAAGTCACGCTGGCAGCTTTGCTGGGCCCGTGCTTCCTCCCCAGGCCTTCCCAGCAAGGGAGGTGATCTGGTCAGAGTGCAAGGTGGCAGCAGAGCACTCCCAGACCTGCCAGGCCAGGCCTAGACCTCCAAAACGACACACCCTCGGCCGTGGCCTACGTCCACAGGGGTCTGACCCAGAGCATGTGCCGTGAAACCCATGCGAAACACGTGAGCCCGTTCTCACGAATGGCACGGCCCTGCCACTCCCTGGTTCAGAAACTCCCCAGACTCTCAGCACCCTGGTCAGCTGCCCTTTGTCCCCCAGAAGGGGCATCTGCTCGGGAGTCAGACCCGGAGCCCAGTCTGAAGGGTGTGTCTGTCCTGAAGTGCCACACCGGGTGTCATAGCCCCTCACCCAGCCTGGGTCGTCGGGGCACACACAGACGCTGGGGCAGGACCGCTGGAGTTCTCCCCGCACTGGTGTTTGAGCCCCGGTGACCCCCGACCCGCCTGCTCTGTCCTGCCATTGCAGGTGTACGTGCTGAAGCGGCCGCACGTGGACGAGTTCCTGCAGAGGATGGGGCAGCTCTTCGAGTGTGTGCTCTTCACCGCCAGCTTGGCCAAGGTGAGCCCCGCTGCCAGCCCCTCCGCCTCCAACAGCCCTTGGTTAAGGTGGGGGAAGCTGTTGCTATGGTGACACATTCCCACCCCAGATGGGATGGATGCAGGCCATGTGCACAGCACCAGCCTGGAAGGCTTCTGGGTTACCATGGTGACAGAGCACTTGGAGCAAACGCTCCGTGAAGTTGCTGCGTGCAGCTACCTGAAGCTGGTTGTCCAGAAAGCAGGAAATCACACATGTGCCCAGCGTCACCGAGGAGTGTCTGCCTCTCAGCTG
Source organism: Lyroderma lyra (assembly GCA_004026885.1). Lineage (NCBI taxonomy): Eukaryota > Metazoa > Chordata > Mammalia > Chiroptera > Megadermatidae > Lyroderma > Lyroderma lyra. The sequence continues at coordinate 24,418 of PVJL010002547.1, read as the reverse complement.
TTCACTGGCAACCAGGTGCTCGCGGCTAAGGCCTCTGTGCCCTTGGCTTCACCTCCACGGGGTCTGGGGAGAGGGGAATGTCAGGGTCACCCACGTGCATGGGCCGAGTGAGGGGTCTGACGGCCCCAACGAGCCCTGCACTCTCAGGCAAGTTCCTTTACTTCTCTCGCCTCAGTTTCTTCTGTAAATTGGGAATAACTTCATCGACCTCCTGGGATGGATCCAAAGAAATAATGCACGGAGGGGCCTTAGCTCAGTGCCTGACTCATGCTCAGCACCGGCTGTGTTCCTTACGCCGTGCTGGGCACTGTCACGTGGTGCGGGCGCCTGGTGTTCACTGTTTGTCGCCATGATTACGGATGATAAAGCAGTTCGCACAGACGAGGTCAGAGTTCGCGAACTCATCCTAGAAAAGGCGCTCCATGCCTCATTGCTGAGTATCACTGCGGTCACCCTCAAAGTCCTCCCCTTGGGAAGCTGTGCACCGACACCAGTGCCCGGTCCACCCTTCAGAGCGGTTTTGGAACTCTTTTTCTGGACTGGCCATCAGAGCTGTCCTCGTCCCCAAATCTGACAGTTACGTTCATGCACTTGCTGCCGTGCACTTACATTGGCAGCGCTGGACAAACTACTTGGTGAGATGTCATAACCTTCTGATACTCTACCGAGTTGTTTGTCCAGTGCTGCCATGTAAGCACACAGGAATTAATTGTCCGACCTCGTATTCTGTGGCCTGGTATGAATCTCTGACCCGGAGGCCACACTGCCGCTGACCGGATGCAGTGGCTTCTTTGCCCTCTCCCGCAGTTGAAAGGAATTACCGAGCTCCCAGGCCCCCGTATGGTTCAGTCCGTCCTCCCCCGGGTGTGCTGAGCTGCCCATGCTGCGTAGGACCGACAGGCGGGCCTGCTCCTCGGAAGAGAGCCTTGCTGTGACCATCTCGCAAACCTTGCCTCCGAGGGGGCCACCACCGTTCATCAGTGTCTCCCTGGGAAGCTCAGGGAGCCTGAGGCACCAAAAACTGAGCATCCTTGCTCAGTCTTTCCCCAGACAGCTCCCACCTGCCCCTCCATCTGTCCCCAGCCCCCCTCGCCGCTCCCGCACCTGCCTCGGCCACGTCAGCGCCCAGGGCACCCTCCAGCCTCACTCCTCCCTGACGCATGAGTGCGCTGACAGGTGGGCACACCCCCCCCCATTCTTGGCTCTGGGTGCAGCCCCCCGCCGGCACCGCGGGTGCACAGGGGCCAGCAGCACCGTAAGCTACTGCCAGAGCCCCTCGGGGCCTGGATCCTCATCTCAGTTCCCTTCGTCCACTCCTCCACCCCGCAGATAGTGGCGTAGGACCTGCTGTGGATCAGGCACTGCTCTAGGCACTGGGGCCGCGGCAGAGAGCAGAAGAGACGAAGTCCCCGCCCTCAGGAAGCTCACGTTCCCCACGTCGTCTCCCAGGCCCGCAGTCCCCAGACTTAGAGCTCCCTTAAAAGATGCACGCCACACGATTAGGAGGAAGTGAACCATCTTTTCCATCTAGAATCGCCCCTTTTAACCCACCCATGTGGCACTTGGCTTCCTTCTCCAGCAGAAACCTGCAGAGCCCTGCGCCCTCACCCAGCTTGGTCAGCAGGACGTACAGCCTTGACTCTGCCCGCCCCGGGCCCCTGGAGAGAGCAGGGCCATGGCATCAGAGCTGCTGGCATTTGCTCTGCACTCGGGTGGCTGTGCCTCCCGCTGCCGGCCTTCCCGGCACCACCAGCTTGGTTGCTTCCTGCCTCCCGGGCAGAGCCGCTGGGCACCTGGTGACATCTGTCCAGGCCCTGCGCTTCTGTCTCAGTACTGAGGCCTGGCCTCCCATCGGGCATGGAGCTGCCACTCCTGTGCCTCCAGCTCCAGTCACTGAGTCTGACCCAGTCTCTTAGACATCTTTATTGATGAGTTTCCCTCGGGGATGACCCCTTTATTCCTTTCTCCCGTTGAACCTGCTTTGAGTAAGACTCCCCAGACCCTGAGAGAGAGGGCCAAGCAGGATGAAGCCCGAACGTGAGCTGGGCTCTCACCGCCGGCTCTAAGTAAACGGGGGACGGGTGTCTGGGCACAGTCAGGGGCTGCTCTTGCCCAATCGCACAGATGCCTCCAGGGGTCAGTGTGGCCACGTGCGACAGGAGCCAGATCGGAAGTCGCCAGCATCTGTGGAGCCTCTCCCCTGAGGTGGGACTCTGCGAGGTGCTGGGGGAATCACGGTGAGCACAGCAGGAAGGCCTGGGCCCTGCCGAGCAGAGAGAGAATACAGTCATCCCACATGGTGATTGGCTCTGCAGAGGAAGTAACCGAGAGGCGACACGGCAGTGTCCAGAAAGGCCGAGGTGGGGGGCCTCCAGATGGGTGGTAAGGGAGGCCAGGACCCAAAAAATGAGACAGGAGGGGTTCATGCTTCAAGCTGGGCAGAGACTGCCCGTGCAGAGGGAGCACTGGCGCCACGGTTCTGACCAGGGTCAAAGCCAGCGTGGCTCACGTGACCAGAGATGAAGCTGAGAAACCCCAGAAATCACGCGGCCGCATCCATACGGGCAGCGACGACAGGGGGTGTGGCCCTTACGCCAGCTGAGTGAGCTGGAGGAGGGCCACAGGGACGAGGGAGGCTCACGCAGCCCCCAGGCCGGAGATGACAGAGGCCTGGACCGGGGCCCGGGTGTTAAAAATAGAGGGTGCAGGTGGGTCGGAGATATTTTTGGAGATGGAACTGACAAGAACCTCTGATGGATTGGAGGTGAGAAGTGAGAGAAATGGCAGAATCCAGGGTGTCTCGCTCACACGGAGAGGAAAATAACCGGACCCTAACGCATCCGGGGGGGTCAGTCCCCCTGGGGAAGTAAGCCGCACCTCGCTGCCGTAGGCCAGGGCTTCCGGGCCGGTGCGGGTGCCCAGCCTTCACTGCGGCACCTGCTTCCCAGTACGCAGACCCTGTGGCCGACCTGCTGGACCGCTGGGGTGTGTTCCGGGCGCGGCTCTTCCGAGAATCGTGCGTTTTCCATCGTGGTAACTACGTGAAGGACCTGAGCCGCCTTGGGCGCGAGCTGAGCAAAGTGATCATCGTGGACAATTCTCCTGCCTCGTACATCTTCCACCCGGAGAACGCAGTAAGTAGCCGCGAGGAGAACGCAGGGCTGCCCCCCGAGTTCTGTCCTGCTGGGTGGCCACCACTCTTGTACCTTTGGGCCCCCCAGGCGAAGTTTCTTGGTCTTTCCTTGGTGAAATCCCAACTCTGCCCCTTCGCCTGACATTGAGGAAGTTATGCAACCTCAGTAGTGGCATCGATCCAATGGGGAGTCTAGGAATGCTGATCTCAGAGGCTCATTGGAGGAATCAGTGTGGCCGGACGTGACAAGCACTCAGAGCAGGGCTTCTGCCCGTCCTTAACCTCCTGGAGCTGAGATTCTGTGACCCTTGTAGACTCAGAAGGCCCAGGTGACCCTTCAGCAGAAGTATCTCTTAACCAGAATGAATAAAACTCTTCAGGAAGGTCTTCAGGGAAGGCTGCCAGGTCTTACCACCCTCATAATGAAATTTTAAAAGTACATAATGGGAATATCTCCTCCATGAAAGTCCCCGGAGCATGACAGCTCTCTCGTCCACTCGGCGGCTGTAGCACAATAGCACGACTCTCAGAGCACCGCAGGGGTGCCCTCCCACCTCCCACCCTATGTTTCTGGGCCAAGAGTCACCAGCCAGGCCCACTGGTGACAGCTGACCCCTGGGACCCTGAGCTCCTGTGCTTGCCCTGGAGAGGACCTTCCTCCAAGCCCAGGCTGCCCACGCTCAGCAGATGCCAGCACAAGGGCCTGTCCCTGACTCCACAGCTTGGTTGCTCCACTTACACTATACTTGATCTTAGCCAAAAGGCCAAGAAGTGATCACTCCACATATAATGTAAAATCAATGCAGTGAGTGAGCCTGTAATCATTATCTTAATAAACCCTCCAAGTTTTATTCTATTTACTCATGTTCATTTTAACGAGCTCATCAAATTCATCGCCATGCATTTTATAATGTGTCTCTAACAGATAAGGCAGGCTGTATAATAGAATCACAGTTCCATTATCACATCTGACCAAACCAGCTGTCCCTTAACATCATCCAGTCCCCAGCCTGGCGTTCCTATGTCTCCTCGTACCTCGAGACGTTGTCTTAACGTTTGGGTTGTTTGAGTCAGAGCCCAAACAGGACCCAGGCGTTTGCTCTGGATATGTCTCTTAATGTTTTATCATCTTAGTAGTGCTCGTTCCCCTAATCCTTTTCCTTCCATGCCTTCTGCTTGTTGAAGAAATTCTGGTGATTTGTCTCGTAGAAATTTTCTGCATTCTGGATCTGCCTCGTTGCAACCTTATGGCGATGTTTAATATGGTTTTCTAGCCACTGTATTTCCTTTAAACAAGCAGTTGGAGCACTACTCCCTGATTAGACTCCGGTTCGATCTTTTTTTTTTTTTCCCAAGAACACAACGTAGGTGGTGACGTGTCCCTTTGTGGTGTCTCGTCAGGAGGCAGATAAGTCAGTGGTCCCACTTTTAAAGATTTTAAATCGATCTCTGAATCCAGGTGGTGTTCGCCATGCCCCTTTCACCTAGGTGTGGCAGCAGTCCTCGCTGGCCGCTGGGTACACCAGTTTCCCTAGGAATTGCAGAATGGTGATTTCCAAACCCAGTCATCCCCTGCATGTATTGGCCAGAGTCTTTATTATTATTATTATTCTTTTTTTAATCAGACTTGCCCTCACTGACTGACTGATTACCCTAAAGTTCAGTTTGCATGTTTGAATGGGGGAGTCAGGGCGAAGTCCTGGTTCTTTGCAATTTCAAAGTAACAACTTGGTGTCCTAACAGCCCCCACGAGTAACCAGTGGATTTTCACTTTTTTTTTTTTTTAATTGCGGGGAGGGGGTGGTACGTGGGTAGCTCCCAGACTGGGAATCGAACCCAGGCCGCAGCGTTGACAGCGCCAGCGCCGAAGCCTTAATCCACTACACCACCAGGGAACTCCCCCAGTGGATTTTTTTTTTTTAGACGTCATCATGAACCCATGGATTTTTTTATTACTGCTCCAGTTCATTCCATTTATTATTGTCTTGTACGCTCCAGTCTTCACCTCTGCCCAGTGGGCACATCTTGAGATAACAGTAGTCTTCAATAGCTTTCCACTTTCTGGAGCAACAAGACGGTCCAGACTCACCTTGTCCATTCCTGTGTCAGCCTTGGGAGCAGCCACGTTTCTGTGGAGCCTGGTTCCCTTGGTGGAAGTGCTACTTAGAGACCACAATTGGGGTGGGTGCTCGTTGTTATGGGGATATCCTTTCCTTCTGGCCTTTTCTACTGGACAGAGCTAAAATATACATACTTTTAGAAGGACAGCTAAATCATAAATTCATATCAGTTTTTCCAATTCAATGTAATAACAGAGCTTTTATTTAATTTTCTGTTTTTGTTTTTGTATCTTCTCTTATGCTGAAACTCTTGATTCCGAAAGCTATTTATATCATTATATATTTGATTTATTCTATAGTAAACGTACAATAATTTCACAATAGCAGTACTGATGTTATCACCACTCATAAGACAATTGGGTGCATTTATGGGGTTGTTTGGGTTTGTTTTGCTTTTTTAGAGAAATGTACAGATAGAATACTATCTTTTAAAATTACTTGAAATAATTTTCTGTGTGATTGTCACCAACTTTATGTACCATAGGTTCATTTTTTATTGCTTTTTTAAATGGTTGAATTCTTCTTCAGTCATGTAGCACATTTGCATGGTTCTGACATCACAGCCATCAACAGGCACAAATGTAGAGAAGTCCGGGTGCATCCCTGCCCTCTGCTCCATGTCTCCCTCTTCCTCAGGAGTGGCCCATTTTTGGTATTCTTTGCCTTGTTTATTTTTTTAATTGCCTACTAAATTGTTATGTCCCTAAGCAGTCTTTAGATTTGTAAAAGGGTCAGAAAACTATACTCTTTTGGTTTCCCCAAATTTCTTATTAAATCTCTTCTCCCTGCATAGTACTGGCTACCACCCCTCCGTCTAAAACTAAGGCAAAGTCCGGCCTCGGCCTGTGGTTTCTGAATGTCCTGAAACTATGTACTTGTTTCGCAATAACTGATCACTGCTGAGCTGGGAGGAAGCTCTTCCCATCTCTTCGCCACGCGCCCTGGCAAATGACCCCAAGCGGACCCTCCTCTGCCCTCTACACAGACTCCCTGGTGTTGGTGGGTGGCAGGTCACCTCTGCCTCCAGGTGCTCTGGGGTGCGGGGAGCCCCAGTGGAAGGAGCTTTCTGGAACTGGCACGTAGCAAGGCTGGTTCTCACATGGCCTCTGCGCTGGCCACCTTTCCTGAAGCAGGAAGATAGAGCAGCAAACGCACGCAAACCGGTACGCATCACCTGGCCTTCCCGGCCACCTCCCAAAGCAGGTCACTTTGGTTGGACCTTAACTAGGACAAGGGAACAGATAAAATGATGATGCTGTGATGATTGCTAGATATCTGTCCTCTGTACCAAAGGAAGGGTTGAAAGCGCAGGCACCCAGTCAGGCTAGGGGCAGCCCCGCCCTGGGTGCACTTGCGCTGCCCTCCACGCTGTCTTCCAGGTGCCTGTGCAGTCCTGGTTCGATGACATGACGGACACGGAGCTGCTGGACCTCATCCCCTTCTTCGAGGGCCTGAGCCGGGAAGACGACGTATACAGCATGCTGCACAGACTCTGCAGTAGGTAGCCCCGGCCCCGGCCGCCTCCCGCCCGTGCGCCCCGGAACCCCCCGCCTCGGGGACCCGCCCGGCCTCAGCTCCCTGCGAGTCGAACAGGAGGACACTCTGTGCCCCAGGCCATGGGGTGAATGTGGCCCTACCTACCGGTTTCATTTTTTAAAAACAGAAACAACTATTTTAAAATGAACTCTTTTAACGAATTTCATAAAGGGACATGCATTTTACTGGATTTGCTTTTCTTAAAACATACCAAAAAGAAAAAAAATGAAAAAAAAAAAACACAAAAGCTTGATATCTTTCAGACTTCCTTGCAACGATATTCCCTTCCAAGCAGACAACCTGCCCGCGTCTGTCCCCGCTTGGACAGCTGACCCAACTCAGAATCTCTCCTACAGGATGAAGTGCCTTTTCGAATGTTATTTTAAGCTGAGAGTCATTTTTCTACACGTTTCCAGTCTCTTATTGTCTCAGAGTCTCTAAGAAGATAAAGATGACAATTTTCTAGAACCTGGGGGAAGGATGGCGAGGGGTAGCCATGAGTCCTAGGAGCCTGTCTCCCAACAGGAGTGACGCTCTGATAGCCTGCGCCGTGCTGCAGGGTCAGGGTGCCGATGGGAATTTTGGTGACTGTCCTCACTCGTTTCTGACCAGTTCGGGATGTATTTGCAATTATGTGGCTCGACACTAGGAAACAGTAGCTTCTTTTATATTACTGTGATTTCCGACGGTGACACATGGGTCGTGAGATCACATTTTTCCCTTGAAAAATGACATCCTGTCCCTTCTTGTTCCACACTACTGCCATACTTCCGGATGTTTGGGGGGCTTCGTTGTTTGGGGGAGAGCAGTTACAGTCAAACCCTTGGACTGTAAAAAGAAATCTGTTTCTTGATTTTTTTAAATCTTTCCTTTCCAAACGCTGGATGCACATGGAGCTGTTGGGGCATTTTCTTTGCTGCTACCGCCCTGCCACCAAATGGAAGTGACCAGAGGCTGTTACACTGTTCTTTGCCACTGTGCCTATGCTGGGAATCTGCTCACTGCTAAGCTGCACGTCGGACAGGGTTAGAGACGTAGGCGGCCCACCCCCGGGGGCCAGCTGCACACCTTCCCGGGCACTGGCCCTGGGGCTTCGGGAGGGTTCAGAGGGGCCCATGCACCACACCAGAGCGGTGCTCAACGTCAGATCCCGCGATGAGCTGACCGTTCTCTGTGGGGAACCTGTGGCCTCAACCAACCACCACACTGACGTGGCCCAAGTCCTTCTCCGGGTCTTCTCTTCCAAGCACAGCCTCCTTCCGAGTGGAGGGCTGGGGAAGCCTGTCTAGACGTGGGACTCGTTGTCCTGAGCCAGGGGGTCCCTTTGCAGCCCTCCCGGTGAGATGTATTGAAGCAGTGCCATGTTCCTTGTTTGACAACAAGTATAAAGTATTGCTCTTAAACGGAATTTAAAAGAACCTTTTCGTGTTGGCACCATTGCCTTAGTCCTGTGGCTTGGGCCTCCGCCAGAGTTCTGGTGGGAGCGACTGGCATGGACAAAACTGGAAGTTGAGGGTCAGAGTAAAGCTGCTTTTTCGCTTTTAGTCTCAAACAATGACGTCAGCTGCCGTTCATGTCCTCCCGACAGCACTTTGGGTCTGTGGACTGCCCTGCCTTCAGGGGTAACCAGGTCTCAGCATTCTGAGCGTTCAGAACCCAGTAACCCACATGCCAATTAAAAACACAGCCCCTTGCTAGGCATTGCCATAGGTAATAAGTCACATGGCAGATCGGTACCCGCCATCAGCCCTGATGTGGAAAACGAGTCAGTACGTGAACCCTCTGCCTTAAATGCCTTGAACGTTGCCGTCAGGAGTGTCGTGCTGCAGCCCAGGTAGAACTCGGCCCGTGGAGAGCCTTAGCCCTCACCTGTGCCCCCTTAGTTGCCATCCCAAGATCTAGCTTGCAATGGGGGGCAGGGAGGACTGAAATTCTACAGTAGTTCAGGGGGATCCCACCTATGGGGAGTGACAGAGTGAAGACACTTGGCAGGCTTGAGCCAGATACTTGCCCTGGTGGTTCCTGACGCGTGTGCGCCTGCGCGTGGTGCGCGGGCCCAGGGCGGGGCTGTTGAGGGCGGAGCCCGGTTCCTGCCCCCACAGACGGCCCCTCTCACAAGGGCCGGGGAACCCGCTGAGCGTTCTGGGTTCTGTGCACGTTATCCGACCATACTCCAAAATTCCACTTTATTTTAACCCTAGATTCTGCTTTATGTACATAATCAAAATATATCTAGACATATATATATTTTTTTAATCATCTACATGGTAAGTGAAGCAATAGAGTCCTAACGTAAGGCCAAGAAATGAGATGAATGGGGTTTATGGTTTTTAAGGTAAATACGGGTATTGTTTTTAATTATTACCTTTTATTAAATTGTGGGCTTTAAAACCTAATTGAAACCTATCAGCTATTTCTCTGTGCCATATACTTCCCATGTTACCAAAACGTCCCTGACTCTTCAGCCAAAAGAGGAACCTGACGTCCTGAGTCTCCATGGTCCTTCCTGCACCAGGTTAGAATTCTGTCTTCTGAACAAGGGATTTTTCCGTTAGGATCTGGGACCGGATACCGTGGGTCGTGGACCCCTGTGATGCGCTGGTACCTCTGGCCGCGCCCCTGCTGGAGGTGCCCGGCCCGTCTGAGGTCGGCACTGCGCTGTCTTCCAGTGTTCTGGAACCTCGCGTGCTGGTCTGTGGTTCCACCCAGTAGCTGTTTGTGCACATGCGTTTGTAGCCGACAAAGGACCACCACCGCCCCGGCTGACGTCACGCTGGCGGCTGGCCGGGAAGCCCCTTTGACGTGGTGCAGTTTTGTTGAGATGACGTTGGAGATAGGGGGCTGCCCTAATGACATGACTTGTCATGGTTGCAGCATTCGAACCTTTGGCAGAAAAAAGAAATCTGTAAGTCTGTAACCTGGCAACAGTTTAACGCCCCGTCTGTTAAAGATGGCTTTCTAATAAAATCCAGAACCACACAGCCTGACGGTCAAACACTCGTGACGTTCGTGCCTCTGCTTCCAACGGTGCTGTGATGGGCCGCCGGCAGGCCAGGGTCGCAGAAGAGGGGGTGGCTTGGCCTGCTTGACTTACCCGTGCGCAGCCGACTGGCTGCCTCTGTCCCCGTCTTTCTGTAGTTCGATGGTGTCTGCTCCTGTTCTGTTCTCCAGGGAGCTTCTCTGCTGACGACCCTCCCCCCTGCGCCACCTACACCCCAAACTGTAGATGCTGGTGTCTGGGGAGTCATGGGTTTCTGTTGGACGTGTGAGTGTGATCCATGCTGCACTCACTACTTGGAAACACGACGTTTGGAATGTGCACGTTTACAGGGGCGCGCGTTGTCAGTCACGAGGCTTGGGAAGATTTCCTCCCTGCCAAAATAAACACGTGAAACTGCTCTCTTGTGGACGGGCTGCTTCTCCCAGCTGCACCTCTGCCCACCCCTCCCTCTTCCCTGCCCCCTGCACGTCCTCACGCCAGCACCTGGGGCGTCCTGGGGCCCCGGCTTCTGGAGAACGGGTGGGTGGGAGCAGGGCTGCAGGATCCCAGGTGCCAGGGCCTTGACCCCAGGAGGAGCTACAACGCCATTCTGCCCAGTGTTAGGCCCCCTGGCAGTCTGGGTCGCCATCTCCCACAGGGATTCCAGCTCTTTCCAAATGCAGCCTCAGAGAACTGTAGCCCCCGCCGCCACCGCCACCACCACCATGGAAGAGCCCCGGGCCTGGTGTGTGCTGTGTGCGGTGCCTAAACCCAGAGCTCTTGGGTGCACTGGCGGAGGTGCCGGGGTTACCCATGAAGTGTGGCAAGGGAGTAGAGAGAGTTGGGGCCTGCGGACGCTTTTCTCACGGTGGGACACCCTACACACATTGCCCTCAGCCCAGCCCCTCTGCACGTGACGGTGAGGGGCAGCAAGGGCCTCCTGGCAGAGCCTGGGGCATGGCCTCACCATTCTCCGGACTCTGTAGGACGCCTGTTCAGGTAACACGGAAAGCCCATCGGGTTGGGCTGATCCCCATTTGGGGGTAAGAAAGCTGAGGCGGTGTTCTGCGCTCTGCGTGCCGTCTGCCACAGGGGTGTGGGGTTCGACCAGGCGTGTATGTGCGTCCCAGACGACGCAGGACTGTGTGTCAGCCCAGGAAACAGCATGTTCGCCCAGAGACAAAACCCACACCCCCCGCACCTAACGTGTGCCGCGGCCCACCAGCCAGAGAGGTACCCCCTCCCCGCCCCCAGTTCCGGACTCCTCAGCTATGTCCCTCTCGGTCCCTCTGGCTCTTTCCCCTGGCTCCCTAGCCCTCTCTCTCACCACCTCTGGTATTGTCCCCTGACCTGCGACTGCTTCACAGCTCTGCATGCAGGTGGACAGGACAGACCAATGGTTGGGGGCTGCGGCTGCCCCTGACGCTGAGGAGCCCCAGTGCGTGTTCACAGAGCCTCCGAATGGGGGGAAGGGGCCAAAGTGCATCGCGAGGTCTCGTTACGTACGGCTTGAGCATACTGAGGCTTCACCTGATGCATTTTCGTTGGCGCACGCACCACCTGTCTGTATCCCAGGACCCGGGAAGGTGCCGGGGAGCAGGTGGGAGGAGTGGCTGGGAGAGGCCAGCCCGGAAGGCAGACAGGTCTGTTGAGTTTATGGATAAAGGTGCATTGGGGGCTGGGGTCCTTGGAGTAACCTGGGGAGATTGCATCGCAGAACCTGTGACCGGGCTGCCTGTGGATCGACAGGCTGCTCAAGACTCAGAGCTACCAACCAGCCTGTCCACAGGCCTGGCCTCTGAGAACTCGCTGGGCCCTCAGGAGGAAGATAGGGGGATTCTAGAGTGTTCCACCCCAAATCTTACAGCTGTACCTACTAGCTTAGTGATTCTCAGCTCTGGCCGCCCAGTGGAATCACCTGAGGGCTCTGAAGTATCAGCTCCTGCAAGTCCTCCACAGCATGTAAATGCAAATCTCTGAGCCTGGGCCTCCAGACGTGCGGCCAGAGCGGAGAACCCCTGTTCTGACAGGCTATGGAGGGAAAGAGCCCCCCCAAAAACTGTCCCAGGCCTGACACTCAGGTATGTCAAAGGAGCTAGGGGCAGGGCTTGGGGGGAGTGACATGTATGATTTTACCTGAAAGATCCATCATGCATGTTTGCTTCTAAAACTTCAGAAAACCCCGGAAAGTACACTGGGAGCCTTCCCCAAGGCAGGGGTGAGAGGGGTCCTGATAAGAGCCCCATCTGGCTAACAGCTCCATGCTTGTACACTGAGGTGGGAACCAGAGTCGATAACCCCGCTTCAGCCCAGAGCACTGGGGTGCACGGCCCACCCGGAATGGCCCTGAGCCCCCCGCCCGTCTTTTCCAGGCCGTGGACATGCCCAGACAGTCCTGCCCGAGCTGGACAGGGTGCGTGCACGGCTGGGCAGGGCCACACGGGGACAGGAGGCAGCAAAGCCCACTGCTTTGCAAGGACTTGGGACTCTTCTTGGGACCATCCTGGGACTCCACGGGGCCTGTCGGAGGGGTGGCCCCGCGGGCCTAGGTTACTCTCCTCAAGGGCATTTTTCCTGGCAAGGTGACCCAGGACCCAAGTCGGGCAGTCCCACTCCGAACCCCACACCCTGTCGGCGCCCCAGAGGGACGCAGCCCCCGCAGGACCTGGGAACTACAGTGAGGGGACCTAGCGGCCAGCAGCGCCTCCCCTGCCCACTCTGGGCCACACAACTGCTTTGGTCAATACCATCTGGCAGATAAGCCAGGGAAGAACAAAGAAACAGCTAGGAGCACAGGAGCCAGCCCGAGAGGGTGGGGGTGGGTGGGGGTGGGGCGGGTAGAGGTCAGAGGTCAGTGGGAGATGGGGCTCAAGGCCAGGGCGGTGCTGGTTGAGGCAAGCCAGGTTCAGTGCCCTTCTGACTCCCAGCCCGGACCGTGAGAGGATGGCCAAGCACTGGGGAGACCCTCTTCTTGCCCTTGGAGAGGAAGCGGGTAGAGGCTGGGTACCCCCGTGTCCCTGTGGTACCCTGCCTGTGAGCATTGCCCGGGGCCTCAGTGTTCTCTCTCTCTGCCGTGGGTATGGTCCCGTGAGCTGGGCAGTGTCCACACCAGACGCAAAGCAGTGCCGCTTACCGTGGTCCCAGGGCCCATGGCCATCTCTCCAGAGCCTGGGACCACAGGTTCCAGCCTGGGGCTGTTGGGGAGCAAGGCAGTTTGGCCCACCTGACATCTGTAGGGTCCCAGAGACCCAGAGAATTCTGACGGGAGGGGTCTCAGAGTGGTCCCTGTGCCACTCACTAAGCTGCTAAGCCTGGATTGTGCCAGGTGGGGTGTCCTGCCCACAGTGGGGGGAAGGACATGACCCCCACTGCCTTCTCAGAGGAGGAAACGTCAACTCAGAAAACTCGGGAGAAACCGCTCCAAAGTCACTCGGCCCGTGGGGGCTTCAGCTGGGCTTGGAGCCTGACTCCGGTGAGAGCTCTACCCCAGGGCCGGGCTTCAGGACACACCTGAAGGCCCAAACACCCGCCACCAGATCAGGCACCCGCGGCCAGAGCGCGCCCGCAAACACTGCTGTGCGCTGGGCACCATCCCGGGAGCGCAGGAGCGGCCCTGCCCACGCGGGCTCACACTGCCGCTGGCCACGCAGACGCTAAACAAGCCCCTGAACCAGCCAGGTTGTCAGCTTCTAAAAACACTACGAGGGTGAGGCAGGGGCAGAGAGGCTGGGGCCGGAATGCTGTAGCAAAGGCGGTCGGGGAGCCCCCTCTTGGGGTTCAGGCCACAGTGTGGAGAAGCTGCCGTGCAAAGGTCCAGGGCAGAGGTTTCCAGGTAGAGGAACCAGCAAGCGCAAAGGCCCACAGCGTAGCCTGAGGCTCGGGTCTTCAGAGACAAAAGGAATCTCGCAGTTGGGACATGGCGGCGGGGAGCATGATGGGGTGGGGGCGGGGGGCAGGAAATCTGAAGCCCCTGGGAGGTGAGTGGCCCCATCTGATTTACGGTTAAAAGCTCCCTCTGGCTACTGACCGGGGGGAGAAGGGACAGAGGGGCCAGTCACCAGGGCGGATCAGACTGGCCAACGGCTGCCCCGTGGGTGGGCTGGAGGGGGAGGGACCCAGGACGGCTTCCGGGAGCTGGGGGTTCAGGCCACTTCGGAGGCTCAGGAGGCGGGTCGGAGTGAGGCCTGAGGTGGATGTCACGTGTGAGGCCCGCGGTGCCGGCAGGGCTGTGACCGTTGGGTCGGGTCAGGAGTCGGGGCCTGAAGAGGCACTAGCATGCCCATGATATTTGCGGGCGGCCTGGGGACCAGAAGGAGGACAGGACCTGGAAGAGAGCCAGGCACTGAGGCCTCTGTGTCCTCTGATGTCCCAAGGCCCCTCGGGCTGCTGAGGCAGGGAGAAAAGCTGGGCCTGGGGCCATTTCCAGAGGCAGGAGGGGTGGTGGCAGGGTCCCCGGCTGACATGGAGGCAGAAGCAATGGGCAGCCTTGGCGAGACGGGGCGCTAGTAACTGGGCAAGAGCCATCTCGAGGGACAGTGGGAAGAAAGGCCAGCCGGGGTGGACAGAGACGCTCCGACGGACTGGGGAGACTTCTGCTGGGCACCAGGTGCAAGGGGACAGGGAGGCATTTGCATACTCTGCCACATAAGGGACAGGGTTCAACAGGCAGCCTCTCACACGAGGGCGGACACACAGGGACCAACCAAGGACCCCTCACACACGCACTCGGTTACACGGTCACACGCTGGGCTCAGATGGACCCAGCTTCCCCGGGGTTCCCCCTACCCGGTGACCGGGAGTGCTGGGCAGTGAGGACAGGACGGTCCCAGGGCCACAGAGCGGGGCTTAGCTGTGCATCCTGGAAAGGGTGTGCACACTGGGACGGAGGCCTGTGGCCTCAGGTAAGGGGTAGCCATGCGCCTGGAGTTTCCAGAAGGTTCTATGTCCAGCACCTCCCCCACCGCACAATCAGTAAAGAAAGGAGCGGGTAGCCGAGCCGCCGGAGACCCGTCTTCTGTGCGGACAGCCGGGCCTCTCCCACGATGGGTATCAGTGCTCCCCGGGGAGGGCTGTGCTGGGCGTGGAGCCCAAGCTGGCGGGAGGGGACAGCAGCGATGCCGGCCGGAGCCTCGGGCCCCTTCCCCACCCCCGCGGTGGGTCCCACGGAGCCCGCCCGCCGGCCTTGGTCCTGCTCCCTCCTGAAATGTGCTGGGGTGGTCCGGCCTGCGGGGCTCAGGGACCAGGGGCCCATCTGGGCTCTCGCAGAAGGGAAGTCCCAGCGGCTTCCAGCCCCACTGTGGGCCCAGCCTGGGCCTCCACCCCCTGCCCTGAGAACCAGGGCCCAGGCGGTGACACCTGGCTGCCAGCCACGGCCCTGAGGGGGGCCTGGCCCTCCGAGCGCGGGTCCGTGTTTGCTGCCGGACTGCGGGACGGACTGTTGGACCGCGCGGCTGCGCGCGATGGGGTGGGAGCTGCAGGCGGCGCAGGGGCTGCGTGGTGGGCAGGGGCTGCGTGGTGGGCAGGGCCCGCGTGGTGGGCAGGGCCCGCGTGGTGGGCAGGGCCCGGCCCGGCCCGCCCACAGGCCGCGTGCAGGCGCCAGCAGTTTCCAGCAGTTTCCAGCAGGTAGGCCCGGCAGGGAGGGGGCACGGGGACCGGGGTGGGAGGGCTGTGCTGAGTCGGGGGTACAGTGTGAGGGCACAGGGCGCCGGGCTGCGGAGGGGCCGGCAGAACTGGGGGCACAGCCAACGGCCCAACCTGGGACAGCACTGGTGGCGGGGGGGAAGGGAGGCCGTGGCCGGGTGGCCCAAAGGACAGAAAGTGGCCGAGTTCGTACGCGGGCGGAGGTGTCCGTCCCGCGCAGAGCGGGGGCTCCTGGAGCCCAAGGCCCCGCCCTCCTTCGCCCCCCGCCCCCCACGCCGCAGGCAGCGCCCCTCCCCCGCCTCCAAGTCGGGCGCAGTAACCCCAGGGTCCACGCTTGGGAGGAGGAAGTTGGGCACCTGGGGGAGAGAAAGGGCACTAGAGGGGACACCGGGTAGAGAGAGGGGGTGCTGGGAAGGGAGGCGGTGCTGGGGGAAAGAAGGGGGTGTCTGGAAAAGGAAGGGAGCCCCTGGGCTGGGGGGAGAAGCCAGGAGAGGGGAGGCCCTGGGGGTGGGGGGAGCAGGGGCGCTGGGGGGAGACCACGGGGGAGGGGAAGTCAGAGGAGAGAGGATTCATGTGGGGGAGGAGAGGGGGTGGGGGTGCGCCAGGGAGAGAAGGCCATCTCAGAGGAGGGAGGGGACATCTGGGAGAGATGGGACCCAGCCCCCAGGGGAAGGAAGGGGCTTCCAGTAGGAAAAGAGCACATGGGACAGTGGTCTCACCCAGGACAGGTGGTGGAAGGGAGTTCCCCAGGGGAAAAAGGGGACAGCTTTAGGGGGAGGGCTTGGTGACTTAGCGTGGGTCTCTGGGGAGGGAAGGGGCCCTCCTGAGAGAGAAAGGGAAAGAGGCCCCCTACCCTTTGAGCATTCCTTCCCCCGTCCCCCACAGAACCCAGTTGGAAGGCGCCAAACACAGGTTACATGGGGCTGAGGACCTCAGGCCCTGGGAGGCCCCCCAGGCTAAAACTGGATATTGGGGCACCCTCCCAGCCCCTGGCACACAATGCTGTCCCCGCCTAGTGAAACCAGCCCAGTCCCAGTTTTCTGGCCACCAGTTTGACTCTCCCATGTGCTAACCACCGTGCTGACCGGCCAGTTCGCCTGTCACTCTTGCTGTTTCACTGTTGCATGATCTAGAGCTCAGGGCTGGTACCTCAGCTCACTGCCTGTCTGTGCCCTGGTTGCTGTCCCTGGTCACTGCTTCTGCCTGTCACTAATGAATGTCACTGTGCCTGTCACTTGGGGTCATCGCATGTCTTCTGTTGCCTGAGACCACCATTACATACCGTGTCTGCGGGCCAGTCGTGTCGTGTCACTCTCCCCCCAGCAGGCCATCAAGTGCAACAGCAGTTCTGGGTGCAATTCGAGTTCGCAGTGACTCACTGAAGTCCTGCTCGGTGTCGGGCAGCCGGGAGCTGGAGGTACACAGGAGGACGCGCCCCTGGCCCGGGGAACCCTCCACTGTAATGAGGGAGACCACACCAGCAGCGCATGTGGTCTCCAGAGTATGCTCCGAGGGGCCCGAGGCTTCTGTGCAGACAGCTGTAACCCGCCCCCCAACCCTGTGCCTGCCGGCTCTGGGCAGCCCCCTCCCCACACACACGTTTCTTCCGCCCTCTTTGAGAGGATTGGCTGCTTCCCACTGAGCTCCCCAGGGCCTGAGCCCTGCCCGCGGGGACCCTGCTCAAAGGCGCCTGGAATGCAGGCCACTTTGTCACACCTGTCAGGCTGTGCACGCTTCTGCTTCTGTAACTGTATGCCCTCTCCAGCCTCGTTTCCCTGGTCACATAAGGTCAGCAGAGCCGAGGGTGCGCCTCCCGCTGATAAGACACGCTGGGCTGGAGCAGGGAGGGGAGAGGAGTTAACCACAGGGCCACCAGGAATGGGAGACGCAGAAAGCAGTGACGTCCGGGTCTGTTGGGCAGGCAGCAGTCGCACGAAGAGCAAGTTGCCGTCGGCAGGATTTAGGAGAGATGGAGAAAGAACTCCCATGGGTGAGGGAACCAGGCGTGGAGCAGAGAAGCCTGGGGTGCCTGAGAGGCACGTGCGGACCCGCAACCAGGATGGAGAGCCCCGGTCCTCCCCAGACGCCCCGCGCTCCTGTGCGCGCTCAGAAGCGCAGAGCACAGACGCCGCGGGCTACGCAGGGTCTGCAGAGCCTGTGTGCGTTACGAGTTTCAGGATTAAGGGTGCTTGTGCCTGACGTGCCCAGCTGATGTTCACGTGAGCTAAGCCTGTGGCTTGCTGCAGGGTCCGCCAGGGTCTTCAGGGACAGTCCTCATGTACAGTCTGTCCTGAGTTTGCGGGACCTTTGTCTCGTCTACGGAGCCTCTTGTGTCCCGTGCCTGTGTGTATTTCCGGTCTTGCTTCTTCTCAGAACCTGGGTCTTTCTCGACAGGCTGTCTCTCTGCCCTTGTGCCTGAGATTGGCGGTGACAGCAGAGCTGCCCCGCGTGCACAGCTGAACCCTGTCGGCAGCGCTTGTGTCGGTCCTCGTCTGGGACACCCCTGTCTGCCTAACGACACCGTCCCTGTTTGCAGGGCTTTGCCAGGGTACGGTGCCTGTCCCTGTGAGCTGACCTGTTTCCTCTGCAGTAAGTGTCTGTCTCTGGATGATGTCCCTGTTTGCAGTCTCCGCCTACTTCAGAGCTGGTTCTCTCTGTAGAACCGGAGCCCTGTCTGTCCAGTTGGTAACATTTTTCAGGGCCTTTGCCTGAATTTCCCTGGATGGAAACAGGGTCACTTGCAGGCTCTGTTCCTGTAAAGAGCTATCCCTGTCAGGGTCACTGTGTCCATCTCGGAGCACCTGTGACTGTCTGCACACTCGGGTCCTCATTCCACGTGTACCTGTTAGCAGAGCCTCTCCGTGTGGACCGAGCTTTATCTATTTCCAGAACTCGTCCTACTCTAGGAAGCCCGCCCCTTTCTGCCAAACCCGGGCTCGCCGCAGAACCCAGCCCTGTTTCAGAATCTTGCCCGTGTCTGGGCCGTCTGTGCTCCAACACAGAGCTCATGCTGCTGCCAGCGCCTTTCAGCACGTCCCGCCGTCTCTGAAGAAGCCGGTGCTGTTAACAGCCTGTCTGTCCGCAGAGCCTGTCTCAGCTCACAGAGCCTCCCCTGTCGGCACCGTCTGTCTTGCTGCATGAGCCCGTGTCTGTCTGCAGAGCCCGGACCTCTCTGCCCAGCGGCTCCTAGCCCCGCCGGCAGGCTTCGCATCTGCGTCCCGAGGCTGCCCCTGCCTGGGGAGCACTGGCCTTTTACAAGAGTCCATCCCTGTCTGGGAAGCACTTCTCTGATGGAAGATGCTGTGCCAGTTTGCAGACCTTGCCTATCCATGTACCTGTCCCCATTTGCCACGTCTGTCCCCTATGCAGAGAGTCCTGTCTTACAGGGTTGTCCCCATCCACGTTGGGGGGGTCCTTGCCGGTCTGCAGAGCTCCTCCCGACCTGCAGAAGCTGTGACTGTTGTTTCACACACTTTGCTCGTTTGCCTGGTCTGCTGGACGCCCCTGGGTGGAGTCTGTGTTCTTAGCCAGGCCGTCCTGTCCGCACAGATGGTCCCTGTTTGCAGAACTCCTTTCCATCGGGAGGCCCTGTTATCTCTCTTTCTTCTGTCCGGGGGGGCTGTCCCCGTTTTCAGAGCCTGTGCTCTCCCCCCGCACGGCCCACCACTCTGCAGGTGCCCTGTCTCTTTGCATCGCCTGCTCCTAACGGTCTGGGAAACCTGTGCCTACGTGCAGCTACGTCCCTGTGCACGGAACCTGTCTGTGCGTACACAGGCTGACCAGACGTCCCGTTTCAAACAGGACAGAAAACAACGGCCCTGTCCCATTTCAAATGGCACGTGTGGCCGGTCAGCCTTCTGACCCCTTGAATATAGCCCGGTGAGACTAGGCTGACCAGATACACCATTTGAAACAGGCCGGCACTGCTGTTTTCTGTTCCGTTTGAGAAGGGATGTCTGGTCAGCGTACAGGACTGTCTCACTGAGCCTGTCCCTGCCTGCAGGGTCGGAGCCCCTGCCGGTCTGCCTAACCTGTCAGTCTGCAGTGACCTGACTAGATCCTGACCACGGAGCCTGTTTCTAACTCCCCGTCTGCAGAGGTCGTCCCTGTGTTCAAAGCTGATCCCTGTCCACAGAGCTGCGCCCGATTCAAGAGCGCAGCCAAGTTCCTGCTACGGAGCCTCGGCGTGCCCACGTCTGCAGGGCCTGTCCTGGGGTGGAGCCCTCCTAACGCCAGGCGCGGGCGGGCGGCCAGAGTCTGAGGACTCGGGCTCTTGTTTGTTCCCTCACTCCGCCCGGCCTAGGATGGATGCCACCGAGGGCCTCCCAGCCATCGACAGCCACAGGGACCTGCACATATGGATCATTGAGGTGAGGGACACAAGTAGATGGCAGAGGCAGTACCACGGCCAGGGGGCGGCCTCTGAGACTAGGCTTCTCCCAGCCCAGAGGGTCATGGGTCATCACAAGCCACTTTCCTCTCCCAGAACCTGAAGACGGTGCCCGTACCCGAGAGGGCGTATGGGAACTTCTTTGAGGAGCACTGCTACATCCTCCTCCACGTGAGCACTGGGGAGTCTGCGTGGGGGGTGCCGTATCCCCGCGGGAGAGTCTGATACTGCGGGCGGGCTGGGAGCCTGAGCATCCCATCTCCCAGGGGGCTGCTGCCTTGGAGGCCTCTTGCCCTTTCCTCTCTTCTAGATCTCCTGCCCAGTCTCCCCCAGGCCCTTGGCACATCCTCAACCTTGGCCTTGGTCTCCACTCATGCCTTGGCCCTCAGCCCCCACTCCCCCCACCACATACACATACACAAACACCTGGGCCCTAGGTCCCCCAGGACCTGAAGACCACGCCAAGGGCGTCCAGAGACCTGCACTACTGGGTCGGAAAGAAGGCAGGTGACCAGGCACAAGGCGTGGCCGGCATCTTCATGCAGCACCTGCACGCGGCAATGGGGGGCGCCACAGTGCAGCACCGAGAGGTGCAGGGCCACGAGTCCGACTGCTTCCATAGCTACTTCCGGCCGGGAGTCGTGTGAGTGAGGGGGCTGGGGGTGAGTGGTGGGGACGTGTCGGTGGGATGGCTGGGCAGCCTGGGTGACATCTCCCTCATCGCTCATATGTGGGGTGCTTTGGGACACCTAGCATCCTTATGGAGATGCAAACCACATACCATACAACTCACCCATTTACAGTATTAGTGCAGCGATTTTTAGTACCTTCCCCATCTGTTCAACCATCACCATTTTAGAACAATTTCATCACCCCAAAAGAAGCCCCATGCCCTTTAGCAGGACTCCCCATGTCCCCCCCAACACTCCATGCCCCCAGTCTGTGTAGATTTGCCTATTCTGGGCATTCATATAAAATAGAATTACACAGCACATGACATAGGTATCCCACCTTTTATTTATATATTCATAAGGTAATGGACATTTGGGTTGTTTCCACATTTTAGTAGTTAGGAATAATGCCATTAACATTTGTCTATCAGTGTTTTGGTTTTTTCCAATTTGTATTGCAATATAATTGACATACATCACTGTATAAGGTGTACAGCATAATGGTTTAACTTACACATGTTGTGATTTGATTACTGCTATAAGTTTAGTTAACATCCATCATTGTATACAAGTTTTTGCATGGACACATGAGGTGGGACAATTAAGTTCGTGAACTCATTCTAGAAAAAGTGCTGCATACCTCATTGCTGAATGTCACTACGGTCACCTTCAAAGTCCTCCCCTTGGGAAGCTGTGCACTGACACCAGTGTGCCTAGTCCACCCTTCAAAGCAATTTTGGAACTCTTTCTGGAATGGCCATCAGAGCTGTCAATTAAGTTCGCAAACTTGCCACCATGAGCCTACATTGGTGGCACTGTACAAACAACTCAGTAAGCTCTGATGGCCATTCCAGAAAAAGAGTTCCAAAATTGCCTTGAAGGGTGGACTAGGCACTGGTGTCGGTGCACAGCTTCCCAAGGGAAGGATTTCACAGGTGACCTTAGTGACATTCAGCAATGAGGTACACAGCACTTTTTATAGAATGAGTTCGTGAAATTAACTGCCCAACCTTGTATGCTTTTAATTTCTCTTAGATATATACTCAGAAATGGACACCAGCGTTTTTTAAGTTTGCTTTTATGTTACTGTGCCCAGTAGAAATACGTCTTTTGTGTGAATTGTTTCAAATGTGTTAAATTAATAGTTGCAATATATTAGGCTGAACCATAGGAAATTGCTAATATTTGATCATTTCTGTTTCATATAGTTGAACCTAATACATGCATATGTACATGCACGTGCAGCAAACACACCACCCCTGTGTGTCCACCCACAGACAAGCATACCTGCATACATATTAATACATGAATATTCATGCCCACCTGTACACATGCACGCTGTTGTCCGAATTCCCCATGCTCACGTCTGTACTCAAGTGGGTGAGTGGATGCACTCATGCCCTCACTTATACAGAGGTGCACTGTAGTGTGCACACGTAGATGTGTGCACGCACACACGTGTTCACACCTGGACACGTGGACAGACAGGCCCACACCATGCCCCGCAGGTGTGCACGCGCACATACATATCCGTGTCTACCTGTCTACACACGGATCAGCAAACGTCCATTCCTCCCCATGCGCGCAGCCATGTGCTTGTATGCCTGTACTCACGTCTGCCTGCACACATGTACTAAGCAGACACACGTGCACATGCGCGGCCCTACGTCTGCACGCACTCCCGCACACACATAGCAGAGCATGGTCCTCTGTGGGGCCCCATTTCCTCCTCAGCTACAGGAAGGGAGGCCTAGCCTCTGCCCTCAAGCATGTGGAGACCGACATGTACAACATCCAGCGACTGCTGCACATCAGAGGGAGGAAGCACGTGTCGGCCACTGAGGTGAGGGCTGCCAGGGCTGCCGCGTGACCTCCAGACTCGGCTCGGACTGCACGGACTGAAGGATAGGGAAGTGCAGAGGGGGACAGGGCGGGGGGGGCCACAGGCTGTCAGCATGCCCAGGGGGCCGACCTAGAACGAGGAGAGAGAAGGCAGGGCCAGGCTGGTAGCCCCTGGGCGCCACGGTTCCTCTGACCCTCCGTTCCCTCATGTCTCATGGGCGTGTGAAGAGCTTGGAGGAGGGGGAGTGGGCAGCGCAAGGGGAAGGAGTATGATTTGGGGTCAGGCTGCACAGCCTTACGCTCTCGTACACATTGTCGTTGTCACCCATAGGTACATACACTGTCTCCCACTGTCACCCCTGTGGTCACTCCAGTCCATAGAATGCCCTTGTGCGAATTAGAACAGAGTGCCCCTTCCGTCCGTCAGTAAATTAGCAGAAAATACTGACGTTGGCAGAACAGGGCATTTTGCTGCCATCTGACAGGAATCTGATATAAGGAACATTTGGGTGTTTGATGTCTACAATGTGAGTGGTGACTCCTGAGTTGTACATGCTGTTGTCCTCCCAGACAGGCTCACACACTGTCACCCGCAGATTCAGTGACCACCCAGCCCTGGTCATGCAGAGACCCTCTGCAGCCCCAGGCTTTGCCTGCTATCCGGCCATAATAACTTAAGTTCCCTTTTACTCTGAAAAGTGGGTCTGCTTGGATACCTATGCTTATCCATAGGGAACTGTTCCCTACAGAGGCACACATACACTGTCACCTGTGAACTCACACACTTGTGCACATCTCATGTGCCCCCTCATGTGTACAAGTGTACATGTACACACACAGCCTATACTCATGGATGAACACATACATGCACCCCCATTGTAAACACAGCCACACCCACAGTGACCCTCGGGGTCTCCCACGGCTACCCAGATGCATGCCTGCACATCGTAATCGTGGTGTCACAGCCACACACACAGAGTTGCACACAGCTGCATGCACACAGTGCCACACCCGAGCTATGCTCACGTGGGTGGGGCCAGGCTGTGGTCCCCTCTGCCTGGGTGCTGGTGGCAGGACACCCTGTCTGCATCCCTCCCTCCTGGCCCTGGCAGGTGGAGCTTTCCTGGAACAGCTTTAATAAGGAAGACATCTTCCTGCTGGACCTGGGCAAGGTGATGATCCAGTGGAATGGGCCCAAGAGCAGCATTTCCAACAAGGCACGGGTCAGTGTCAGTCCCAGGAAATAAGGAGTGTGGGACGAGGGGACAGGGGTGGTCCTCCAGGGGCCCAACCTCTGGCCACCCCAGGATGTGGGCTGGGCTCTCCACTACAACCTGCAAAGCCACGACGAAGTGCAAGCCGCGTCTGGACCCTGCACTGTTGATACCACAGATGCCAGGATCAGGGGACCCTCTCCCGCAGCCTCTGACAGGAAGGATCTGGGATGGACTGAGGGGTGAGGAGGGCATGCTGGGGGAACCCTGACTGCCAGGTCCCCTCCCGCAGGGCCTGGCCCTGACCTGCAGCCTCCAGGACAGGGAGCGTGGTGGCCGTGCACAGATCGGCATAGTGGATGAAGAGAGCAAAGCTGCTGCTCTGATGAAGATCATGGAAGCTGTGCTGGGCCGCAGAGTGAGCAGCCTGTATGCTGCCGTGCCCAGCAAGAGTATTAACCAGCTGCAGAAGGCCAATGTCCGCCTGTACCAGTGAGCAGACCTTGGGAGAGGGCAGGGTGGGTGGGACAGCCCAGGCCTGCGTGTCCGTCATGACTGCAGTAACAGGGTGTCCAGAAAGGCCTCCCGAGAAGGCTCCTGGGTTTCTGGGGCAGGCCACATGGGGCCTTGGGCCCAGCATGGACTCCTGCATGGCTGCCTCTCAGAGAAACCCCTTGCAGAGACAGGGCAACGAAAGCCCAGAGGGGTGCAGGCAGCTCGTTGCCTAAGGCTGGACAGCAAGGCTGCAGGGAAGTCAAGGCTTCCAACAGGGCCCCAGCTCCCGGGCTGCCTGCTTCCGGGGGAAGGGGTGCTAAAAGGGGCTGGTTGGAGCCAGGCCAGGGAGGGGCTGAGCGGCCCACATCCAGAGGCCTTCCCCCAGGATCTACGAGAA
>PVJL010002546.1:0-193045 GCA_004026885.1 Lyroderma lyra | reverse complement strand
CCCCGTCCCGCCCCTCCCAGACCCTCCCCTGTCCCCTGGCACTTCCCGAGTGCGGGTTTGCGCGCTTCCTGACTACACTACCATCACGTAAGCACTGTTCTCTGCCTTCTTGTATTCGTACCTTTTTCTACTCTCAGCCTTGTGCTAGGTCATTTTCCCCTTTTTTCTTTCATATAGTACAATCTCAGTCACATTTTCAGAATTACGTTATTTTCCCTCCTCTAACTTCTCTCTTAACTCGTTATCTCATTCAACTGTATTCCATGTGTTAAGAGAACAATTTTATCTATCAAATATGGAAGATTCAATCTTGCTTACATCCTTTTCCTGTTTTTTTTTTTTTTTGACAAGTAGTAGATGAAGTGCTATCTACTTTTTAAAAAATAAACTAGTATTCTTATACTATCTTGCAACATTTTAATATACTGCATAAAAATATTTAAATATATTTATTTGAAATGTATTTGAAATAAGTAGAAAACAAAATTTACATATGTAAAATATAGCAAAGACAATGATTACAAAGTTTAAAAGTGTTTGAATTAATAAATGAGAATTCTTTACTTGTACATATTTATTCTAGTGTTTTATTTTTTATGCTTCATTGCATTTATTTTTCTTTATGCATTTTTTATGTTTATTGATATATGACTTATACAAAACAAAATATTAAAATCTAAACTATATACCTTGATGGATACATATTTCATATACATGTTAACACAACTGAGTGAGATGCAAACTCTTTCTCATATATTTTACCATTTTTTAAATTGTGGACATATTAAAATAAATAAATTATTGCATAGTTATATAAACATCATTTTCAACTCAATGATTCTAATAAAGTCTTGATCATTTAAAAATATGTCCAAAGTTTATGCTCCAGATTAATTTTTCATATTACATTTACATTTAATTTTAATCTGATTTTAACATTATCAGTCATTTACCAATTGTGTATTGATGTAGTTCCTTTTAAAATCTAGAAAAGCTCTTTTGAAAAGTTCTTTTCATTGAAAATACTGTTAAATTTTAGATATACCAATACTATTCTTTATTATAAACATTTATTCATACACACAAGTTAATTATTCAAGATAAAGATGTTTATTAGAAAATTTTAAATATCTGTGCTTTCTGTAGAATATATTAGAAATGATTTCAGTTATTACATAACACCACATATCTTGCTAGCTTCCATACAAGACGATCTTTCTAAAAATCCAATCTAAGCTTTAACACTTAAAAGCTTTTATTGCTACATTGCATCCAAGATAACTTTTGGTCTTAACCTCAAATGAAGCTTTTTTGAAATAGCAAAATTAAATCTCAGATTAACAAATGCACCTAACTTGACTACTAAAAGAAATATTTTTTCTGTTTTTAGCATATTTTATGTTGTCTACATATGTTTACATTTCACTTGCTGCTCCTTTGACAGTTCTGTCTCTCTCTTTTCTCTGCCTAAATGTAAGATCCAAGGTTAAATGATCTGGCAAGGCATCTTTAGACAACTCAGGCTGCCACTTCCGTCTGAGCACTTGCGTCATACACTCCCCATCTACGTGAAGGTTGCAACAATGGATTTACGTGACTGTCGTTTCTAAGCGAACACGTGATGGCTAAGAGGGGTATGGTGTCCTATGCACCAGCGTACGTCTAGAAGCTGTTGGAATGCAGTATGTTGGCTGAATAAAAGAAAACATGAATTCTTCCCTGCGTATTAGTGAATTAGGCTGATATTTCCCAGTGTTATTTTGGGCAGAATTTCCTATGTGCAATGTGTGTTTTCTTCTTGATTTTCCATGTAATTTAACCATGAAATTGTTTGTGACAAAAAGAAATCCCTCATCCAAAGTGGGTCACAATACGTCAGTAGTTGAAGGATGAAAGGAGCAGATCGGAGCGGCAGCATTTCTTGCATAGCAGTCACTGACGGACTCGTTTTCTAAGTATCTGAATTAATACAAAATGTTCCAAATGATAGGAGATTAGGTGCTGTGCATTAGCTGATCGTTTGTGAAGTAACAGCACGCCCAACTGTCCTTTAGTTCAAATCTAAACCCTCAGACGTCTGGTGAAATGCAGTAAGAGGAAAGCTGCTTTGATATGCTAATGACTCAATGTGTTATTCATGAGGTGTCACTCACCCTGGACGCTGCGATCAACTGGAGTAGAGAAAACAGTTATTATACTTTGTTTCATTTAATTGTCACACACTACTTGAAAAGGGACTATGAATGAAGAGAATGCTAATCTTTGTTTTTGAGAAACCCGATCTTCAGGGAGACAATGGATCTTCCTTCTCCTCAGACCCATTTCTGACTCCTAGGGGATACAGGGCTGTTCACAGAAGGTGTGCTTCCGTTCCTAGCAGGATTCTTCGCTCTCGCACCTTAGCCAGTTCTACTGAGTGAATGAGTTTGGTGCTAGCCTGCAGTACACCGAGGTCTACTAGAAATAGATACGATGTATAGCATGCCTTCTGTGTTAGGTGATTTGTGTGCACTTCCTCTAATAGTAAGGACACTTACTAGAAAACCGAGTCAGAGGGTAGATAGCTTTCTATGGTGACACGCATGAGAATGTGTGGAGAGGATTCCAACTCATGTTTACCTTGTTCCAATAGCTGTGTTCTTTCAACTAATCATCTCATGAGTAGGGATGGACTAACTTTTTCTGTAGAACCAGACAACAGCCCAATCTTAGGAACAGTGAAATTTAAGTTTACCTCCTGCGAATGTCACGTATTAGCTGCGGGTTCACAGGGCGCTACGAAGTCGTATCACAGACTTCCTGCGTCACCGCAGCAGTGGGCAGAGGATATGGGGAAAAACACTCTGGTCCTTCAGTTTGGGGCACGTAAGAAACTCATTTTTGTTTATGTGACATTGACCAAAGTGATTCCCTTGGTTACCCCAAAGTTGGAAGAGTGTGAGAGGTTCAATTTTTCCATTAGCCTGGAAAAACAGAGCTGTAAATATTTGTTAAACAGTATTGATGACTGTAGTACTATGTTATGTCCAAATGCACTTAGGAATCTTGTCCTGTTGGTACCATAAATAGTCCCATAGCCATATATATTTCTTACAAACTTGACAAAAATAAAATCTCACAAGAAATAGTATATGAAAGAAAAACTGTAAGCTAGACATTTCCACTCCTCCTTAGAAGTGGTCTTTGAACACTTCATTCAGTTTTCCTATTTTACCCCCCTTTTTCTTTCTCCCTTCATTGATAGTGAAAATTATTTCTTATTTCAGGTTTTCCACATTGCAAACACTGCTGACAACATGCTGCCCTGCGGTTCTGTTACTCATTTCACTACATTACCTTCTAAAGTGCCTCAGGCATAATGCGATCGGTTTGTGTAAGGACCACAAAAGAGCCCCAGGCTTAGTACTTCCAGACGTTCATCATCAGGGCACTGGCACTCCTGAACGTGGCTGGTAAAGATCTTTCCCGAAATCCTATCCCGCTATTGTCTGCCAATGAGGGAAGCTTATGTGCAATTTGCAAGGTGGAGGTGAAGAAGACTCTTGACTGGTCTTGGTAACCACTCGAGGGTCTCACTGCGACTCGACAGTCTCCTTCATTCACTGCTCTGTGAACCATCAGAGCTCCCCCAGGTTCCCCTGTGCTGTCCCAGTTTGGGTGTAGCATGCACCCAGCTCTCAGATTCTCCTGTCCTTTCTAGCTTTTCCACCTGCACTTGTCTTTGAAGCTGGGATAGTCAGTAATTGCTTCTCTGATGACTCTATCAGCTCCTCTCACATTCCTGTCAGTCCCTTATGGGCACCTGCAACGTGTGTTTTCTAGACCAGTTACAACTTGGCACAACTCTCACAGCTCTGCAGACTGGCACGCATGGTCTCCCATACTCAGGCGTAACTATATTCTCTACTTGTTTCTCACACCTCTCCTTAAGAAGGTCATACTCGAAATGGAATGTCTGCTGTACACAAACCATACCTTCCCCTACTTTACATCACAGTTCTGCTTCTCGGTTCCTTCCCTGGTGATAATGTTGCTCACTCCTATGTTTATTTATAGCAGCCTTCACTAATTTTTCATGAGTTATTTTAAAGGCTACTTCGTTCTTGACACTGTCATCGCTACTTCATACAGAGGCGATGGCGGTCTCTAGATATTCATAAGGCATCTCACCCCCCTCTTCATCCATGCATTGTCATATTAATCATATCCTTTAAAGAACCACATGCATGTTCAATAGAATAAGAATGGGGACTGGGACTCACTATTTCTTGTTTTAATTCTTTTGCTTTCAAGTTTTGTTGTTGTTGTGCTGAGTATTTATAGAGTTCTGATAAAGAAAACTTTTTGAGATATTAAAGTAATTTTTACACTTCTTCTCACTTGTGTGATTGATTTCTAACCAAAAAACATATTGTAGTGTCAATAGTGACAATTAGATGTAAAAAGAGGAGGAAGCAAACAAACACATTCAGCCTTTTCACAAGATCTGAAGTAAATTCTAAGCTCAAATTATGTCTTTGAGCACACTGTCACTTTACAGATCTTAGTTCAGTGACCTCCCAGTAGTATTTGCACGTGATGACTCTTTTTCCAGACGACTCTTCATTACTTCAAAACCAAGTTGTTAGTCAGTCATTTCCCACCTCCTTTGCTAGAATTCACAGTAGCCCTTAAATTTCAATCCTCAGTTTTCTCATTTTACTCTTTCTCTCATAAACACCAATCGTTTTAATGATCATTATGCATACCCAGATGGTACTAGGCTATGCTTCACCTCAGTTCTCCTTACATATTTGTGATTACTCAAATCTCACAAATCAACAAGTCCATGTTGTACCTCCAACATGGTCTTACTCTAAAATTACATATTTACTAAAGAGCATCAAATTCATAGTGCAAAATCCAGTTCTACAAGAGAATCTGCCTTCTCAGTAGTCACTTCCCCCAAATAGCTAATCACTTCCAAAATCTTAATAGACTTCACCTTGCAAATATCTCTTGAAACTGTCCAGTTTTCTCTCACTATAGTAAAAACCACCTATTTTCTTTGGGAATACAATAGTGTCTCTCTCTCTCTCTCTCTATCCTTACCTCTTTCCTATTCTCCAGTAAGTTAAATCTAATGAAAATGCAATTATAAAAAGGCCTAAAATCTATAGATGATTTTCAGCCCTACTGAGGGAAAGTCTGAATCAGTGCCACAACCCTCCAGTTTCTTTACGGTTTCTGCTTTCCATCATTTACCTGCTCCTTCACCAGCTCCACCTGTCCACCTTATCTGTGCGTCTCAGCATTGTTTTGACTGTTTTAAATTTGTAGAGACCCTCAATACCGAGTGCATCTGTCTTCACCAGCACAAACCTGGTTTCCCTACAGGTGTTGTCTGCCCTGCAGCGCAGCCACCTTCGACCACCTCCTTCCTACTAGAAGGCTGGCAGGTGGACACAGGAAGCCTTTTGCAGTTTGTATTCACAGTGATATAATAATTGAAGTAGTCTTAGTTAGTTTTTATCATAATCCACATCCTGGACTCCACTGCATGTACTGTGAAGAGAGAAACCTTGGCGGTCTCATTCATGACTCTAACCCTCAGGAGGAGCGTACGGTCTGCATGTGGTGGGCGGTTTCACGTGTGTGCTGAGCACGTGTTAAAAAGCCAGTGCACCTGGTAGTGTGTGAGTATGTGAAAATCCATCCCAATCTCTAGGCATTTCCAATACTGATTACAAGGTGAAGCTAAATCATCTGTAGGGAGCAATTTTGATATAAGCTACCCTTCCAAACTAATTGAAATTAAGTTAACCATCTTAGCAAACTTCAATAACTGGCCATAGGAGACTGTTTTTTACATGATGGCAAATTTTAGGGAAAAGTTCTGAGTTTCTAAGGTGGGCACACTGTTACTAGAGCTACAATCATTTATTTTGGTGCTATTGTTTTCTTATTTTAGATTCTAATTGTTTATTAATGGCTTATAAAAATACTATTGAGTGCTTTATAGTCATCTTTTTTTCCTGTGATCTAATTAAACTCACAAGTTCCAGGAGTTTGTTGTTGTTGTTCTGCAGATCCTTTGGCATTTTCCATATAGAGAATCATGTCATTTTCAAACAAGGACAGTTTTATTTATTCTTTTCCAATCTGTCGTCAACGTATTTATTTGTGCTTTATTGCCGTGGTTTTTATTTCTGTCTTAGCAGTCCCCAAAACCACTTTCCCATTCTCTCCGGCCCCCAAGTGTGAGAGGCTGGTCACCACTGCTCTCTTGCAGCAGCTGTGCTTTCCATGACAAAGGCGCAGGAGTAGTGAGAGGACACTTCGTGTCTAAGTCCAGGTTGTAGGAGGAAAGCGTTTTGTCTCTCACGGTTCAGTATGATGTCAGCTGTCGGGGCTTTGCAGGCTCACTTTGTGAGGCTGGGCAGTTTTCCTTCTAAGACTACTTTGCTGAGCATTTCTAGCATGAATGTGTACTGAAGTTTGTATAAAGTTTAATAGATAATCAAGTGTAAAGTGTGGCCTTTGATTGGGAATGAGAAAGAGCAAAAATATATTTGAGGGTGCTCGAGGACATTCAAATAAATATTCACCAGGCACTGAATAATGTGTAGAAATTACTTTTAAATTGGTAAGTGTGGTTTTGACAATGTTATTTTCTGGTGATCCATGCTCATATATTTTGTGTTGAATATTCTTATGATCTATAAATGGTTCAGGGAAAATACAGCAAAATATTGAAAGTATATTAGCAAATCAGTGTGTCTATGGGTGCTACATTTTTACTTCTACTTTCACAAGTAGTTGGTGAGTTTCATTGGAAAAACTAACTCAATATGTGTATTTGCCAGATTATTATAATTGTACCTCACACACTCTTGGGCTTAGTATTTACTCTGCTAGTAACCTCTTCACACTCTAATGCAGCGGTTCTCAACCTGTGGGTCGCGACCCCTTTGGGGGTCGAATGACCATTTCTCAGGGGTCGCCTGAGATCATCAGAAAACACATATCAGATATTTACATGACAATTCATAACAGTAGCAACATGACAGTTATGAAGTAGCAACGAAAAT
Organism: Lyroderma lyra; assembly: GCA_004026885.1. Taxonomy (NCBI): domain Eukaryota; kingdom Metazoa; phylum Chordata; class Mammalia; order Chiroptera; family Megadermatidae; genus Lyroderma; species Lyroderma lyra. Next base: position 185,975 of record PVJL010002546.1, on the reverse strand, counting down.
AATTGTATGGGGGTCACCACAACATGAAGACCTGTATTAAAGGTCATGGCATTAAAACGGTTGAGAACCACTGCCCTAATGAATCATTTTACTGAGTTAGCTCCATTTGTGCTGTTTAAAATACTGCACATTATATCATTCAGTTCTTCTTTATTGATATCTTTCAAAAGCAATTCTGTAGAAATTCTTCTCAGGCATGTTTGTGGTTTTAAATATAAACAGTAAATTCTAAACATAAGTACCTTTCTGGTTTTGATATATATGTGTGTGTGTGTGTGTGTACTATGTATGTGTGTGTGTGTGTGTGTGTGTGATTCTATTTAACTTCTTCATGTGTATAAAACAGGGATGAAAGCTACTTGTTGAGGTGAAGTCCAATCATGGGGGTCAAAATTACAAGTCAGGAAGAAATTGCATTTGATAAGAAGAAACTCTGAAGACAATAAACACAGTTCAGTCAGATCATGGTTCTGTGAGGACATCAGTGTCTGTCATACCCGGAATCATTTTTTGTCACAAATTGGATTCAGCTAACATCATAAAAGGGCTTGAAGTTTGTCTTGGAGCATGTTATGGGGTTAAAAGCTTTGAGGCAATGGAGACTGTATTTATACAACAAATATGCCTCCTTCCACAACTTGGATTTACTGCATAGTCCTTCCATCCCGAAGTGTTTTACAAATTGATTTGCAAACTCTGTGGATGGCAATCATTTTCATTTTTGAAATGCACTTCATCTGTTATGCACACGCACATTGCACTTTATGAATTTCAGAGTATGGCATAGTAATCCCCAAATATCACTTTGAGTCTGAAACACTATTTTATGGCTCCATGAAAATAATGTGACAAATTGCTTACTCTGGTGTCTGTGACAAATCTGTCTTTTTAGTAAGTGGGGCTCTAATTGAAATGTACACTTCAACTTCTAGGCAGCAAAAGACAAAAAAAAAATATCAACCAGGGTCTCATGAACGTGTGATGCATTAGTTAGCATGAAATTTACTGGGCTACATCAGTGTGCAGAAAACCTATTTAGGTGTTATATGGCGAAATAAAAGTGCGGCTTCTGGCCTTGCTGGGCACCCAAATTCATTTGCACAGACAAAACATATCTGTATCCACCGCTCAGTTTTCTTCTAAGCAGCATAGCAGCACACATGTGCAGGTTCAAGCTTAACTCACAGGTGTTGAGTTTGTGCAGTGAGAATAGAATAATCGAGCAGGACTAATTTATACTGAAGATAGTAAATATGAACCAGGTTACTATTGGCAGAAAGGTTAAAATACTCTTAATACTTATTGGCAGATTTATTAATATGCACATAAGCACACTTATCAGTACATTACAAGAGCACTGTGAAAATAGTACAATTTCAGTATTTTTCATTTGTTTCCTTATGCAATAATTCACATATTCATTCCCTAATTCATTTATTCATCCATCCACACAGCCTAACACTCAGCCATACATTCAACCATCTTTTATTGAGCAATTTGATATGTCAGAAAAACTGAAAGATGTCAGTGACAAATTAGGGGAGAAAATACAATCTATGTCTTCAAGCTATAATTACAATTTGTATTAAGATAATATGGTTTTCGCTACCTGAAAATACTCAGAGATTTGAAGAATTAATATATATTTAAAATCTTAATAGCTAAAATCTGTCAATATCTGTTTATATTTACGAATATAGGTAGGACTTAATTGTGCCACCCCCCCACCCCCCCACCACCAAAATCCATATATTGAAGTCCTCGTCCAATATGACTGGTATCTTTATAAGAAGAAGAGATTAGGACACAGGCAGCACAGGGACAACATGAGACAGTGAGAAGGCAGCCAGTGGCAAGCCAAGCAGAAAGGCCTCAGAAGGATCCACACCTGCAGACACCTTGATCTTGGACTTCCAGCTTCCGTAATTGTGAGAAAATAAATCCTGCAGTTTAAGCCCCTGAGCCTGGGATATTTTGACAGCCCTAGCAAACTAGTGCAGTAGATTATGACAATTTGTAAGTGAAGTCCAATCTGATGGCTTTTTACTGATCCCTATGCATTATAATCTTTATTCAGCAGTTGACAAATATAAAATGATTACATTTCTAAAATTGAATTTCAGAAAAATATCTTAGTAATAATACCCTTTCAATGTCATGGAAATGTTAGTAGAAATATTCTTTAAAAAACTATGGAGGAAATTTTAACACAATCTGCTATATTTTCAAATTGATTTTCATTATGAAATTGAAGATATATTATTACAGAAATTATTTTGCCTTTAAGATACAATAAATCAAATTTTAAAATGCAGAGAAAGGAAAAAAAAAGAAGTCCAGAAGCAGGTAAAAAATGAGAGAGATAAGGGATATAGACCGTGAGAAGAAAATTGTTGTAAAATAAACACCCAAAGAAAGCATAAATATCTGAGTATTTCTTACCATACTTATGATTATTTCTAAAATAACTTTGAGGAATAGTGATAAGGGAGACAACAAAAATGAATTTCCCTAGATATATTTCATTTCCTAAATGCATTCTTTTATTCTTCCCTTAACTGTAAGCATATGTTTATCTTGAAAACCTGTCTCCTTTTCTTCACAATCTCCTGAGTATACACACAGCTTGTTGCTTCTGTATGAATGCAAATAAGATTTCAGGTATTATGGGAAAATTGCTGTATCTGCCATCAAATGAAAGTCAGTGTATTGTTTTATAATAAATATGCTCATGAACAAAATTTATTTATATAATATAATCATACTTATAAGTGCACTTGTATGAATTTAGACATTATAAAGCTAAACACAACAGAACATTTCATTCTGGGTTATACAGTAATTACATTTTCCATGTTGCAGATTAAAATGCAAAATTTAACATAAGATTTTGTACCTCTGAGTTGCTTCTATCATCGAGAAATTGTATCTAAATAACATTAGAAGTAAGCATTGATTTCAGAGATGAAAAGTCAGGAAAATATGAAGTTGCAAGCTTTACATATAGCAATATATCCAAATAAAACAATGCTAGGTTCTCCAAAAAAATCCCCTTCTTCCAAATGAATATTTATGTTCCAAGAATACATTACCCCAAACATATCAAGGTAATATATGATTTATTGATACTTTATATCTTTGGAAAAGTGATTATTTTGAAAACTACTATTCACAAAATGTTTTTCTTTTCCTAAAGATTTTAGGAAGAACATATTAGTAAAACAATCTTTTCTATCTCATTTTTGAAACAGATTTATTAATAGAAACAGTACTGTTTCCCAGAGGTGTTTATTAAATGTATCTTAAAATTTTTAGTAATAAGACTGAATATAATGTCAAATTCACACATGGAAATTATAATGCCAAAATAATGAAAGAATGGAAATACCATTTTTAAGTTTACTAAAATCATTCAATAAAGCAAAACTTCTAAGCTCAAAAGTAGAGCCATATGTCAATAATTATAATCATATTAAAATAGCTATTTCTATTGAGTAATTCTAATTACTGAGTTTCATTTACTTTGTTTAGCCATTTATAGATTATTCATGTCATCTCCATTATCATGCTGCTACAAAGATGCTCTTCTTGACCATTTAAAGATTTTGCAACTTTCAGAGGCAGAAAATTTGTTGCAGGTCACAAAAATAATAACAGAATCAAAACTTAAATGCAAAATTTGATACAGATAGATAAATTGATATAGAAGTATGGATATACAGATGTATAGATATATGCATCTAGGTGTATATCTACCCAGATGTGTAGATATCTAGATAGACCTTGCTAGATATATGCTTTTGTTGTGTATTAAGTTCTCCCTATCTTCTCACTTTCCAGTGAACTCAAAGGGTGATGTACCCACCTTTACAGACTATGAAATGGTATTAGAAAGGTTATCTCTTTTTATTTATTTTCATAACTTCAAGCCATAGTTTTGGTCTCTTGTAATGGATAGCTACAAACAGACATTATACCTATAAAAGTAAATATTTTTTAACTGTTTTTAGAACTTTTCATTATTAAGAATACATAATGAAATATATGTACACACACACAGACACACACACACACACACACACACACACACACACACACACACACAATCTTTTTTTTTTTTTTTGGTTGGTTCCCTGAGTGGGGATCGAACCCAGGCCACACCCTCCCACATCAAAGGACTGATACATAAGTTGCTCCACGTTTTGGAAATGATAGCTAAAGAAGACACAATTAAACAGAGTGGCAGCTTTGAAATGTATGAAATATCTGTGAGTTTTAACAAAATGTCATAATTTTGAGTTTTTAATGCATCTAGGTGACAAAAGTGGTTCTTTTTTAGGTCATAAAAATGACCAGTTTCCTCAGCTTCCTGACAGGCCTACAATAAATGGCAATTAAAGGGCTGCTGACGGAACGTGAAGGCTAATAGAAAGTTAGGTGACGAGAGAGGAAATTCAGGAGAAACGGAACTGAAGAGAAATCAGGAGGTAAGGAACGTAATTAGACAGAAGGCTGTAGCAAGAACTGAGCCAAGGAGAGGAGAGGGAATATAAATTTAGACAAAAATGGCTTCGAATGTCCTCTCAGTACAGAGGACAAAAGTCATTACTACGATGAATTTGGTGACTGAGTCCTCCCTGTTAAAACCCAAGTTGCATCTCCTCTGTTAGCTTACTTCCTCTATGCCATCTACATTTTCAAATAAATTACATAGCTCCACAAAATTTCAGCTACAGTACAAAAATGTTTATATTATACATTTTAATATAGTTAATTCTTACCATTTGTTTACTTGGGCATTTGATGTCATTCTTCGTGTGTGTTAAGTTACTTGCCATTGGCTGGTCAATACAATAACAGAAAATTGGGTGCAAGTGCGCCCCTATGCTTTGTAGAGTGCTCTGTCTTCACAGGGAGAAATGGAGAAATGAGCTCGCGCATTGTTTGGAAATGGAATTAGATAATAATCCAAATGATCTACTCACTCCTGTTGGAGTACTCCAAGAGATAATATACATGATAATTTTGCAAAGTACTTTCCTAGAAGTTATCCTTGAAAAGTAAATCAAAGGAATTCTTAAGTCTCTCCTATGACCGTCTTTTCACAAAGACATAATAGCACAAGCCTACAAATGGGGTTTTCCATCATGACACAAAGGAAACTGCCTTAATTCATCCTGCAGACAAAATAGATGAGAGCTGAGTTTTCCTTCAGATAATTGTCGAGGACCTGCGGCTTGAGTGCTTCATCAATTTGAAAGAGTGAAGAGGCACTTTAAGAACCAATTTGCAACATCAATACCTGGGGTTGGCTATAAATTCTTGAAGTTCATTGCAGAGAAGAATGATATGTGTTTCCCTCCAAAAGTTTCTAGTTCATTGTATTCAAAGCTTCAAATACATTCTTCACCTATAACAGGCAGGTCCTCCTGAAACACGTACTTTTAAAAAGCAGAAAGCAGGCATTTCCCAATTATTTCAAAACCAGGTAAATTGCTACCATGAACTCATAAATCTATTGAATCTCCTTTTGACAATCAAACACAATCCACATAAACAGGGAAGCAAAAAGCAATGCTTACCATCAAATCTTAAGCCAAAAGCCATACCTAAATGATGTTCTTTTTCTTTAGAAACTAGACAACAGGTGAAGTTGTCTTTAGATTCATTATCAGCATTTCTCATTAATCACACACTCAGTAGTGATGACACAGTTCATCTTAGAAATAGATGAGATGTTTTCCTTATTAATTTTTGCCAATAATCTTGATTATGAGTCTCAATTTGAAAAAAATTATGTAATCCATGTTTTTTTTATTTGAGCATCTCATAACATAAAAATCTCCATCCTTCATTTGACTTTTAATTCACAGAAGTTTGTGTTCTGGTACCGAAAAGTGACCAAGGACAAACGTGCTAAATGTACTGAACACTTTGTTTAGTATTTCAGTCATCTCCTTATGCAGATAATGAATCTAAAGATAAGAAAGGGATATTGGAGTAACGCCAAAGTCAGCTTAAAACCCAGCTTTCTGTCCTCAATGTTCATATTCATTTAGTTCAAACATGTTAGAGTTCTCTTCTCTGATAAGAGCATTACAATTGGATACATGCTTTAATTTCTTTTTGACTGTATAAATCTTGGTGATATAGCTCTTAAACTCATTTAATCACACTTATGATGTTATATTAATAAGTTATATATTTTTGAAGTCAAAGATAATCTTTTATGTTTTAATAGCTACACATCAGCATAGTACCTAAATATATATTCTTGTCAATTGTTCACTAATTATGTGATTTTATCACCTATTCTTGATACAGAGTATTTGTGTTCATTCTAACATTTATCCAACTTACATTCACTTTGTAATACAGAAAATTTTAATATTTTAATACCCATAAATTATCAGTTATAAAATATGAAAGCTATCTGCCATCTAGTCCACTCATTATCAAATCTATTTAGTAGCAGAAATACTTTTATAAAATCAAAATTTTCACTCTATATACAAAGGATATTTTCTTAAACAAATGCTTTATAAAGTAAGAAGATAACATTTTCTACTCTAAATTCTGCATTTGAAAGCCATAAGACCAATGCAACAAATATATTATTTGAAATAATTTGGAATAGTAAATGACAATTTATATCAAAATCAATTTGTATCTTTTTCCTTCAGTTAAGACGTATCACAATAAAAATATTTATTTATGTAAATATTTGAAAATAAAAAGGTGATAATGGTTTTTATAAGGTCTCATATAAATTTCATTAAATATTGATGCAAAAGATTGGAAGAAACAGTGATTGATTCACTGTGTGTGTGGTTCTTTAAAACCTGTATCTCTATCACAATCTAACAACTCAGTATTTTATTATGTAATTCTCATTTTAAAGTAGTGGCTACATATATAGTATTCAGCCAATCTGAATTTTCACTATCAGAATATTTCTTAAATTTATAGTGAATATAAAAAATGTCTACTAGGCTCTTGAGTCTGCTTGAACCCACTCCTACCTCTTTGGAGTATACTTTCCCTTTCAAAAAACTACCTCTTTTTTTACCCTTAAAAAATATCTATTACCTTATATCCAGTACTTCAGGGACTATATTTGTCATGCAAACTTAAAAAATATGTATTTTTTTCTAACTTTTTTGACATTCAATATTATATTAGTGTCAGGTGAATCTCTAATGACATACTTAAATTCTTTTGGCTTATTGAGCATCATCAAATGCACCTCAAAATAAAATAAAAATGAAAAAGCTATTGATTTAATATACCATCTCAAAGTGCTAAAACTTTGAACCTAACATAATCCTCCCAACATATGTCTGAATCTTGAATTTGGAGTCTGGCACTTTGTAATACTGAACTTGTAAACATTATTGGCATGTAATATGGAGATTTGAACTGATTTTAAAACCCTCTTTATTTTGTAAATAAAAGGAGAAGTAGTGCACTCCAGTTTTTTCAAATCTGACCGTGGTGACAAATGACGTCCGAATCCCATTGGTTGACACGGCAGGTGTTTACAGCTCAGACGTGTGCATGTTCTGCCGGAGTGGCCGGGCTGTGTGCTCCACGGGAGTCATTTCCCACACCCACGGTGACTAACACATAGTTTAGTGTGTTACAGAGCTATAACTGACAGAGCATAAAATCCACCCTCATAAAGTGTTCAAGACAGTGATATTTACAAGATTCATGGAGCTGTGCCATCATCTCCTGATTTTAAGACATTTTATTTTTTGAGAAAAGGTTCTGCACCCACTACCAATCACTCCCCATTGCCCCCCTGCCCAGTCATCAGACTGGAACGACTAATGTACATTGCGTGTACAATTTTATCTAATCTGAAAATCTCATATAAATGAAGTATCTGGCCATTTGTGACCGACTTCTTTCATGCAGCACAATGTTTTTATGGTTCATCCATGTTATGATGTGTATAAGTACTCCATTCCTTTTTATGGTTGAATAAAATTTATTGCATGAATACATCACAATTTGTTTATCATTCACCAGTAAAAAGACCACAAGTTTTCTACTTGTCTGAGTATAAACCACAGAGTTGAATTACTGGATCATATGGTAAGTGTGTTTAACCATTTAAGCAACAGTCAGATTATATTTGAATTTCTCCACACCTCATCAACACTTGTCAGAGGTTTTGAAAAAATTTGAAAACTTCTACACTGTTGGTGGGAATGTAAAATGGTACAGCAGTTACGAGGAAGTATGGAGGTTCCTCAAAAATTTAAAAATAAAACTACCAATGATCCCATCATCCCCAATTCAGGGTATATATCCAAAAGATGTGGAATCAGGATCTTGAACAAATATCTACTCTCTTATGCTCACTGCAGCATTATTCACAACAGCCAAGATTTGGAAACAACCCAAGTGTCCATCAACAGGCAAGTGGATTTTAATGAGTTCCAGAGGCTTCTAACACATACGCTTTAATTTAGGGATGAGTTCTGGGGTGGTGTTACTCGGTAGTCGTGGGATCACAGATGGCTAGATTGTCAAAGCAGATGCTCAGGGACAACAGATCTAACTCAGTAGCAAAGTTCCCTGATGGTTAGTAAAAGATATAAGTAAAAAGTAGGGACAGTTGCAGCCTCACGATACTATTTTTTCAGATCACCACATAGCCAAGAGATGCAGCTTCCAAGAAATAATAAAACAAAACAAAAAACAAAACCAGACATATTTCCCATCTTGGGATGAGTTTTGTTTTTTGGAGAAAGAGACAGATCCTCTTTGTGTGGGGGGCAGTTTAGCTCAGAGGAGTGCAGTTTGGGTACGAGGTTTCTTGGTTTCCCAACTTCATTACTTACACAGGTAGTCTGTGCAGCTAACTTTCATTCCTCAGTTAGCTTTGTCCCACAAATCTATGCATATAGGTTTATTTGTTTATTTTCAATGAGCAATGTGGACAAATGGTATATCCTGCTTAAAACGAAACAAAACAACATATTCTTAGGCAAGAACTTCCTCAGATAGCTTGCTGCTATAAGTGCCATTGGGATGTTTACATGTAGATTTTGTTGTGACCAGCAATGCCCTCTGCATGCCCAGGAGAGAGGGAGCCAGTTAACTCTTTATGTCCTGGAGTCATCAGCATGCAAATACTATCTGAAGTGATAGCATTGGATGGACTCACACAGTAAGGCTTCCTACCAGAGCTGGAAAGTGTATGCAACGGCGTTCACGTTCGGCTGCCCCCACCCAGGTAAAGAATAGAGACAGCCCTGGATTCAACAGGACTCGGTATTTTGCAAGGCGAGTAGAATGAAAAGGAAATACATGTTGGTGGAGTGCTTAAGAACACAGTATCAAGCAACAAACCACCAGCTACTACGGTTCCTTGTTGACTTGCTTATCACATCCTGGATATATGAGACTTGATCATACAGGTCCTCAATAAGACACCACAAGGATCCGCAAACAGGAATGAGACCCTAATTACATGGTCTCAGAAAGAATGGCAGAGGGCCTCAAGCTGTAAGGAACAAGAAAGTGCATTTATATTGTCACTCAGGTTGGAAAGAGATCTCTTACGTCAGGAGACAGACCTCTGAAGACCATGACTGTTCATTTCAGTACTACGGATCCAAAACTTTCATTTCTATTTCTTCCATATATGCATATAAAATATATTTATAATTCATATAAAACTTAAACACATATATCCCCCCACTATGTGCTTGTGTTTTAGTCAGAACATGGTAGAATCTACTTCTTAAGACTCCTTGCTTCCACTTTCAAATAAAAGTACTTCTTTTGAAATTTCCTAAGGAAAAATTCTGCTACCATAAAAATTAGTTCATTGAGAAAGAACTAGCCTTGCTAACTGCACCTTCTCTCATCGGCATTTTGCATTTTGTTTTCCCTAGTCGGTGCGGCTGAACTTGAAGGCAAAATTAAGGTCACATCTACCAAGTCCATTTGTTTACATCATATATGCACAGAACATTGGACTTCATCAAGATTACATTCAAATTAATTCAGAAAGAACAGTCCGTTACCTAGAATGAAAACAATATGTGTTTTTTTTTCCAGCACTAGGTTAGGCATAATCATATGCAACGAATGAGAAATTATAACTGCCATCTGCTATATTCGCCTGCCCCAAAGCCTCGTTCTGCTGTTTCTCTGTCTCGGCATCACACATTTCCTAGGTAGAAGCAGACTGATATTTCCCAACATGTCTTGTCACAAGAAAAGGCCCACAGCAGCGCCCACTTCCAAAGGTCTGCAGGGGTAATGACCACCTGTGCTCTTGGCCTTCTCGGTCGCGTCCGCGGTGGAGACTGTGGCTCGCTCCCTCCGGCGTCTGTGGCAGAGATGCTCGCGGCCTGGTACCTGGCCCCTGGCGTTCTCCGTGGGTAGTGGTAGGCAGTGGATCCCACTACTCCTGTTAGAAAGCTGTGCCGAGTATGGACACAAGGAAGTCCTGGCATGTGTCACCAAGTTTGATTGCCTGGCCCTTCCCACTACTGTCCACCAACAAATCCCCTCTGATAAGACCCCTTCTGTTTCAGCTACGTGAAGCAGAGGCCGTCACTACATCCTGGCAGACGTACCACCGTCACATCCATTCAGTGCTGAGCTTCTGGCGGAAACATTCAGCCATGTGTGGCAAAGGGGACAGCTTTTGTTTTTGCCACTATGACTTCGAACCGTGTCCAGACGGCAAAGAGCTGCTGAGTAGCTCTTACACAACCTGTCCTCTGTCTGTATGAAGCAGGGTGACCCTTTCCTCTCACTCTCCCGTGAGTCTGTTCGCATTCACTCCAATGCCAAATCTTTATTAACCATATACCTAAGAGTTGTCTCGTGCTTGCTCTGTAAAGTGTTTGTCACGGCACATTTAACTTGCTGAGCTGGTTACACTGTGACAGCTTACCTCGCAAATGATTTTTCAGTCCTACCTGAGAAGTTAAAACATACTCGAGAGATTTGCTCACTCTATGAAATCCCATTGAGACATCCAGACTACAAAATCTGGTGGTGTAGTGGCTAGGTTTCGGGGCTCTCACCACTGCGGCCTGAGTTCGATTCCCGCTCAGAGAACCAAACAAAACAAATAAATAAATAAAATAAATAAAATCTGATACCTGTGACCTAATCATGAGAACAAAAAGAGCGAGAGAGACCAAAAACTACACAAAATGTAAGTAAAGATGGGTTGTAAACAGCAGTGGCCTTAGTTATCTTAGTAAGACTTTGCTCTGGGTTGTTTTTTTTTTTTACTTAAACTGCTAACAATCAATGCAAAATAAATGTGACGTAAAGATAGGGGTGTGTGGATGACAGTGTTCTGTTAATGTTTTGCTGCGGTGTGGTTGCTGTTACGCATTGGGGTAAGTTCCCCTTATTTACACCTGTGCTGCAGGGTCCATGAGGTTTTCATTTCCACCTGCTTAAAGCATGCTTTGAGCATGCCTACCAACAACACAGGTGATGGTGATGGGGAGAAGCTGACATACCCACATCAGAAAACAAAGAAGAGGTGAAAAGAGAAGAAAATTAATTTTGCTGTTCAAGGGTGGGGATTGTTTAATCTATATCAGAAAAGAGAACTGTTTAATTTTCATTTATTATCCATCCTAAAATAAAGAAATATATTTTAATATTATACTAGAAGCAAAAAAGAAAGACATTCTGGTTTTCTGAATTTAACACAACTTGAACATTATAACAAGGTATATGATAATTTTTCCCACTAAATCGTTCAAATCTAAATATCTGATAATAAGCACACATCCCTAAAAATGATTCTATTTCCACTGGTGATGGTGCACTTATGCAATACAAAGTCAGACCTGCGGTGATCATGTTGCTCTATGGGATACAATTTCTATGGTATGTAATGACATTGTTCCTTTGTGTAGGAGGTGGAGGTAATTATCTTAGACTAATTTTCATGCATGTTGGTTCAATTAACCAGAGAATATATGAATCATAGTGTTTGGATTCAGGGGAAAAGAAAAAGTAAAAAATGAATGGTCTCACTGTTAAAAATCAAAGGAATTACCTTTTTGTTACAATGCAGGTGGCATAATCCAATTTTTACTATTCAACATTTGGAACAAAACACAATTCTGTCACATATGGTAGTTCACTGTGTTGCGATCTGCTACTCTCTGTGGTGTAAGAAAACCCCATTTCCAGATGGCAGAAATAAATATGGACTCCCCATGATAAAACAAAACAAAACAAAACAAAACAAAACAAAAAAATACTAAGCAATTTTAGTTTTGGAGAACTATGAAATTAATAAACAGCAAACACAGATAAGAACAAAGTGAAACTCTTGCAAAGTTAATTGATTGCTTAGAAGGATTGCTCCTAAATCAAGCAGCACACGCTCATGTGGAATATTTTGGAAAATGGGCGTATTTGGAATTCTTAGAACCGTACTAGACACAAAAGATAAAATAAAAATGACCAAACCATATAACACAGAATATATTGTGCATGCACGTGTCTGTGTGTGGTACCTATGCATCATATAGAACTCACTTGTATGTATCATAGCTTTACAACTTAATACAGTTTTATATTGTAAATGTTTGCTAAATCATATATAGTGTTTTAAAATGTAATTTAATAATTAGATACTATATGTTTTTGGCAGAACAACAATGTAATATCTTAAACAACTCAATAATGTAGGTAATTATTAGCTGTACTTTATTGATGACAAAACAAGAAAAAAAAATTACACGATGTCACACAGCTAGATGGTGTGAGTCTTCACCTACAGCTAGCTTTCTCAGTAACTCCGATACAGTGTATCTAGAATAAAATTGTGTAACTCGGCCAAGCAATACAAAAAGTGCTGAACTGGGTTCCAAAGAGATTGTAAAACTGTACATTTTGTATAAACAATAAAAAGAAAGTTAAAAACATTTTTTAAAATTTGAAGGAGTTCAATTTTTTTTTACTTCAACCAGCTGTCTTTATACTTTCTTTAGAGAAAAAAACAACTTTAACTTACTGATTTATCATATCCTACATGTGTAGATTTTTCTTAAGCCTTTTAAGAGTTACTTATATAATAAAGATATTCCTACTTTTTTCCTGTTAGTCTTGTTATAGGCATTTAATCTCAGTAATACTTTTAAAGTAAATATTATTTTGGTATGTTCTGCTCATTAGAAAATTTTAATGTTTATTTGAAATATTTACCAATTATGTATATCAAAAGTATTTAGCACAGCAATATCTAATCTTTATATATTTTTCTAAATAACCAATCAACTGTTTTAAGATAATTAATTAAACAATAATTTTTTCTAATAATTTCTACTATTAACTTTATATTTTTTGGAACTACAGATTTCCTCCGAGCTCCCTGTCATAATTACCTTCTGTCCACTACTCACTGGGGCAGAAATCGGCCCTGGCGCCCCTTACCGTGTCGCGTGGGGTAGGGGTCTCTCACCCTCTGCCCCCACCTCCGTTTGCCTCGCTACTGACATGCCAAAATGTCGCACATAGAACGTACATAGGATGGCCAAGTGCCTCTTCTACATATAAACATCCACGTGAGAAACAAAAATTAAAAAATAAAAAAATGCACCAAAGAGAAAAAAATACTATTTATTCTCCCAGAAAGAAAGTGCCAAAAAGGAAAAACAACAAAAAGGATCGTGCCGGAGGACTTGTGAGCGGTCCCAAGCCCTCCAACATGTGTCTATTCGGGACCCCAGGACGAGACAGAGGGGACGGAAACCACTTTAAATGCCGTCTGGAAACGACTCCAACGGAACCGGGACCGGGACCAGGACCGGCGCCCGCACCGCGGGGTGCAGGCGTGAGTCCGCGGCTGCCGGTCCCAGGCGGAGAGCGGCCGGGGACAGGCGGGTACTGGCTCCCCTCTGCCCGCCAGTGAGCGCAGCTGCGAGTCCCGCACGTGCCGCCACCCCCGTGACAACTGCGTGACACAGGGACAGGAAAGCGCCCTGCGAGTTGAAAAGGAAAAGACGCCTTGGCTCCGAAAATGGCAACGGAGAAAGAGCAGGGCAGCTGTCCCCTGGGCTGTCGCTGTCCGCGTCACAGATCCCAGACTGAGAGCTGACGAAGCCAGCGCCCCTTAAACGCCGCTGAGCACGGACAGAAAAAATAAATGAAATTGAACATAAATAAAAGCCGGCTCTCTCTGGCTAAGGGCCCAGAAAGGAGGAAGGGTACAAGGCAGGAGCCGCTTGGACAACACTGCCGTACCCCAGCCAAACCGCACGAGAGTGTCCCACCGCTGTCGCTGTCAGCACGGCCAGGTGAGGAACCCCGGTTTCCACCCTGGCCCTGACGTCCTGCGGCAGCCTCATGGGGTGGGGGGTACCAGGCAAGTCCCACACACATCAGAAGGCGTTTAAGGAGCCTGACGTTCATGTCCAACTCAAGACAGAAAACCGCTCTGTCCCGCTTCAAAATGGAATTCTGACAATGTTTAATGGCCAATAGGAAGGAAGAAAAAAAAGTATGCAAAAAACAAACGAAAAAGAGAGTATAAACAAAAAACAGAAATGAAATACTAGCTAGATTTAAGGCTTAACGTATCATTAGTAACGGTATGTCAACACTCTAAAATATTCTTTTTTATGAGACAGAGATTGGCAGAGGCGACAAACAACCTGTCCCAATTAAATGCTGACGACAAGAAACACACTTCAACTATTACAACAGTGTTAGGTTCAGTAAAAGACTTGAAAGACATACCATGCATATATTAATAAAAAATAAGGAGTTGATATATTAATATAAAATAAACTTTAGACCAAAAAAATAATTACCCCAAAGAGAGACATTCCAATGATAAAAATCCAGTGAGAAGACATAATAACCCTAAATGCAATGCATCAATCAATAAACCTGTTATATGCAAGAACACATTTCTATTAGAAATGAAAAAAAGACACTTATAATTCCACCATTATAATTTGAGAATTCCTTAACACATTTCTCAACAATTGATAGAATGATTAGACAATTGATGGCATACAGATAAAAATCATCAATAGAATAACTTAACATTGTCAACCCACAGAATCCATAGGATCTACTTCTCAATTATAATTTTTCATATAATAGCAGAATACATTCTTTTTCCAAGTTCCCAAAGAACATTTGTTAAGACCATCCATATCCTGTGCCTTAGAACAAATATCAACAAACATAAAAGAATTGAAATCCTGAAGAAAGTGTGTTCCTGGATCACAATAAAAAGAGACAAACAAACAAACAAACAAAAAGTCAATAACAAAATATAAAAACTCTCCTGGAAACTGAATAACACATTGAGAATAATACATTGTCAAGGAGGACATCTCAGAGAAAATCACAACATATATATGAGTAAGTACAAGTACAAAAGTCACTAAAAATGAAGATGCATCATAATAAACTGTATTAGGTACAGCTACTGCAGTGCTGAAAGAGAAATTAATCGCACTGAGTACATACATTAATAAAAAAGTCACAAAATAGTAATACAAGGCCACATCTTAGGAAATGAAAAAAAAAAAAGAGCAAAATAAACCCAAAGCAACAGAGGAAGGAAATAATAACAATAAGAGCAGAAACCAACAAAACTTAAAACAAAACAAAAATCAATAGAGAAAATAAATTAAACACAAAGCTAGCTCTATGAAAAGATCAATAAAATTGACAATCCTCTAGCAAGATTAACACAGAAAAGAAAAGAGAGACAATACAAATCCCTAATATTAGGAATGGGTATATCACCACAGACCTTGAAGATATCAGAAGGTTAGTAAGAGAATACTGTGACTAAAATATTGAAATGCATTTGACAACTTAGATAAAATGTACCAGTTCCTCACAAAGCACAAGTTACTACAACTCACTCAACACTTTGAATAGCCCTATAGCTAATAAATAAATTAAAATCAAAATTAAAAAATAATTCTCAAAAATAAACCATCCAAGTCCATATGAATACACAAAAGAATCCAACCAAATGTTTAGAGTAGAACTGCTAACCAATTGCATAATCTTGTCCAGAAAATACAACAGGAGGGGATGCTGCCTGAGCCATTTTGTGTGGCTAATGTTATTCTGATTTCATAACCAGACCAAGAAAGAAAAAAAAAATCTACAAAACAATATCTTCATAAATACAGACAGAAAAATTTTAACAAAATATTAGCAAAGCAAAATCTGCAATATTAAAAAATAAATTTCTCACTAGGACTATTTGAGATTTATTCCTGAGATGCAAGGCTGGTTCAGCATGAAAAAGTCAATCAAAGTAACCCACTGTAACAGGCTAAAGAAGAAAAAAATACTGTCATCGTGTCAGCTGATGGAGAATAACACACGACAAAATTCAACACACGTTCATGGTAAATACTGTCAGATAACTAGGATCAGAAGGAAGCTCCCTCACCTTTCTAAGTCACATGTACGTAAGACCTGCCTTGCAGGGCGTTGGTTCCTGTCCCCAGCATCCACTGAGACATTCGGCACCTACAAAGTTAATATAGAGCCCAGCCCCAATCCCTAACCCTTGTGCCATTACCAGCCAGGCTCCGGAGGCTAGAGGGGTTGCTATGGGCAATGACACCACACACACAGTTGTCGGAACAATGAAATGATAGTATTCTTACGCATTAATCTTGTAAACCACAGGTATAAATAAGCGTTATAGGCATTTTGAACCTTGGGCCATTTTGTAAGTGGGGGCGTTTTTGACATGACCGAATATCCAGAACCGGCTGGCGTGACTTAAACATGCTCGTGGATCTCGTAGATACTCTGAACACAACCAAATGTTCACTAATCTGAAGCGACAGCTGTCGTCACATCCACTGGTTGGAGACCCGATGCTTTCACCGCACACTGGGAACACGAGGCGGGGAAACCCTCTCCCTCACCTACATTCCGCACCATACTGGGAGTCCCACCTAGACAACCCGGCAGGAAAAGGAGGGAGAGCACACGACGGAGAGGAAAAGTCAGTGTCCCTCTCTGTGGGTGAGTTACACAACTTTCAGAAAGAGACATAAGAGAAAATCCTCAAGAGCAAGTGGTTGGTAAAGAGTTTTTAGACGTTATACCAAAAGCACAATCCATAACGACAAAAGAAAACAAGGACTTCATGGACATCGAAAAGGTTTGCTCTGAGACGCACTAAGAGAATGAAGTAAAACAAGCTATAGAGCAGGAGAGAAAATTTGCAAATCCTATATTGACATAGGACTCATTTCTAGAATACATATTTTCAAAACTCAGTATTTCAGACAATTAGAAAATGGGCAAAAGCCATGAAGGGACATTTTATCAAAGAGGATGCATGGCAAATAAATATAGGGAAGGATATTCGGTATCATTCTTACTTAGGAAAATAAAAAGGAAAACTGTGATGTTACGGTAAGAATGTAAAATGGTACAGACACTCTGAAAAATAATTCGTCAGTTTCTTTGAAAATTTAAAATATGCACTTATCTTATGGCTGATCAATCACATTCCTGGACATTTAATTTAGAGAAATAAAATACACACACACACACACACACACACACACACATACACTCAAATCTTGAGCTAAATGACAGAGATTAAATTATTTTAAAATAATCAGATGTTTTTCTTTTTTAATTTTATTAAAGTTATTGGGGTTAGGTTGGTTAGCAAAATTACCTAAGTTTTAGGTGTACAATTGTATACTACATTGTCTATTTACTGTATTGTGTGTTCACCATCCGGAGTCGGGTCTTTTATCGTCATGTATTTGACACCCTTTTCCCTTTTCTACCAGTTCGTTTTCTTATACATCTTATAGTCATGCAGTAAGGCTAACATGAATCACTTGCCACATAAATAAACTAATAACTTTAACTGGAGCCTGGTCTGTGAAGGAGAAATACATGATCCGTGAGACCATAGGATGAACTGAGAAACTCCGGAAGTAAGAGATTGCTCCCTGAGGGAGAGATGATTGAACTGGTATCTGAAGGAATGTTCAGAGTTAATGTTGGAAAACAAAAGTGTTAGGACAAAAAGAGGCTGGTATGGATGAAAGGGGGAGATAGTTCTTCTCTGTAATGAAAGTATTTGAAGTAGGAAGTGTGTGTGTTACATCATATCTCAGATATTTGTTAACAAAGTAAGTCAGAGAGGACACAATGGCATCTTGGACTAGGCAAGAATGTTGGGGATTAATGAGATAACCAGGTATATTTCAGAAAACGGGCAGTGAAGAGGAAAACTGATCCAGAATCCAAAATTTTCAATGAATGAGGTGGGGGTGGTGTTGATTTCTTAATATTTAGAATATATTCAGGAGGCAGGGAAAGCCACTGAAAGTATATGCACTTTGCTCTCCAGAGAACACTGAAATAGAAAGGATTTGGGAGGGCTGCAAAATGACCCGAGAACTGTTAATGAAGCAGCACATATTTAATTTTACTTTCTGTCTTTTAGCTTTCTGCATCCATCTCACTCTAAAAATGAGGCAAAAATGAGTAGCAATATAACAACTAATGCTACTTTCTGCTTAAATTTCTCCCTCAAAACTCAAGATATTATGTACATATTATTCTATCAATCTTCATAACACTGCAAATAAAAGCACTGACATTCTAGCAACAAGAGGAAAGAAGAATGAGTCCTATAAGTGTGATAATGGTCAACTGAAATTTTAGATTAGTTCCAGTAGCTCAGTGCAAGCTCATTAGGCAAAGGTTGGGTTTAAGAACTATATTTTACAAACTTGGTTATGAAAGTTGAACATTCATATCAATTAATTTGCATTCTCCCTAGTTTTGCTGCCTCACTACTAATTTGAAGACAATGTCTCTGATATGGGTCAGGGCATATATTAAAATTGGTGATTTCTTGGGGAAGAAACAAAAATAAACTGATTAATTTCCATGTATTTTTTTCTCCCTTTTTGATTGATTCTTAAAGGCATTTCTAGTTTGACGGGTTAGTAAGAGTACACAGATGTTACTCATTCTTTTTAAATTTTTTTATTGTTAGTTTCAGGTGTACAAAACAACATACTCATTAGACATTGATTCCCCTCACAACTATCTACTATCTGCCTGACAGTTTACACAATACCGTTGACTATATTCCCTATGCTGTACTTTATATCCCATGACTATATATGTATCTTTTAAAATTATAGTTGACATTCAATATGATTTTATATTAGTTTTAGGTGTACAGAGCAGTAGTTAGGCATTATGATGTGATCCCCCCGTAAGTGTAGTGCCCATCTGACACGATGCATGGTTTTTACAACATTATTGACTACGTTGCCCATACTGCATTTCACATTCTGTGACTGTACTTGCTAACCCCTGCATCTTTCTTACCCACCTCCCCAGCCCTCTCCCATCTACCATCCGTTTGTTCTATCTGTAGGTCTATCTCTGCTGTGTTTGTTACTCATTCTTGCAGTGCTGCTCCCAGCATTTGGGATGCCCAGCAGGACCACAGATATAAGAGAAGAGAGGCCATGAAATGGACAATTTAAGCTCCTTTTCTTCTCTCTGATTTGTCTTTTCACATGTTACTATCAGATTAACAAAATTCATAGGGCCCACACCAAAGTTTGAGCCCAAGGTCTATGACTGACCAAATGTCTGGGACAAACAAAAACAGTTTTCATGGCTTTTTCGTGGTTCAAACAAGTTCAATGAGGTAGAAGAATGCATGGGGTCTTTAGGTAAAAGTTCAGATGTCTCTGGAATCCTTTGCAGAATGATATGATGCCAAAATGTCTGCACACTGTCAATTTAAAATGTATTGGCTCACTGCAACACAGGGAATTACAAGAAAAAAATTGTAAGTCCTTGCAAAATTAAAAATAAGTCAGGGCCCTACATCCCCAAATCCAGACCACAAAAATATGTTTTAAGCCCAGCTGAATGTTGTCAAAAGATCCAGGTATCACTTAAAGATGTCTAACACAGACTGTTCCACCTGGTGGTGACAGATATTAAAAAGTGCAACGGTTAGGAGGAGCTACGGAACACAGCCTCCCAGTCAAGCCTGAGAAAAGCAAGAGCAAATGCACTGTCCCATGACGCCCAGGCTCATGGCTGCACACCAGGTTTTCTAGAACTTGAGGGCCCAGGTGGGGTCATTTATAATTCTACCAACTTCTCTTTGTCTCAGTCTCCCTGTTTATAAAGTAGTATAATAGGTGTTTTTACTATGATTTAATGAACTAATGTCTGTTAAGCAAGCATAGAAGTCTTGTTCTTTTCACAAATAGGCAGCACATTAAAAGTGGGGACGATGTTGCGCGGATGTGTACGTGTGCGCGTGCGTTTCCTTGGCACACAGCAATGTTTCCTGTACATAATATGAACATAATAAATAGTTACCAAATAAATGAAGGGACACTGCAAAGATAAAAGTACCTGGAAAATGTTCTTTTTTGTTGTTCTTAGACACTTTTATTTTGCTTCGAATATGTAAGTTCAAAAACATGAAATGTTAACCTTTTATGTTGTTTTCAGTGAGTGTAAAACGTTCTTCCTGTGAGGAGGTGAGAAATTCAAAGATGATCTCTATTAACAATAAAAAATATTGCCAATTATAAATCCATAAAAAATAAACTGCTTAAAACTGAAACATTAATTTAAAAACTTCATGATTTTTATTTTTAAACATCTATGTCAGCAGCTAGGCAGATGAGAACATTCTCTTGGAACCAAACCCTGATGCCATCAGAAGTGCTTTGAAAGCCATGTGTCAGTGTGTGACATATTTTTCTTTCCCTAAATGAAGAAATGACTTTTTAAAATTTGTTTCCTTGTGTCTTAGACAATATCTTCAACAAAATATGTAAGGTAAACCACCATAAAATTAGGTCAATGTTTCACTGTGCCTTAAATCTAGTTTCAAAACATTTTGAGCAGAAGGTGTAGCCCTGTTAACCTCAGAATTATTAATAATTTAAGAAATGCTTAAGGGTGCTTTCATATCATATCAAAGAGAAAATGTAAACGTTTAAAAATATATGATGAGAAATGGTACAGATGTGAAACACAGATAATTTTTGTTTTGAAAAGATAGGAAGATCTGACTTAAAATTTAATAGTATATTTTTAATAAATTGGTTATAAAAGCAAAGTAGAGCAATCCTAAGTAATGTGATTTATTTGGTTGAAGAGATTAACCATAGAAACTACAGAAAATACTAATGCAAAGGCATGGTCGTAGGGTTAGTTCTGCTCTGTTTCTCTTGAGTCATCCTTAGGTACCTGCCTAGTACATTACTGTGAATCATTCTTTAAGTTAAAAAGTCAACTAAAGCAAACAAGAAGGAGCAGAAAAGAATGAGATTGAGAACAGCTCAACAGTTTGACCTCTGTTAACCTAGAAATTATGGTGATTCAGACTGTTCCTTAGATGAATTTTTAAGTGTGTTCTATATTTAAAAAGCATTTGCTTTAAACAAAGATGTAAAAATAAAATTGGTATATTCTCAAGGAATTTTTAAAAAACACTAGAAGCATCAAAATTGCAAGTGGGCCAATTAGTGGTAATTATACATTTATTTTTTTATTCATTTTTATTCATTCATTCATTCAACAAGTGAATTTAGCCAGTATTAGGTGCTATTGCTAGTAAACAAAAAAGTGATCAAACAATCATATTCCTTGACTCCCTTAGAACTTACATTTTACTTTAGTGTTAGTTATTAAAAATAAAGCAGACAAATAAAAATATATAATGTGTCAGGTGGTGATAAAGGCAATGAAGAAAAATAAGGCAGAGAATTCAGATTGGAAATGACAGGTGATGGGCACTATTTCAGATGGGTAAGATGAAAACGAATCTCTGATGAGCTGGTATTTAATCAGAGACCAGAATAAAGGGTGGGAGTCATAAAAGAAAGGTAACTGGGGGACGGGATTCCTAGGCAGAAGGAAAGCAAGTTCAAAGCCACTGAAATGGATCATTTTGGGAACGTTTGAAGATGAGAAAGAAAACCAGTGTGGCTCCAATGTCTTTAGCTAGGGAAAATTTGTAGGACACATGGTCACTGACTAGCTATTCCAGGTCCTTGCAGAACACAGTGAGGACTTCACTTTATTCCAAGGGAGATGAGAATTGGGAGCAAAAGAATGATACGATCAGAAGTGCATGTTAAAATGACCCCTCCAGCTGTTGTGTCGATTGTATACAGCAGGGTGACCACTTACAAGATGATTACAGTAATAGAGATAACTGATGATGGTATCTTGGTTAGTGTAATAGTGGAGGAGGCAGTGAGAAATGATTAGATTCCAGGTATAATTTAAAAGGAAAGCCAATAGGATTTAAGGATTTGCTAATGGTTGGACAGTAAAATGATTGAAAAAACAATCATAATTCTAAGTCCCCCTCCCCGCCACCCGCTGCATGAACTAAGAAAAACACAGTGACCATTTACTGAGACTAAATGCTGCAGAAAGAGCAGTTATGTGGGAGATTGTTTAGTTTTGGACATGCTGAGTGTGAAATGTCTATGAGGTATCATGTGGAGGTAAGAGGTGTATGAGGTATATGAATGAGTCTGCATTTCATGAGAGGTGACAAGATTCAAGACCCTCTGATGTGAAATCTTAGTGTATAAATTATGTCTAAAGCTGTGATAAGATCACCAAAGAGAAAAGATAGAGAGTGTGGACCCTGGGGATTATGGGCATAGATAAGGGCAGTAACCAGCGCTGTGGAAAACAAAACCACAAACTCAGAATTTAAAAGTAAGACTTTTTCATAGAACTACACCTCAGATACAAAGATGAACCTGGAGAAAAAGCATGTGACCCCCATACTTCAGTTCCTTCACATGTCACAAGCATGGGCTTTCTTTTCTAGTTGAGGAAAGCGTGACATCTCTTTCATCATTGGAAATGCTCAGGTCAGAGGGAGGAGATGATGTGATGCACTCACACCGCACTGTGGCTGCCAATAGCCTATTACACAGGCAAGTCATTTACAATTCCCTGACAGGTAAACGGGAAAGGGTCTCACAGGTGTGCTGCAAGACGTGACATGAGGACCTGATAGCATGTACTGCCTTGTTACCTGGTGAAAACCGTAAGGCCTTGAACGGCCTCACCACCATCCCCCTCCCTACTCTGCCCTGGGGATAATGGATAACGTTTCCCAACCGACCCAGCCCCGTCATTGCTCATCCCTAAGTGTCACTTCCCAGCCAGATCTGGGAATAATTTAATTGAGCCAACTGCATCTTCCCGCGGGAATCAGGGGTCACTTCATCCTATTGGTATGACAGAGCCTGCTGCCCACAGACTCTGCCTTTCCATTCCAGTCTTGAATACAACCCCCATGTGTCCCTGCTCAGTGTGGGGTGTTTTCCTCCCCAGCCTCAGAGCACAGGTGACCACCGACTTCCTGTGTCAGTGCTGGGTGCTTGGTGTTCAGCCACCCTCAGAACTCTAGGGTAGGAAGTCCTTCCTGACAAACAGGGTACATAGACTGTGAATAAAATAAGGGAATCCAGCTAAACATTTTTGGTGAGTCAATGCCAGCCGTAATAGAAACACTCCAAATCAAATAAGCAATAAGTAGAAAAGCATCCAGCATAGAGAAATAAACCCCCAAACCCTAAAACAAAAAAAAAAAAAAAAGAAAACATTGTAAGGATTGATATAATGCAAAAATGGGGAAGAAAGACACAAGAACTATTCTTGCAAATATGACCCCTCTTTTAGAAAAAAATACACTCCCAACTGCTATATTAAATAAAAACACTTTTAAACAAGAGTTTGACAAAGAAGAGCTGGTGAATAAATCAGAGAAGAGAACATAAATAATAGAAAAGCATTAAAATTGTGGTAGCAGTTCTACAAGAATAACTGATGTTAAACATCATTGAACAAAAAACTGCATTAGAAAGAGCAGAAGTATAATTGAAAGAACTGAATACACACCTTAATATGGAGAGCTGGCTACAGAAAATGACACAGAACTAGGAGGAGAAAAACACAGAAAAGGGCAAATACAGAGATGTAAGAAAACATTAGCTTACTCTGGGTTTCCCAGGAGCATATATTAAAAGGGGGTTCCGTGTTCACCCGATTTATTTGGGAGCATTCTCTGAGGGCACCAGACCGAGAGAGAGTAGAAAGCCAAGGCCAAGTGGGATGTCAGGAAAATGTCCTGCGGAGGGTAGGAGTGAGCTTGATCTGACCAAAGAGCTGTTGAGTATAAATTATGTTACGTTTTCCAAGGAAAGGGAACTGGGACTCCGGAGGAGGTCAGCACGGTCATGGCTGAACTGTGGCTCAGGGAGCAGGCGTAGTAGGGAATGACGTAAACTCTTAGGTGCATTAGTTCTCTGGGACTATAGGTAAAACAGTACAGGGGCGAAAGCAGTCCTCTAAAGAGCAGGTACAGACACTGGCTTTCCTGCTGATGCACTGGGAGTGAGCAGAAATGGTAAAATAGTAGAATCTCCAAGAATATGGACAGGGTAATAATGTTGTCTGCCACAAACATAACTGATAGGGTGGAAGGAAGAAATAAAGGAAAGCTGCCCTGAGAAAAATTTATATTTCTAGAGAAGCAATAAATAAGGTAGAAAAATACAACACAAGAGAAAAATACATTGCAAATACAATCCTGAATCTATAGATACAAAAAACTTATGTGTTCAAGGAGAAACAAATAGAAATAACCAAGATTGAAATGTTCCAACAAGTAACATTTATAAACTTGCAACCAAGCATAAGAAGTAGGTCACCTTCATAGAAAAAATACTGTAAAATAAAATATTTCACATTAACTTCAGAAATCTTAGTAATATTAAATGACAGAAGACAATGGAATTATTTACTAGATATTCACATGTCAAGATAAAAGAACGAATTTTTCAATGATCCACATAATGCAGGAATTTTCTACTGAAGAAATCTTTTTGAAAAAGTATTTGAAGATGTAATCCAGTCAGTTGAAAAATAAAGCAGAACTTAAAAATTACAGAAGTGAACTTCTGAAATAAAATGATTGATGAATTTTAGGTTTAGGATAAAAAGAAAAAATGTATACTGCTTATTGGAAAGTATAACCAAATGAAGAATGTAATAGTTAAGTGTTATATTTTTGTAGAAAAAATGATACAACTAAAAATGCCACAGATTCAAATATGTTGTATAATCCATGAAGAACTTGAATCTATTAATAAACACCATCCCACACTAACAACCCACAGACCAAGATGGATGCACTACTGAAAGCTAAGACGCATTTACTGAGAAAATAGGACCAGTGTTATGCAAACTTTTCCAATAAATGGAAAAAGAGGTGACACTGCTTCATGCATTCTTTTGTGGCTCAAATAATTCTGATTTGAAAGCTGGGCATGCATGTTATAAGAAATAAATGCTATATGGAGGTTTCCTCAACAACTGCAGGTGTCAAGAAGCAGAGCCTTCAGACTGGCTGGTTTCTGGATTGGGTTGCTCGTGAATTTCACAAGCAGATGGAAAATTTTCTGAATGGAAATGTGACACTAGTCACCTATATCAAATGGTGCCCTGAGAATCACCCACACTTACCTTGGCAGTGGCATGCCACTAGGTTACTTACAGAAGGGCATGAGAAGACCATGTGACCAGGGAAAGATGTCTATATACCAGGGGTGCCAAAAATGTTTAAGAGATACAAGAATTATTCTTGCAAATATGACCCCTCTTTTAGAGAAAATACACTCTCAACTGTTATATTAAATAAAAACACTGTTAAATAAGAGTTTGACAAAGAACTGGTGAATAAATCAAAGAAGAGAAGATAAATAATAGAAGGGCATTAAAATTGTGGTTATCTATGTATTACTTTCTGAATTTGAATTCAATTGCAATAGCAATGCATAGTATAACGTTTGCTTAAAAGATGGCATTAATCAAATGAATACCAGTGTCATTGTGCGACAGGCAGGACAAAGAAAATGGTGGAAACACGGTTGTTCCAGGAGCGCAAAACCATTTGCCAGGACAATGGGTAGGATGAAGAGGTGTGGTTGAGTTTCCCTCACGTTCTCCTGACTTAACACCACGTGACTTCTACCTATGGGGGACCTTAAAGGATGTGGCAATGCTTTGGGAAGAAATTGAAATGTCATGAGCAGCAATATAAGTAGATACTTTGGTCAATGGTGCTCAAGCAGTAGTTCCCCGTAGACAGAAGTGTCTGGATGCTGATGGTGACCATTTTGGGCACTTTTGTAATCGCAGAAGTCAAATATGACTTGTATTCATCTTTTGTTATTGGTATATATTGAGTATTACAACTTTAATACTTTTTTTTTCCTTTCTTAGAATGTGTGTACATGTTTTTGGTACCCTGTGTACATGTAGGCTATCCAGAAAGAATCCAGTCACGTAAGATGGAAAATAGAAGCACTTATGGACACATATGCATGCACACACACACACACAAGCACACACACACACACGCACGAGCACACACACGCACACACACACACGCACGCGCGCGCACGCAAGCACACACACAAATACACACACACGCACGTGAGCACACACAAACACACACGTGTGCATGCACACACGCACGTGCAAACACACACATACGCACACACACATATGCACAGGCACACCACATACACACACGTGCACGCACAACACACGCGCGCGCGCACACACGCACATGCGCACACACACGCACAAACACATACACACATACGCATGCACACACACACGCACACACACATACACACACGTGCATGCACACATGCGCGCGCGCACACACACACGCACATGCACACACACACGCACACACACACATACATACACACACGTGCATGCACACACGCGCACGCGCACACACACGCACACGCACACACATACACACACGTGCACGCACACACACATGCACATACACACAGAGACTTCCACTTTAAACTCAAAGCACTACTGACTAAACAACCTTGTGTGAGTGTGTGTGTGTGATGACCCAAGATAACTTGCCTTAGGGCCATGATCGGGCCTATCATTTTCCCGGGTGGATAAAAAAGAAGAAGAAAAGAAGATACACATTTGGATCACTTTAAGGGAGCTGACATTCAGAGGGATATTTATCTTCTCAGGTCCTTCCCCCAACACATCACATTGTTTCTAGAACCAAAGGACAATCTTAGCAGGGTCCAGAGAAATAGAGATATTCAGTATTTCCAAAACCACAGTCTCTGGAAATTGTCTTCTAAAAATCAAATAAAAATTATAATACCAAGTTTAATAGAAAAATTCCATTTGTTTGAAATTAGCAAACGAGTAATAGAAATAAACTGTGTAATAATAAATTCATATTTACAAATATTAGCATGTATATTCATCATGTGTATATATATCATAGTGGGGTATTTTCGGTATTTGCTAAAGTTTAAAGTGCTAATCTAATGTACTTAGAAATTTTGGATCCATAAAAAGCTCTCTGAATCAAGATCATATTTTTGATTACTAAAGATAATCAATACCATTAAAATGAAAAAAATAAAGAATGGGAGTTGCCAAGAGTGTATAGTCATCCCAAAAAGAACATCAGAATGATTAGCAAGGAGTGAGAACCATAAAAATTTGATGAACATTTTAGTTATTATTAGAAGTAAGGAAGAAATACAGAAACTATTACGACAATGAAAATCAAAGAGAAACCAATTATGGGTAAATTCTTCCTAGGGAAAAATAGTGGCGTTCAGCATGAAACAGAAAGCAGACAATGAGTCTACAGGGCTCCTGTTTGACCTTATTGTCTCTCCTGCTCTTGGATCTAAAGTTCATAAGCCACATATCAAAATTCCTGCATGGATTGAATGGGCAAGAATCTATTACCTTGATGTTGCATGTTACGGGGCATAGCTCTCATCAATGACTCATAAATCAGAGCCAGCACAAATGCATTTACATAGAGACAGGGCTAACCAAGTTCAAGGACAAAGCCAAGGTGTACTCTCAGAAAAGCCATACTCTCGGGAAAATCAGGGAAAACGTTGTTTTCTTCAGAAGAAAAAACCTATACATCAGTTTACTTTTTTTATTTTTTTTGCTCCTGATATTAAATAATATTTTTTAACAACCTTGAGGCTGTTTAGATTTCTATGTATCTGTAAAAATTATTTTTAATGCTTCTCTAGCTTATGATTATTGGTTCAAATGTATTGCTAGCTCTTTATTAAGGAGAACATTATTATTAATACACAAACATAACATTTCATTACAATCTGGTTTTGATATAAGCTAGAAATTAAAATTTTAAAAAAGACAGCAGTTTGTTAGATTATTTGAACAACGTACCCATAACAAAATCATACTGGCATTAGCTCTCGAACCTTTAACCTCTGATGGTTAGGAGTGGGTGCCTTTATGACTCACGCTAAACTAGTTTTTGAGTTGTTGCTACTTGAGATGAAAATAAAGATCTTTTGAAAACTAGAAGGTTACAGGTTTCACACTCACTTGTCCTTGTGTTGTTTGCATCTAAATGTGTCTAGAGACCTGAGATGAAATATTTTCCATGGTAGATATAGTACCTTAACTGGCAGTCCAATATTCAGGAAGCTTTTAACATCTGTTAACATTGGGAGTGGTTCTAGAGATGAAAAATATAGCTAAAAAGTTTCATTCATTTATTAATAACCGGGACAAAGCAGTTCCTGTTTCTCTATCATATATTCAAGTCATTAAGTAAAAAATTAGGTCAACCCTCTTTCTAAAATCTATATGAATATATCATCCTTATTACTGAAACAGATTTACCACAGTTTATTTAACTGTTGTTTTCTTCTGGTTTTGCAATAGAAGCATCAGAGCAAAATTAAGGATCATTCCTCTTGATGAGGTTTTGAAACATTTTTAATGTTAATATATTATGTCTCTCATTGCATATAAAGGACAACTTTGAAAAATGAGTAGATTACACACACACACACACACACACACACACACACACACACAGCACAACTGTATTTATATATGTAAGTATACATATATGAGGGCTGACTGGAAAAACTCCAGCCATAAATGTCTCTATTTTTCATATTACATGGCTGGAGACTTTCTGGACAGCCCTTGTATGTATATAACAATGTAGGAGACATCTGGATTGATTATCCCCTTTCAAACAGTGGACCCTATTTGCCCTCAGCATAGCATGATAATCATATGATCTCTACACTTGATGGTTTAGGATATCAGGCTTAATTTCTGGCTACTTGCACTGTGACCTCAGAACATGCACATCCTACGTAGATCAAGGTAGAGTTTCTGGAAAATTTTCTTTGCTTCCCTTAAGTAATGAAAAATGAAAGTAATGAGAAATGAAAGTCTTCCTCTCTCAGTTACTGCCACATGTAGATACAAGGTCTGAGTATGAGGTATGTAACAGTTGACAAGACTATATAGAGCAGGGGGCTTAAAGATGAAGCAGAAACCAACAGAAATAAAGGATGTCTAAAAGACCACAATATAAACTAGTCTGATTACTAGATTAGATCACTTCTGAAGCCTGACCAATTCTGGATATTTGAATAAGCATCCAATACTCTCCTCAATGAAAAACACTGAATTGGAGCCTATAAACAATTTTCTCATTTTTAAAAATGACTTGGCTTCACTCTTAATTGCAGCTATCTTCCTAGCAGATTTACACAAAAATTAAGAAAATAGGCATTGTTTGGTAGTAATATGCTCTACTGACATTAAAAAAAAACAAACCAAAAACATCTGCTTCCCTGTAACTAAAGATTATTTCCAGGAAAACACATGAAAACCTGGTACAGGCTATCTATCTCAAGCTTCCTCCAATAAAGACAAAATTCCTGAAAATATTCACTCACGGTCTTGCTCCTTGTGTATGCCAACATTATTATTTAGCAGCTTTTAATTGGAACTCATCTGATATAATAATTCACAAATTGTATAAACTTATTCTATATCTTGTTTAAAAATCCAGTATTGATTATGTAGGAATAAGGAAGAATGTACTAAACAAACACAATACATCTAATAACAGAAGCTTATATTTCAACAATTCCTGTGCAAGGAAATATTTTTTTAAGACTTATTTTTTTTTAGAGCAATTTTAGATTCACGGGAAAACTGAGTGGAAAATACAGAGTTTCCATGTACCCTCTGCCCCTGCACATGCATACCCTTCCCCACTACTCAAACCCATGTGAGCAGAACATTCGTTACAATCAATACATAGATGCTGATGCATCAGTATGGCCCAAAGTCCATAGTTTACACTAGCGTTCACTTGGTGTTGCACATCCCATGGGTCCTGACAAACGTGTAATGACACATATCCACCATTACAGTATCATACATAGTTCAGGTACCGCTTGACCTATGATGAGATTATGTCCCAATAAACCCATCATAAGGTGAAAATATTGTAAGTCAAATGAATTTTATGTGCCTAACCTACCAGGCATCATCGCTTAGCCCAGCCCAGCCTCCGTGTGCTCAGAACACTGACACTAGTCTCCAGGTGGGCCGAATCATCTCACACAACGAGTACCCTGTAGACTATCTGTTGTTTACCTCGTGATTGCCTGCCTGACTGAGACCTACAGTTGAATGCCACTGCCCAAAGTCACGAGGGAGCATTGTGCAACAGATCACTAATCCAGGAAAAAATAAAAATTCAACATTCGAAGTTCGGTTTATACTGAATGGCTATTGCTTTTGCACCATTTAAACTTGAAACATTGTAAGTCAGGCCATTTTAATCTGGGGATGGTCTGTAGCTTCACAATTCTAAAAATTCTCTATGTTCTTCCTATTTATTCCTTCCTGCCCTCTAACTGCTGGCAATTACCAATCTTTCATCGGTCCCTACACTTTTTGCCTTTTCCAAAGGTCACATAGTCAAAATCATACTGTATGTAGCCTTTGCAGACTGACTTATTTCACACAGCAATATTCATTTAAATTTCTTCCATGGCTTAATAGCTCATTTGTTTTTAATGCTGAATGATTTTCTATTGCCTGGATATAGTACAATTGATTTATCATTACCCACTAAAAGATACATTGGTTGTTTCTAGGTTTGGGCAATTATGAATAAAACTGTTATAAACATCCATGTGTACATTTATGTGAGGACATAAGTTTTCAACTCACTTGGGTAAATAGCAAGGGGCATGACTGCAGGATTGTATGGCAGGAGTAAGTTAATTTTGTAAGAAATTATCCACTCTTATCAGCAATGAATGAAAGTTGCAGTTCCAATATTATGTTAGCTATTCTGGGTCTTTTGCCTCACCATAAATACTTTAGGAATCAGTTTTTTGATACTGAAATATAAACTAGGATTTTTACTGAAATTGCATTAAGTCTGTAGATAAAAGTTAGAATTACTGAAATCTTACTAATGAGTGTTTGTATCCACGAAGATAATTTCACACATGATTTTTCTGTCACACTTCAAGGTCAATACAAATTTACTTTACAGAGGAATGTAATTTCATTTTTCAGATCTGTGTCTTCTGTGCCTGGCCAAGTGACCTGCTTGATACATTTGGGAATGTATCCAGGATTCATATCAGAGAATTTCAAAAGCCATTTTCAGAAAAACAAAAATGGAGTATATAATACAACTAACTTTATTTTATACATTATTAGACACTGGTTAATAGTTCCATTTTAAGTATATTATTCCAGCGATAATCAGAGAACATATGTCATCAGTTACCTTCCCGGTAATTTCTGACACTCTTGTTACTTTAACTAGACCTCAGCTTTAAAAAAAAGGAATCATTTGGATGCAACGAAGAATGAAACAGAAGGGAGGATAACAAATAATATCTGTTTCTAGAACTTATGGTACAAAAAGATTAAAATAATAATAGGGATTTACACTGTTAAACAGGGATGATATAAATGATTAATGCATGAATACAGGACAGATAAGAATTACATATAAATATAGATATTTAGGTAGATATGTAAGAATTATTTATAAATATTATATATAACTGAGTACATGGACAGAATAGAAGCTTGGAGGTTTAGCTGAAGTCTCAGGTATTATGTGAGACCAAAATAGTAGCTTTGATAGTCACACTACAGAGGTAACTTCAGTTAGTTATATTAAACATACTATCTTTTCCATGAAAGTTCATTGAAAAAATCTCATTAAACAGAATGAAGAAACCAACTCAGAAGTGAGTAATCATATTTTGTATTGAGGATAGAAATGTCCAAAATTAGCATATTCACCTATAATAATAAATAAGGAAAAATATTTGTATTAACAAGGAATCCTGAGAAAAACTTTTTTTTTTTTTGCCAATACATGATGCACAAAGACATGGTAGTTAAAAACGTGGGGCTACCGATACCAGTGCAAGGCAGTCGTCTCACCACGATGAAGGTGACTGTGGCATCTCCTCAACTTTCACAAGTACCATCTAACAGATGCCTGCACACCTCACTTACCGCGCGTCCGTACATACTCCTTACTCTCTCACAAGTTACTTTCCATTCTCTGTGCACATTGAGCCCAGTAATTTCCATACAATATGGATTCTGAGCCAGCACTTCAGTGGGCACTGGTCATAACAATAAACAAATATTTCTTAGTTTCAAGAAACTGACAGCTTTTAATGAATATATAAAGATGTACCCCACTTCGTTAACAATCAGGGAAATTAAAATTAAAACCGCACTGTAGAATTGTATGCCTGAAACCTATGTAATCCTTGCTAACAGATGTCACCCCAATAAGTCTAACAATAAAAATGAATTTTAAACCAAAACAAAACAAAAAAACCACAGTGTCATAGATGGTGTGATATTTTAAACCCATCAAAATGGCTATTTTCTTCTAAGACATTAAGAAAGTCTAAGGTTTGACACAGGCATAGATCTGATGATATTGTAAACTGGAAAATTGTTTTAAAAAATCAATTAAAACCAAAAAAAATCACTATTTTGTACATCACCACTACATCATAGAATTTTTCTTCTTTTATTTTATATTTGGTAGTAAAAATAATGTTACTTTTAAAATATTTATACAAATGTTAACAAAATAGTCTGTGTTTTAACTTTAAAATATATTAAAATTTAGGAAATAAAAGCTATTTAGATTTTTTACATGCAATTACAATTGTTCCCTAAAATTTATTTTCTGAAGATTGATTTTTGGCTATTGTTATTGCTTTTGGTTTTCTAAGACTTTCTGTTTTCTCATTATAAAGCATAAAACCTGTATTCTATTATAGCCTTTAAGCTTAATTTATCTGATTATTCTATTCCAGAGACATTCACTTATTGATTATAGATGTATTAATTTTCATTTTAGGAAATACATAAAATCAGGGGACCAGCCAGTAAGAGTTTCAGGTAGAAGGATTTAAAATAGTACTAATGACCAGGAATTGTATTGTTAGCTTTAGCCCCTGTACAACGGCAGAGACCACATGCGCAGGTATATATACATGTACGACTACACACACACACACACACACACACACACACACACACACATATATATGCACATAACAAATACATTTAAGAAATATACATACATATGCATAATGTATGTGCTCATTTCACTTATAAAAGTGCAGAAAAATCTTTAAATAAAATCCTCACAATCTCCCCTTACTCTTTACGAATAAATACATTGGACAAATATTTCACCTGAGGCAATCTAGAGTATTTAAACATTAAAATACTAACTCAATATTCTGCATTATTGGATAAAGAAAATATGATATGGCCACTTCAATAAATGTGGAGAAAGCTTTCAGTAAAATTCAACACTCAATGTCCCAGCAATCTAGCAAAATGGAGTCCTTTCTATATCATCATAAAATATTTACAACAACTGTCAGTGCTTTATTGACTATAACATGAAAAAGCAATGAAACCTGAAAATTTCACTAAATTGGTTGTATTCACTATACACAATTTTAATAAAGTATGTCATTATTTGGGACTGTGTACAGTTGTATAAATATTAGTTGTATATTAATTTTTAATGACTAAAAATACTAAATTAGATTCTAACTATATAAAATGGAGCAGGCATGTG
Source organism: Lyroderma lyra (assembly GCA_004026885.1). Taxonomy (NCBI): domain Eukaryota; kingdom Metazoa; phylum Chordata; class Mammalia; order Chiroptera; family Megadermatidae; genus Lyroderma; species Lyroderma lyra. The sequence goes on along the minus strand of PVJL010002546.1, from coordinate 151,894 downwards.
AGGATTTAATTTTTGGTTCCTTACAAGGAGGAGGTAGAATTAGAAGTCTGAGAGTTCAAAGGGAGAGAAAGAAAGTATCTATTTTTCAGATTGTACACCACTACACACTATTTTAAGATGATTTCAGGACAATACCTATAAAGGGTGACTTAAGGGAGACTTATGGATGGTTGGACTAGTCGTCTCCATCTTAAAAACCAGTAGGTGATGCAAGTAGAATTTGCTGATGATCTCCACCATCACAGAAGGAACCATGTATTTTGTCCATGTTACCACTAAGAAAGACTCAGAAATGTACAATTGTATTTTATAAAACCAAAAAGCAATTCCTTTCCAAATGCCCCATGCATATATTACACTACTCTATCGAACTCATTTGTTTACTTGCATTTTCACTAGTGTATCAATATTACTGAGCACAAAGCTTTGTGTAAAACTGATTTAATTGTAACAACTAGTGGACTTTACCTTCCAGTTCTTAAGTATTGTCATTCACAATGCTTCCCTGTCCTATTATAGACTTCATGGATGGATAGTCATTATGTTTCATAAGGAGCTGATGATTATGTCCTCGATGTACTACTGTAAGTACAACCCATAAAAATTTCTTAAGAACATGACTTTTACAGATCATTATTCTCAAATATTACTTTATGGTATCTTACCGGACATTTGCATTTGATTACTACTTTTATCTCAATTTTTGTGCATATTTAAATATAAGTACATCCACTTGGGCTATATGTATGCAGCACATAGATTCATTATTGTCCAATATATGATTTTTACCTTGGATCTGTCACTGGTTTTTAAAAACAAATGTGTTTCCTCAGAGTTACATCTATCCCTGTACGATACATGTAACTTTATAATAATGTGTTTATCTGCTCTCTCGGATGAGTGCTTTATTCATCCTTTTGGTAATTTTTTTTAGCTATTTCCAGAGCCAAAGAAAATAACACATAGTGGCCTTTGGATCTGCAACTTGCTTTTAAAAACAATTCTCAAAATTCACACACACACACACACACACACACACACAAACCCCCTTTCTTTAATCATATAAACTATATAGAATTCACTCTTAAAGCAGTCTGAGAATCATTAGCTCAGTCTGTTCTGGTTTTTTAACTGACCACAGAAACAAAAGCCATTGGATGGCTGAGTGCCTTTTTCCTTCAGCAAACAGTCTCTGAGTCCTCACAACGCTGCAGCCTGGACTCTGAGAACAGACAGGAGAAGGGAACGAAGGCGTGGGCCTGACTGAACTCGTACTTTAGTGGGCTAGAGAGACCAAACGAGAAGTTTACAGTGTATAGTTAGGTAATAAATGCTAAGGTAAAAACACAAAGCAGGACCGTGACAGATGTGTTCAACTAACGTTTCTTTCAGGATGTACCACTGAGGAGGTTGGCACAGAGACGGGACTGAGGACAGAGGCAGACAAATACCCGGGGCCACGAACCCTCAAGCAGGACCATTTCTGCCAAGTTAGAGAAACACCACAGTAGAAAAGCAGTGCAAGTCAGGATGCTAATGGGATCACATCTGCACATTCCAGTAACGGGGAGGAAGCGACACGCGGCAAACACACCCCCCGAGCGCGTGCGCTCGCTCACTGCTGATGAGCGGCCGGCACTGCCCACTCCCCCTTGCTGCTGCCGCGTGGGGTCGCGGGCCCCTCAACACCCGGGAAATGTTTCCTGGTGTGCAACTAAAGGACGTGGACTTGAAACTTTCAATGTTTCTATTTAAGTTTTGTTTGGTAGGGAAAATAAACAGCTTTAATGGAGGTCTAATTTCATCCCACCATTCTGGACACTCTACTCAAGGCCCCACAAGCTACTGGTTTTCTCTACGGCTATTCCAAGTGTTTTGTGACCTCTGAGCCTTGTTCCTTCTCTTCCCTTCGGGTGGGGGTTTTGCCTGTGGGCATCGCCTTGCACCACCCAACCTTGGTAGATTCCTCAAGTTCACACACTGAAGACCTGTGAAGAACCTTCTGCAAATTCCTGGATTTCTCCTTCTCTGCAGCCCTCAGTATTCTGACAAACAAACTCTAGGTGTGGAGACATGCCTGATCACCCAACTTCATCCCTCAGATCAGGAAAAAAAGCCTGGATCACTTTGGGTTTCTCCTGCACGGCAGCTTCAGAACTCCCCATGCACGACGCCGGGGCCACCAGGAGGCCACCACACCCCTCCCCTGTCGGAGTCAGTCTCCTTTTCTGGGGGGTAAACCCTTCCACGTCACTCCATTCTGGCTACAAGTAAAACTTGCTCTCTCTTTTAAAAAGAACATACCTAAAGTAATGAGGATAACTAAATGGGAGATTCTTTAACCTCTCTCTAAAAAAATATAAAATATCACCAAGTATCTTTGATCAATAATTTCTGAATGAAGAGTCAGTTGAGAAAATACACTAACCACGTGCAAGGAACACTGGAGTACAATGAAAAGGTGTAGAGATTGCAAACCTGGCTGCCTTGACTTGATCAGGGAAGTAAGACTGTCTATGTGATATGACCTTGTACAATTCATTTAAACATATCGATAGATAAGGAGTGGGCGTGTTGGGCTCGATTCATCACAAATGGCCTGAGAACCTACCATCTGATTTATTTATTTGGATGGTCCAGAGGACTCTGTTTTTATTAAGGAAAATCAATACACTGTTGAGGACTCACTGGGGTCCCTGAGAAGACAAGGAATGCTTCTCCGTGTAAGACAGAGGGAGGTTCTCCAACAGCAATGGGGAAGATGCCACCTGCCCCTACCCCCGAAAGATGGCACCCAAGTGGGCCAAGGTGGGCATACGTGCAAAGTCAGCAGCAGGGCCTGAGTGGGGAGCAGGATCTCGTGACCTGCAACGATTTATGGTTGTGGCTAATAGATCTTAAAGTCACTAGTGTTGAGACAGATAAATAGCTAATAACGGTGTTCCTTGATTTATAGAAGAAAACAAAAATCAAAGTTGGCGGACAGAAGGTTAATGAATCAGTGGCTACAATGAAAAATTACGACCTCTTGCCCACATGGCAAATTTCAGTCAGTTCCCTGACCCAGAATAAAGACAAGGCCGGAGCAGTTTGAGGTGAGATGCTGTAGATCCATCACAAACGCATTCGGCTCACGTCCTTTCCCACAGAGATTCCGAAGGTACGCACTAAGGCGAATATGAGGGGGGAAGGAGGGTGCCCCGATTTTTCAGGCCTGCAGAATACAGAGGCCAGTGTGGGGCTGATGCTGGGAGGCCTGAAACCCTGTGTGGCCTTGGGGGAAGAGCGGGAGTGAAGGAGCCAGGTGACAGTGGATCCGAGGGACTTCATCACCACTGTGGTAGGCAGAGTCACGCCCCCCCGCCCTACCTCGGTGTCCTGAACTCCAGACCTGTGCTGTTACCCTCCGTGACAAGAGGGACTTATCCAATGTGAATGTAAGTTCGAGAGAGAGAGAGCGTCTCCGATCATCAGTGTGGGCTCTGTCTTCTCCGGGGCCTCAGAAGTGAGCGAGGAAGTGGATAGTTAGAGGAAGAGACGTGTCACTGGAAGCTGAGGCTAAACGGACGCGGGGCCACAGCAATGCCACCGAATGGGGGGAGCGCCTGAGAGCTGGGCAGGCGAGGAAGAGATCTGCCCTCGTGCCTCAAAGGGGAGCTCAGCTGGAGGCCCGAACCTTCACTGGAGTCCCACAAGACCCGTTTTGAATATTTGGCCTCCAGAAATGTAAGGTAAGTTTTCTTATTGTTTTAACCCACCAATGAAGTTACAGCAGCAATAATAAACTAATGGGACAAGCTTGCAATTATTCCGTACTTGAAGTACACAAAATAGATATATTTAGCACCTGGTAGAAGACCCGTGCTGATTCCCTAGCCTGTGAAATAAGGACCATTATCTTATAAAACATCAGTGAAAACCCACGAAATTTTGAGCCCCCAACACACACACACACACACACACACACACACACGACAGTAAATCAGCAGTGACATCACAGAACTCAGTGCACCTTCTAATATCTGCAAAGTGAAGTGACGGAGGCTTCTATCAGAGCCCTGTCGGCCTGCCCTCCCGGGACACTGCAGAAACACAGGGATCACAGTCGATGTGGGCGGTGACCAACATAAGTGGGTCCTGTCGCAATTGCAGTTGCTGTGCTGGATCTTTTGTGCTTATCAGAGCAGGTAAGTCTGTCTCCACACCCCTGGCATAGAGCCTTGCTTACAGTAAACGTTTTCTTTTCAGGCTACATGAAGAGGACGGGTCAAATGCAGGCTTGCCGTTGCATGGCAAGAAGAAAATCACTGCTGTCTGGATGCAGGGGTATTTCCATTGTCCTACTCCCTGTCGTCTTATGGTTGAAAAGGGTCTTAATCATGTCGGCCTTCCAAAGAACATCTAGTTAATATACTGCTGACGCTATGGGAATAAGGCCTGGGGGACAGGACTGGGCAAGTAAGACACACATGTGCCAGAGGGCAGGAGAGACCACATTTGGTGACGTGTTCTGGATTTCAGGCTCAAGAAGGCCAGCGTAAAACTTCTGTATACGAGTAAATTTCCATCCTTCCTGCTCTCTACAAATAATCGGCAGGCACAGAGTTTGGGGAAACTGAGAGAAAGAGATGTGACATACAAGCAAATAACTGATGAGCTTGAAGATATGTCAAATTGAAATGTGAAAGGAAAAAAGAGTGAAGGAAAACAGAACAGAATGTTTAAACCCTCGGAAATCCAAAGTCCTAACATACATACACACAATATCAAAAGGGAAGAGAGAGAGACAGAGAGACAGAGACAGACAGACAGAGAGACAGAGAGAGATGGAGACAGAGAGAGCGAGACAGAGAGAGAAAGACAGAGAGACAGAGTCAGAGAGAGACAGAGAGAGACAGAGACAGAGAGAGACAGAGACAGAGAGAGAGAGACAGAGACAGACAGAGAGAGAGAGACAGAGAGATGGAGACACAGAGAGAGAAGCAGAATAATATGTGAAGTACAATGCCCAGGAACATCCCCAAATTTACTCAAGTGTGCATTTAGAAAGCTGTGAGAACAGTAAGCAGTGCACACTGGCGTTTATAAAACACACCCTCCGACAACAGCCTCCAACATCACTCCCAAGCACACATGGGACAGTGAAGGAGACAGAGCACAGACTGGGCCATAAAATACATATTAACATTTTTCTGAAATCATAAGAAGTATGTTCTCATACCACAGTGGAATGACTTTGGAAATCAATAACAAAGAGATAAATAAAGCAAAAATCCCATACATTTGGAAATTAAACAATACACTTAAAAAACCCCACATAGATTCAAGTGGCATTTTACCAAATTGAACTGAATTAAAATAAAAATACAACTTGTTAAATTTGTGGGATGCTGATAAAGCAGTGCTTAGAGAGAAAACAGCATTACATGCATTGTAAGAAGAAAGAATGACACGAAAGCCACAATCTAAACTTTCATTGTATGAAACTAGAGAAAGAACAACACGTAGACATAGAGCAAGCAGAGAAGAGGAAACAATAAACACTAGAGCGGAGATCAGAAGTGAAGCAGGCAGAGGAAGACACATACTGTATGGTGGAATCTGGAAAAAAAGGGTCAAACATGTAGAAATGGTACAACAGTGACTTCCAGGGGGGTGACTGGCAGGGGAAAGGGGGAGACGATGGTCAAAAGACACAAACTTTCAGGTATGCGATGGATATGTTTGAGCATCCATTGTACAGTGCAGTGACTACACATGAAACTTCCCCAGAGACTAGGTCTTAAGCATTCTCACACACGTGCACAAAAAGGCTATGTGAGATGATGAAGGTGTTGAGTAACTTGGTGGTGACAATCATTTTACAATGTAACTACATAGCAAATCATCACTTTGCACAGGATAAATATATTACAACTTTAGTTGTCAATTATAATTCAATAAAAGTCAAAATAAAAAAAATGATCATGTCTATACTTAAAAGATCCCAGAGAAACAACAGAGAAAATGACTGTAATAAAAAACTGATTCTTTGAAAGTTTAATAAAATTGATTAAACTCTACCAAGATGAGCCCAAAAAAATTAAAAAAAGAAAACTGCCCAAATCAGAAGTGAAACAGGAGTCATCACTACTAGTCCCGTGGACATGAAAAGATTAAAGGCACAATATGAAAAACTATGCACACTAATGCCTAGATGTTTGCTATTGGACTAATTTCTTTAAAGACAGAAACTACTAAAAGCTATCAAAGGAGAAAGAGATAATATGAAAGGCAGTCTCTATTTCTCTTTATAGATGTCAGAGAAATATAAATAATAATTAAATCCTTCTAATTCTTGAGCAAAGGGGAGAGCTGTGGGAGCCATTAGGAGTCACCACGGACAGCACTTGTAGGGTGGGGATGCCGGCCTGTTGGCATGGCCTTGGGCAGGGCATGGACACTATCTACTACATGCGTGAAGGAGGATTGTTGTATTATCACACCTCCAGTCTGCTGTCCCATTGTGTGACGACTGTGATTGTTTGCAGCTATTTCTACACTCACCGGTAAGAGTCTGTGCAGTGTTAAAATCTGAAAATCTCCCCTATAGACCATAAAATGAACTCATCAAGGAGACAGTGGGGCACAAATCTGGAGCTGAGATAAGTTCAGGGGAAGAAAAGAACAAGGAAAACTACCATACATGGAAGGCAGAAATTAGGCTGTCGTAGATCTCTATTGTGAGTTACTCTTAGCATTTCTTTCTCATGTAGAAACATAAAAAGTAATAATATTTCTGCAAACATATTTTCATTTTAAAATTTCTGGTACAACTCGTATTTCCTTGCAAGTATGCAATGATTTTGAATGTCATGCATAGTGGATTACAGGACTGAGGCAATCATCAACTATGTAAGTGACAGCGTATCATTTAAAATCAGTGAGATAGTGAAGATATATTCTTCATCTGCAATGACAGGGGTTTCTGATAGAAGCGGGAAGCCCTTAGACAAATTTTTTTTTTAAATGAGAACAGAAACCAGTTCTCTTACAATTATGCCAAAATTACAACACATATTTAAAAGCACTTGCAAAAGATGCATGATACAAAAGATTTTGGAAACTGACACACAAAGTGATAAATATATATGCATGTAAGCTAACTGTAATCCGACACTAGTTAGAATTAAGATCCCTATGAATTTGTGGGATAATCTAGTTTATGCATTTTGACCAGATACTATCCTAAAGACTTCAAGAAAGGTGCTTGTTTCACTAAAGTTACTGAATTATTTATGAATGCTGATTGAAAGTGTGTACTTTAAGAGAACCGAAAAAATGAGTAACGTTAATTTGGGAGTCAAAGGATGAAACCCTTATATATGTTATACCATAGATCGATGACTCCATTTCCTCAGTTTCACCATGATATCCATTAATTAAAATGATGTAGATGGAATAGCAAACTACCAAGAGGAGTGATTGCTTAAAATCTAGATGAAATTTATAATAGATGGTTATTAGTAAAAGTACACTGTTCATTTTAATAAGCTTTAGTTTATTTCTTTATGTTTGAATCATTTCCATGATAGCGACCAGGAGACAAGATGAGTACCTTGATTGTTGTACGCAAGATACGGACTTGATGGTTTTTTGCACCTGTATCACCTAATTAGCTTCTGGTTTCTAAACTCATTGGAGGTAGTGTTATTTCTCTAATAATTTTTTAACTCTTTATTTGTCTTGACTAACTATTTTTCTTGCTTACTTAATCCAGGTTTACATCTGTCCAGGCCTACAGTGTGTTCTTTAAAGATGTCAAATGAATTTTATAGCAAAGCCCGTACTAGGGATTAAGAAATTTGAACCTCAGCGTCTAAGCAGGCCCACACTCGCCCGACAGAGGCAGCGATACAATGGCCTCTTAATTACGGGGTGCAGAGCTGCGAGAGCAATCACGCGATACAGTAATCAAAGACAAGGGGCTGGTAAACCTCACCGTAAAGCAGCCGGAGGTCACGTGCACGCTGAATACACGTGGGATTCTCTAAAATGGAAAGAACGTCAATTTTTTTGTTCAAAATGAGACAAGAGAAAGTATGGATTTGCCTCCAGTTAAATTTTAGCCATATCAGCTATGGAAAACACATGCCATTTTTCAGATATAGGGTTTTTTAGTAGGAAAACTTATTTTTACTAAAATCACACAATATAAAACAAATTGACTGAAAAGAAGTGGTGTTATCTTCAACTTTTTAACTATAGGCGAAGTCACCCTCACTAGTTCATGTCATTATTCTTAGGGAATATTCGTAGGTAACATTTGCATGGCAAGCATGCAGATATGTTACCATGCTCAAATGCACCAAAGCACTTTGCCTGTCACATGTATGACATGGGAGGGGGCTGAGGAAGCACCGTCTTCTTTAAGGGTTCGGTTTGTTTGGATGTGTGCTATTTCCATGTGTTTGGAGGAGACTTTTGTATTTATTCTTTTGCCCTAAAGTTGTTTTCTGCATTATATATAACTTGATGTGTGAGAGCCTCCCATTATAAGATACTCAAAGGTCCTGCAATGTGAAGAAAAATATTTCATAAGTATTAAGATACACTAAGGACACTTTATCCATTGAGTAAAACATAAATGTAATTAAAGAGAAATAGATGAGAAAAAAACGTCAAACTATCTCTTGGATTAGCTGTACTGAATCTGTGATTTTTTTCACTTCCTAGCAAAACGTCAGATATCTTGCTGTGAATTCCATTTGCCACAGTAAGCATTCCAGAGGCAGCAAAATGCAGGGAATGGACAAATCTCCCAAGAAACCATCTACTTACACTAAAATTTTCTGCAGAAAACAAAATATTTTGGTCACTGTCTCATATAAGATGAATGATAGTCCTTAATTTGCAATTTCCTATTTCCACAAGACCAGGAACTTGCTACAATAATTAATATTCAAATGTTAGTCAAAGATAATCTTCCTGGAAAAACCAGCAGTGCCTCTTTTATAACAGAAATTCTAACTACCCATTTAAATCAAAGGACCAACATCCTCCTTCCACATAATATTTAGCCATTTTGAGATTTGTTACAAAACTGTTATTTAAAGTGGAAAGTTCGTGTATGTCAATGGTCACATGGGTAAAAATGTTTATTAATAGGGACAGAGGGACTTAGAGGATCCAGAACTGAAAAGGCATGTGACTAATGGTTAACACACAAGGATATTCAAACAAACAAAATGGAATGGCAAATATTTAATTTCTTTTTTTTAAATTCATTTTTATTGTTAGACTTATTGGGGTGACATCTGTTAGCAAGGATTACATAGGTCTCAGGCATACAATTCTACAGTGCATTGTCAACTTGTTGTATAATAAGTTCACCACCTAATGTGCTTTTCTGACATATAAAAATATTTTTATTCACCAAACTTAAGAACTAATAGGTGGGGAGTTCCCTGGTGGTGTAGTGGCTTAAGGCTTCAGCTTTGGTGCTGTCAGCACTGCGGCCTGGGATCGATTCCCAGTCAGGAAGCTACCCACATACCAAAAAGCAAAAAAAAAAAAAAAAAAAAAAAAAGAACTAATAGGTGTCAGCAAAGCACTATCTGTGACACAATTTGAAGGAAAACTCAGGAAACCGAAAACACCAGGTTGGGGCTGCAAAGTAACCACCAAAGAGGAGGAGCTGGCCGGGAGCTAAAGAATGCTTTTAATAGTCACAGGTTAAGGAGAAGCACAAGCAAACGCGTCCCCAAGCTGTTTCCAAAGGTCTTCACATCGTATCATTACTTACCACGCATCAAGTAGATGTTTAATTACTGTAGCCTCTTGGAGGAAAGAGTGCCGACGGTCATTGATCGAGCTGCCCAGAGGCAAACATGGGCTGTCAGATTGTCTCCCATCAGTACTTTTTGTTTGTAAAATACTGTGCTATGTAATTACAATATTGAATGTATATTTGGAGAGACAATGAGTATATAAATATGTGTGTGTACATATATAGATATAGATGTAGACAAAGATATAGATATAGATGGATAGCTAATTTTAATGAAATTGTCCTGTACTACTAAGGTTAGTAGAGCTGAAAGTGTTAAAATATTTATCAGGTTTGGAATTTCGAATGAGTTGATATTTTATATTTTTAATATTACTTCCAGTAATGAACAGAAACAATTAATGTACACTGTTTAACTTCTGATTAGAGGGGTCAGTATTTTCAATTTTGTAAATGGAATTCAAGAGTTATTTTTAAAATTATACAATAACATTTTTCACGTGTTCAGCTTTCTCTATTCTTCCAAAGAAAATTATTCATGTGATTTATAGCTGTAAATATCATCTTATCAATGTTTCCATGCTTAATAGTCACAGAAATGAAATGACTTATTTTCTACATGACCTGAACACTAATTGCATATTGAATACTTTGGGGAAATATAAATGTTAATAGACATATTTAATTGATTACTGAAAGAGTGTTCTAGTATCTTGTATTTGCTCAGAAAATATACCAAGAAAAAGGCTATCAGCAAGTATTATGACATAGTACGAAGATTTTTTTTAATGAGTTATATCTTATATTGAGATAAATCTGTTGAAAATTACATGACATAGACATTCTTTAAAACACTGTAGTACTTACAAAATTAAATATATAAAAACAGAAGAACAACTATTTTTTTCTATATAAAACAAAATTATAATGAAATAGTTGTGGTTTCTAGGCATTCCTGAAGAAGGTGCACCTTTGTAAGAATGCTGTTACAAATATTACACTTAACTAATCACCAAAATGAATGCATGCTGTCATCACAAGCACTTCTTTTCTCTTTGTCTCTCCCTTTTTTTGAAATCTATCAGTAGTGTCATGGGTATTTCTTCTAAATTTTCCATGAAGCAGATCCTGTTTCCATGGTTTGGTGTACAGCTTCAACCTTGCAATTCACTGAAATGTTGCATATCATACATTTTGACACCACGGCTACTGCTGCTGTAGCCATTTTCCCACCAAGTATGTGCAGATGTGACTGAGTCACATTTATAAATACATTACCACAAACTTAGTGGCTTAAATAATGTAACGCATGATCACACAGTTCTGGAGGCCCCAAGTTCAGCACAGGTGTCCCTGGGTTACAGTCACGGTGTTGGCAGGGCTGTATTTCTTTCTAGGTGCTCGGAGGAGACTCTAGCCATGTCCTCTCCTTTACCTGTGAGGACCCTTGTGATTATAGTAAGTTCACCCACCTCACCCAGGACAATGCTCCTATTTTAAGGTCAGCTGGTAATAATCACAGCTCCATCTGCTACCTTAGTTCCTTTGCACCATGTAATCTAACATAGTCATAGGTTCTCGAAGTTAAAACATGGACTTCTTTAGGGTGGCTATTAGTTTTTTTCCACCACATAATTAAATGTTTGATTATGATGGGTTTTCATATTTTCTATTACTGTACCAATGAAAGTAATGGCTCCTTTCCCCCAAAATAATATTAAGAGTATATCCTGGCCAGCAACTATGAAGTTTAAATAAAAGTGATCCTCCAAAATAGAAAATAAGTGGGGAAAGGTAGCAACGAATATTAGTTTTCAGATGGTTTGCAGTGAGCACAAGTCAAATAATTAAATTAAAAATCTTTAATAGTAGCATTTGATTTATGAAAATCTGGTCTGTAAGACTGATGAAATTTGACATTGGTCTCAGAGGATTATATAATGCACATGTGATATATGTAATATCACAGTACTGGGTCTAGTAGTTGTCTGCATGTTTTTAAAAATAGTTAAACCTCATGCTGATGTGGATAAGTAATTGACAGTATGAGTTACTGGCACTTTCATGATTTTACATAATATTAGCTTATTTCAATAATTATTCAATTGAATAAAGTATATGTACCCAAACGAATGACTCCTGAGCTCCAGGAGAAAGTATGGCTGGTATAATAAATTTGCGGAGGGGAGGGAATGGTAATTACTACCCCTCAGAACCAGCAGCTTCGGGTGCAGCTGCAAAGCTGGCTCATTCACTGCCTCGCTGAGGGAAGCCCGGGGCACAGGACGGCTACTGCACCCTGGGCACAACCTTCCATGCACCGACGTCCAGAGGCCAGTTCTTCGATTTTTTAAACCTACGTTAGTTTAGAATAATTAACATTTGTCCCGTGAACCTGAGAATCGGGCTGATCTTGCCCGAGATGCAGAGCACGGCGAAGACCCAGGACGGCGCCCCCGGCTCTGGCAGAAGAAGGGGGTGACTCTGTGGGGGCAGCGGGCAGTGCCTGTGCCCACCACGCCAAGAGCGGGAAGCAACACAGAAGTGGGCTCACGTTTCAGCTTCAAAGTTATTTGATATTTATGTTTAGAGATTTTGCTTTATAACATTTCTAAGTTCATTGTTCTAAGTTTCATTGCAACCTAATTATTGAAATTATATGGCCTATATAGCATGCGCTTTTCTCAAGAAGAAAACGACTTACTTTGAAAAGTGGTAGAACAGGAACAGTAGGACATTGATTTTTGTCCTTGTAACACGAGGTTTATACTCTTTAAAACAAATGGACTATTGGCAAAACAGCCCAATTATTTGTTTGGATACAGCATTAACTAAAGCTGAGTGTTTGGAAATAAAGTCAAGAACAGGCCGTGGTTACCTTGGTAATGCAAGACATGGAAGTCAAGGCAACTGGGCTTCTTCGGGATCCTGAATCATGCAGAATGTTTGCATAAGCTTCTTAAGGCCATTGTTTTGCTTTACATATGAACATGTTATATGTTATGCTTAATATAAATACATAAACACTGCTTAGAAAACCAAAACAACATAACTTCCACATGTTCTCACTTCCCTAGTCATTTTTAAAGTAAGTGATCCCATCACTACATATACAGAAAATTAGCCGTACCATAACTTCCAACACTAGCCCCCATACACACTTTCAAACTGACTTAGGTGTCCCCTCTACATAGTTTCCCGAATTTAGGTCCAAAATTGAGTCCTCAGGCAATGTGCTATATAGTCTCTTACCCTGGAATCAAAAGCCAAACCAGTTGGTTTATGTTTAATCACATAAACAATTCAGAACATCTTCAGTTCAATTATGAGAAAAAGTCAATAAAATATTAATTAATTTACCATTATTTAAATGAAATGAAATTCCGCTTTAATGTAAATGAAGCAGTGTGCAGTTCTAGACCTTACACGCCTTGACATCTGCAATTCTCTAAATCACCCTGCCAGGCACTTGCACTTGAGGAAACTGAGGTTTGGTGCATTTTGTTCAATGTCACATACCAGCTGACTTTCAGTGGTTAGATAAGACCCTACGTGGTTTGCATCCTGAGCCCACGGCCCTGGATGTCACCTTTTTCACCTGGCTTCTTAGCTTCTGCTTTTGAAAAAGTGTATGAGATTTTTGAGTTCCTCGCTACTGTTTCCTGCAAGAGGAAAAGTTGGCAGACTGTGTCCCTGAGGGTGTGGCAGCTGACAGAGGAATTAGAATAATAAACTAAATGACAGTGTTGTAAAGAATGGTTTAGGGATTACCTACTTCAGAATTACCAAGGATACTTACTAAAAATCCGGAATATTGAGCTCTACCCTAGATTACGGAACGTGCTGATATCTTCAGGTTACTCAGGTCCGCACAAACTCTGAGCATCACCACCCCATGTCCTTCCCTGGTGTGTCTATGGCTGATTCTGCGAACAGATTTGGGGAGGTGTGGCAGCAGCTTTCCTTCACCTGAGAGCTCTATGATTAACAACAAAATTACTTCAGTTGGTTTGGGGAAAAGAGATAAAAATTCCAGACACCACTGCTGCTCTAAACTACCAGTTTCTCCCCAATGAGACATATAGTCCAACGCTCACAGCCAATCTCCTCATGTTTGAGCCCAAATCAGATTAGTAGAAAAAAAGAAAGGCCAGGGATGGGCAATTAGATGAATTCTATGGGAAGGCATTTTTAAAACTTACATTAGATGTATCTTCAAGTAAAGGGGTGTGAGAATTTGAGATACCTAAGCAGGACTTACAAACAAGACTAGATACATTAATGGAATTCTGAAAAACCATGAAATTTTAAAATACTACATCTATTCTAAACAATCTGGTTTAATCTTTTACCTACAGACAGTATGCTTTTACACATGTATTAAATACATTGTTATTTTTTATTATTTCATGTATTATTAAGGACGTCTGTTGTAAACTATACATGTCAATCAGATTTTTCCAGGTGGTACTAAAATAGAGACCTAGGCCTCATCTCTAAAAACACTGTACCTCAAAAGCATAACAACAATATATTCACCAAAAATATTAAAATCATACTAGACTAGTAGCCGAAGATTTTTATGTAGTGATGAGGGTCAACATAGAGTCGTTCTCACCACTATAACCTATCTTTTTCATAAAACATATATTTTTAAATATTTGCTGAGGATATTTTCAAATCTTGTGATTTTGGTTATCTCTTTAATAATTAAACAATTCCCATAATTTCCTGGACACTATATAGGACAACATGAAATATAAATTTTTCATGCTAAATCTTCTGAAATTAAATAGCTATGGCTAAAGAAAAGACACAATTATTCAAATCAGAAGATGAGATGAATAGGAGGAAAAAACACTGGATAAGGACAGATAATAAAAGGAGATATAATCATGGTTCAACCCCATAGTGTTGATGGGATTTTATCCTCCGAGATCCCGGGTTTCTTCTTGTATTAGTAGCCTACGTGACATCTAAGTTCACATTTACTATCATTCTGTGGTTCGGTGTTACTACAGTAAAAAGTGAAATAGAATCCTAGTTTAAGTGCGCAGCATGTATTTATTATATTTATTACTTGGTCACTAGATGGCAGTAATGTGCAACTCTAAGGTACATCTGTTCCGCGTACCCGGTGCACAGGCGGAACGATCATTGTTTGACAGCTGCCTTTAAAGGTTAGCTAGAAGGAGAATATATCCTATCATAAGAAGTCACTACAGACTAGAAGGAGAATAAAATGTCGTAGCTCAATAATACAGTAAGAAATATCTTCAAATAGTAATTTAAAATACTTTATCTGAGGTAAACAGTCTTGCTACCTTCCCATTTAAAATTGCAAAGAAGAAATAAATAAAAGCTGTAGATGCAGGCTCGTACAAAAGGGATGAAAACACATATATCTTACCACACATATCATACAGTTCTGCTCTGTGTACAGTAAATTCTTTTTTAAATATGTAACAGAAACTACCAAAGATGATGTAATCATTTATCAAGTAAAACTGAATTATCCCATTGAAAATAATGGTACAAGGAATCCCATTCCATTACTTTTAATGAGATTGTGTTCATATGTTCTATACCAATGCATTCCTCATAAATGGGACAATCTTCCCTGCAAAACCTCATAATGAATGAGAAAAGGAAATGAGAGTCCTGTTTAATGAATATCTAATCCTATTTCTTGTAAATGTTACTTGTCATTAGCAACTTATTATTTAACCAACAACTACATTACGTTAGGAATACAGTCATGATGATTTTGTCACTCTGTCCATCTAAAGTATATCTGGCAGAGGACGATAATTTTATTGTCATTATTTGCAGATTTTAAAAGTAGAACAAATTTTAAAAGTATTTTAAGTACATATGTATATTATGTTTCAAGATGTATATAGAGAGACATCTAAGATAGGTAGAGATAAACAGATGATAAGATAGATACATACTTCTAAGTTTTTATAGCTCAGGAGTTGATTCATATCACATGTTTGTTGAGCATTATCAATAAGGTAGTTTTTTAAATAGTAAACTTCACAGGAAGTATATGTTTTTCTACAATAAATGGCCAACAAAAAGTTGTGTAGAAAAGATCACAGTGACATAAACTCCAGTAAGCACCATATTTGGCTTGAACAGGCTGGTTGACTAGTTCTCTACCATTTATATAAGCTCTAGCAATAGGAAAAAGGAATAATTCAGGTTTGCTGAGTTTGAGCCGTACTTGCATAATGTACCGACAACTGCTTTTACAGGAGAGAAACAAACTGAATGCCTCATCCCCACAAATTCCCAGATGATTAACAGAATCTTTTTGTTTTCTCATTAGAAATAAAGAATCCTTCTCTAATATTGCTCATGGTGGTCTCAGTGGGAGAAGAGGATGTGTTCAGGCACCATTTCAATAACTTGATGAATTTTTAAAAAATGTTCAGCCCATGTTTCCCAAAATATTTTCAAAGCTTCTCGAGTGAGAAAATAGAAGAGAAAGAACAAAGAGGATATTGAACTATGTGGTTCAACAGGTTTTAGCTTTCAGGCTAGGTTCAAGTCACCATTGCACCTCTACTTGAGTAATCTTATAAAAACTGTTGTATCTCTTTATCCTCTATTTATTTAAATATTTTGTTTGAAAATACGTACCACATGATGGTTGTGAGGACCAAATGGATATGTTTACAAAATAAATCAATAGTGCCCAAAACATAGAAATGCTAAAACTAAATAAAGAAATTGAATCACTGTGCCTGCAGTGGTCATTCCTGGCTGGAAATAGCTAATGAATATTGGGCAAAAGAATGTCCTCTGCATTGTGTGACACCAGTAAAGCATGTGGAGTTCACTCAGAAATACTGTCCTGGGACTCAGACTTTACGCAATGAAGTAGCAGACCTGATTCTCTGGGGACAAGAACTCAATAGGTTTCTCAACCACCAGAAAGGGAAGAGGCAGGAATTCAGCCCAATCATTGAGAATGGCGAACAGACCACTCCTTTCACTCACCACATACTTATGCCAAAGCATCTATGGATTCCTTAATATAAGCCAGACTTGGTGATGTCTTACATACTCAGTCCTCAAAACAACCATGTACATTTTCAGTGATTATTCTTACCATATCCATTTGGAAGAAGAGAATACTGAGACTTAGATAACATTGAAGTCACTTGACCAAGTCATTCTAAAGCTAATTTAGTGACAGAGTCAGTTCTGTCAGTTTTGATTAATTACAGAACAATGTGGAGAACACAGGAAAGAGGTATGTACCCAGATATATGAGAGAAGTCATGCCCTTCCCATGAGTACTGGGCAAAGAAAAGCTTACTGGATGAGGGTGACTTATAGCCTCTGGCTCGAAAACTAAGTAGGAGTGGGTTAAATGAAGACATGAGAAACATGGGATACGGCATAGAAGGCAGCTCATGACCAAAAAGAGAAACAGACCAAAAAATGTGAAAGACAAAAGCAACAACAAAAAAACCAACTTAAGTGATTAATGTTGATTTTTGGTAGATATCATCAACTATAATATTTATATTAATATTATGCTAATTTATTAATAATGTACAATTATGAATCATTAATATACAAATAAGTAACTGTCATTTACTGAGTTATTTGGTATAAAATGTATTAGTCACTTTAAAACTTTATTTAATGCTTACAACAATATCATGATGTTTGTTACATCAATGAGGAGATCTAGATTTAAAGAAGTTAAATCACATGTCCAAGGTCAAGGGTTGTGAGGTGGGATAGGTGGGATTTACTAAAGCCGGCCTGGCATTATTATCCTGAGTCAGTGTTACTGGTTACCTGCAGCAGAATCTTTGGGAGTACTTACCATGATGCAGAGGTCAGAATCTAGGCATTTGAATCTATGACGAACCAATGAAGAATGTAAGAACCTATGGGTAGACTCCGACAAAAATGAATGCTGAAAAATCATTATCGTGCTGCCTAAGTGAACACTGAAGCATCATTATACAGAAGAAATTTTTACCTTAGATACTCTAGTTCTTTACTTAGCATGGCTATAGAGTTATAATCCATGCCTTCTAATTTGAAGGTTGTATAACCACAGTATTTGGGACATTCCTGGCTTCAACACCCACACATTCCCAGCTGACTATTTAAGTGAGGGAGTTCAATTTGAATTGGACAATCTAGAAAACCTGAGAATAACCACCAGGCCATAAAAATACTACATCCTACTGGCAGGAATGTCTCCCAAAATACAGTAAAATGGACATACAGCATTAGTAAAACCAAAGAAAATAGAGCCTTATTTTCCAGAAAGCATATTTTGAAGATATATTTACACAGATACATTAACTATCTTGTCTAAGGCTGCAGTTATCTGAAAATTGATTTCTATACCAGGAAGTAATTTATTCCTCTGAGCTCCCAGATTTTAAAAAATCTATTAATTACACAAACTTCCAAATTTTTGTTACATAGACCAAATTTACAAAACCAGCCCAAGGGTGTCATCAGAACAGTGAAAATCCATGGGCTCTATAATTCTGGAAGTTCTTAATGCTCAGTTTGGTGGTCTCCTTACTTAGCAAGTCTTAATTGAAAGATCTCTCTGTGCATGGTAGACTATCATATAATCAACGTTATTCTCTGGCTTATTGGGGTGACTGTTTCACCAAGAACTGGGACCTATTCCATGTGAATATCATTATATGAAGAACATATGCTGATTTTACCTGTTGCTGATTAAATGGCAATGCATTGTCTTTCCTGGGGAAGCAATAATGATGTGAACACATTCATTCTTTCTATGACCAGCTTGAAGAGATGTGTAATTTAATAGGACACTACTGCTATTACAACATCTGTTTAGATTTCTGTATTTTGAAAATTCCCTTTACAGGGAAGAGGGGACAAACAACATAGAGAGAGTTTTATATGTCCCTAAAATTTAGGTTTCCAACATGAATATCATACTTGTTCACAGAGTCAAGTCGTTTCCTCTTTGGGTTAGTTAATATGACCAGAGAGAAAAATGTTTAAGGCAGTCACTTCCTCTGGGCAGAATCTGCTAGAAGTAGTTTCCCTTAAGTAGGCTCTCTGCTTCAGAGCAAACAGTCTTTTGCTTCTCATGCAGATTTGCCCTCGTATTAGAAAGAAAGAAGCCTGTAATCAAAGTAACCATCTTATTTAATACTATTAACCAGATTTGAGGACCTTGGAGAATGGCATAATCTGTACCAAGCAGAATAATATATTATATTTAATGTCATCAGTGAGCACTCTTCATTTGGTGAGTCTTACAAAGGCAAAGCACATACAGATTACCCAAATGACTGCATCCTTTGGGTCATCAATTAATTACTACCTTTCCTGACTGGACTGATAAAGGCTTCTACGTGGGGAAAAAACCATCGACTCACTGAGGCCATGCTCCATTCAGACTGTGTTCAAAATCAGTGTGTGTTTAAAGACGTGTAAGTCTGAACATCACATCCCTGAAGAGAGCAGCCCTTACTGACATTATGTAATTATACAAACATTAGGAGCACTGTGTCTTAGATTTTATTAAATCATCTGTGAAGGTAAGATCTGAGTATGGAGGATTTCTGATTCCATAGGGATGGCTTTAGACCCTACCTTCTTTTCCATGTACTATTTATATTTGAAGTTCAAAATAAAAGACTTCTTTAATGTTGCTATCAATCATATCTGAAGACCTAGATAATGCTATTCAGTTAAACCAACCTTAAATCACAAGATAATTTAAAAAGTCTTAATATACAAGTATTCTATAAATCTAGTTTTGATTCCTGGTTTTCTTTGTAAGGTAATTTTAGGAAGTATTTTTCAAAATACCATCACTTTATCATGATATGTATACTATGTAATTAAGATTTTTTTCTAATGCATTAAGAGTAATAACTAAAAATACATGAGGTAAATGTCCTACTACATTTAAAACCTTTTCTCATTATTTAAGTAAAAGAATGAAAAAGGCTCTATCTGCCCATTCATTAGTAATGTATAGTCACGACTATAGGAAATTCTTTCCATGTACATTGGTTCAGGGAATCAGACCACAGAGCTCTTTACATTTTCTACAGATAAGTCATTATATGCCATAAATAAGGGAGTTTATGTTAAGATGATTGACTACTTCATGTTTGCTAATAGCCACATCAAATACAATCTCACATATATGGGCTTTGTTTCTCCTAAGAACCTTGTTGAGTTCGATAACATTGTTAGTTTTAGTTATTGGGAAACCAAAGCCTAAGATGTAACTAACCTGAATATATCAAATGTAGTTAATAATTTGTAAACCAGAACTCAACTCATTTCTGTCTGATTCCACCTAATCTGATTACACCCATTGACACAGATTCATTTATATAGATATATTAACTACATAACCTCTAAAATCAAGAGAGATGTTAGCAATATGGACGACTGGAAGGAACCCTTGATTAGGTAAATCTACGTGTTTATGTGTGCACAAATAAACACAAACACGTGGAAAGGAGTGTAACGTGAGAGTTGGCGCCTGGAGCATTCTGGATTGCCTCTGGCTGTAGCAGGTATACCCTGGAGAAGGCACCACAAGGCCTCAGGCAGAACAAACAAACAGAGTTCAGGATTTATGCAAAACATGAACATTCGGATTATGCAAATATGGGTGAACAAGTCCAGAAGCAGTGGCTGTGCACCTACAAGTCTACGAAGGGACTCTGAACACCCTCTTGCTGACTCTCTTAAAGAACAGCCTCTGTGCAGACTGCATTTTGACAGAAATATCAACAATTAGTATCTTTATAAGTCAGAACCCTCTATCTTCCAAAAGATCACCAAGGTCAGAGGCAAACTTTGATGCACTCGAGTAAAAGCAATTCAAGTCATAGTGAATGATACCCAATGGGGATCTAGTTTATATTAAATTTTATTAAAGGTAAGTTGAGAAAAACAGATAATGATTTTCCAGGATACTGCTTTGTCTACAAAACCTGTAACTACTCTATAAGTTTCACATATGCACAGTATGTGAGGAAGATAAACCATTGCATGC
Organism: Lyroderma lyra; assembly: GCA_004026885.1. Lineage (NCBI taxonomy): Eukaryota > Metazoa > Chordata > Mammalia > Chiroptera > Megadermatidae > Lyroderma > Lyroderma lyra. The sequence continues at coordinate 131,075 of PVJL010002546.1, read as the reverse complement.
AGAAGGGGTGGGAAAACTTAGAGTACATCTGCACATACTCATCAAAATACGGAATTCAATACAATTTTTTTGAAGTCAAATTGTTCATAAAGACTGGAGATAAACATTTCACTCTAAGTGAGAGTTCTGAAGAGGCGCAGGCATTGCACTCAGTGTTCCATTAGGTAGTGAGTGGTGAAGTGCAAGGGAGTGAACTACTTCCCATTACCTAACGGAGTGGGTACTCATTAGGGGGAGTTGAGTTATTTGTAAAACTGTCATTACATAACACAGAAAATGCTGGTGTCCTAGAAAAGTATCGTGCCTATAAATGTAGAGAATGAACATAAAAGCGATCTAGGAAGCTCTGGAGAAAGAGGAACTTTCAACCTGGGTATTTGGAAGGGGAGGACTAATATTAGGAACATGGAAAATGTAAAATTTCCTTAAAATAGAAAAAACATACCCATGTGTGGAGTTCAGGGTAAAAGGAAGCAGGGAGAAGAAAAGGTGAAAGAAGTATTAAGGTTAGACGTAGTTTTTATACTAAAAGTCAAGACACTGTTTTCTCCTTAATAGATACTTGTGGATTTCAAATATACATATAACACCTTATTTGGAGATAACCAAACAAATCATTTCTTCACTTTTCTCCTTTCAATATATTTCCTTTGAATTCCTCACTCTAGATGGAAAAATAAAACACATTCAGGAGCAAAATTAAAGAAAAGCAACCCCGGGTGATACGTAGCAGGCAGGGCCATTGGGGTGAGGCATCATTCGTCAACTAGTGCCAGGAAGACACCTTCTCTCTCCTTGAAAATGCACTTAAAGGGCCTTTCTCCTCACTAACATCTGTAGCAATCAGCCAAGATTTCCCTAAGCCTTTCATTATGCTAATGTCATCATGTTGATGCATCTCATATTGAAAGGAACTTAATGACAAAGAAATTTGATAGTAATTCTGTGCATACCAATTTAAACTTTATAAAACGTTGCATTTAAAAAATTCCCTGTGGTAAACATTTAGGAGTAGGCTCCTACATGTATGCATTACATATGTATTATATATCTGTTACATTTCATGTGTTAATATATGTATTACACATGTTTTATATATTGTACATGGATTGTATATGTTTTGAGACTTAGCGTTGTCCGAAAGACCAAGCACATTTCACTGCCTTTCAAGTTTAGGCTACAGATACACTCCAGTGCAGAGGCAGTGAGACATTAGAACATAGTGACATGGAAACCTGTCTTCTCAGTGCTTCTCCCAGAGACAAGCTTTCCGTCCGGCTGAGGGAAGGTGAGGGAAGGTGAGGGACTGAACAAACAATGAGCAATTGCTCCATGTACCACATTTTGACCATTACTGGTAGTGAATTACATAGAATGTGAAAAGGATTAGCTAGGTTATTAGTGCAATGCACATAAGAAGAAAATTATTTCCTAGATCACAAGTAGAGAGAGCAAAACAGAAATCTGATGGTATTTTATCAATATTTGAAATCAGACTGTAATTTTATAATGATATATTGAATAAAAATCAGGGGACAGAATGGAGTATTTGGTGTGTAGCTAAAGAAAACATGAGTCAGATAAAAATGAGTTGGTTTGAGGATGAGGCTTTATCATGTGTTTCTAGTATGAAGACCAAGCATATCCCTTTAGTGGACAACTACTAATATTTCAAGAAATGACAATGGTCATTAAAAGCATCCAACTACTTCTTACTGAGATTACATTTCCCCCCAAATTTAATTCCATGTAAAGTTTGTTTAGTGACAGTATACTTCTTTTATTGTTGGTCTAGTTGTCACATTAAATTGCTAAGTTAGTACTCTGGGGTTCAATTCCCGGCCACCCCCTCACCGCAAATTTAAAAAAAAAAATTGCTAAGTTAGTATTTTGACTCCCATATCAGCCTCTTCTGAAGACCATTAGAGTGGGATCAATATGTAAGTCAGATCAGCAGCAGATGCAAAAACAACTTCCGACCACCCTCTGGATCTTCCTGGCCGTAAGAAAGCCCAACAATTTCACAAGCTACCTTCTCCAGCTCATATTGCAAACGCAATTTATCAGATTTAACACTCTCATTTATACCATTTTCAAATAACTTATTTTCCTATAATTTGACTTATATGTGTGCTTCATAATGCAAGAGCATGGTTGCTTTTCTCCTTAAATCAGATCAAATGTTTAGGTGCATTTCAAATAATCTGATAAATTTAGAGATTGCTTGCCTCCCCTAAATCTCGTAACCATGTGGAATTGTTCTGTTATTCTCTGAAACTGTCTGATGTGCTTTGTTCAGCGAGGTTTCTATTGCTAAAGGGATCTCAAGACCGAGTCTTACAGCTTAAACTAATTTTTTGATAAATGATAGCATTCATCATGGTGGCAAATAGCAGCCTCCGGTATTAAAAATAAAAGGCAAAATAAAAAAATTTACCTAATCTTTCTGGTTCTAAACAACTCTGTGGCTTGGTCAGGCCCCGATGGCAAGCACGCGAGCCCCGGAGAGTAGCCTGTGACTCCGGGCTTTCTCAGGGACTCTGTGAGCGACACGGTGCCGTTTTCCACGCTTGTCTGGACGTTTCATCACCATGTCCATTTGTGTGAGGATTGATGGCTCTGTGAGTGAGCGGAAAGATCATGCTGCTTTGTAATGCTGTGTCAGTCAAATCTCAAACGTTAGTAACATTTTAATGTGAGATTCCACCCTTGGATGCGTGCGCCTTATCAAAGGGAAAGAAACGCGGTTGGGCATGCAGGCCTTGCAAGTCCTGCAGTAAAAGGGGAAGGCATGGGGCCTAAAAGGTGGTGCAAACGCGCTGATTGTCACTGAACCACTGAGACGTTTAAGGATGACATAAGTCTTGAAACATTACATTAGTTGAAAGGATCTGTTCCATTAATTCTTAGACAGTTAACATTTCATATAGAGAAAAGAATAATTAGTACCCAAACTGTCTTCATCCCATGAGGAGTTTTTGGCCTTAATATTGCCTACAGCTGTGCTACACAAAGGTTACTGTTATTTATTGCCATCCTTCCATCTTTAATAGGAGTCTATTCAATAAAAATCACCAAGAAGACTTTCTGCTGCTTTCTTTCACATCCTGAAATCAATGACTTGAAATAAGTCCATCTGTTAAAGGCTAAAATGTCTTTTTTACAGATACACTTTTGCCCAAGATACAAAGTGTCTTTTTTTTTTAATGAAGAACAGTGGTGAATAAAAATTTCATTTTAAGGAGAACAAGTTTTTAAGGACTAAGGATGGAATAATTACAGTGAGCTCAATCCACTGGGAATGAAAATTATATATATTAATCAACTGAGATAGAGTTGAAATTCTTAATATGCTGCAAGCGTTGTGACTAAAAATAATAAAATTTTACTTAGTACATTCAATTGTATGCTTAAAGACTACAAATAATACAGGGAATATTCAAATTTAAATCATATTATATTAAGTAATTATGCTTATGTCTTCCCCCCACTTATTTTGAAGATAGATGCTCATTTGGCATTATGTCTCTTGCTCTATTATGAATAATTTGATCCATTAGTTCTATAAATTATGTGTTAGTACCTACCCTGTGTTACTCAAGCATATGCCATAGTAAAATAGTAATAATTTTTAACTTTCATGAGTTTTTAATAGGGCACATGGACAAAACTAAAAAATTAACACAGGTAAGAAATACATATGCTACGTATAATAACAGACTTTATACAGTCTTTTTAGAAAACAAGTATATCAGATTCCTCCATGAGAAACCAAAATGCATGATCTTCACTCTAATAGTAAAACAATGCAGTACAGAGTAACTTTATAAGTACAGTACAGAAGTACTGACTTCACAAATCCCGCCTTCGACAGTTTTTGTTCTTCAACAATTTCATGTATTATGTTTTTAGACTATTTTAACACTTTATTTATATTTGGATAACATCAGGACAAATGGTAACTGTGTTCCTTAAAGGGGAACTTAAATCTTAACCAAAAAAAAATTAATTTAGATTGTATTCAGTAGTTTCACTATATTTAGATTTATTTCTGACATGGTTCTTCTCTATTATGACGTGCTATTATTCATTCTTTTCTACACAACACAACTAAGAAAAATGAAAATGATCCATTTTCCTCTCTAGTAGGTGGTTACTACAATAGCCATTCAGTAATCACAGGTTGAATTTAGACATGCGGTTATCGAGGACAAGACTTTTGACTTATAGAATATGATAGTTGGAGATACTTTATATATTAACTAAAATCCTTCCATTGTCCAGATTATTAAGTTGCAGGTCTATACAGGCTTACAAGGTTCACCGATGCTCAGCCACAGGACGCCTCCCCAGCGCATGGTGTTTCTGAGATCCGTCAGTGTTGCTCACGTGCTGTTTTGCTCCTTCTTTTCGCTGGCTAGGGCTCCACTGTGCAGATACGGCAGAGTTTGTGTATATTTTCAGTTACAGATGAACATATTGATTGTTTCCTGTGTGAGACTTTATGCACAGGTTTGGTGTATTAGTTTACTAGGTTTGCTATAACCAAGTTATCACAAGCTGTGTGGCTTAAAACCACAGAAATTAGAGTTCCATAGTTCAAAATCAAAGTGATGAAGGGCAATGCTCCCTCTGAAACCTCAGAGAAATTCCTCGTTTGCTTCTTGCAGGTTCTGCTATCTCCAGGCATTCTTGGCTTCCAGATGCCTCACTCCAGCGTGTCTGCCTGTCTTCACGTGACATGCTTCTTCTCTTTTTATAGGGACACCAGTCACATTAGATGAGGATCCCTCCTAACGGCATCACTTTAATTGTTTTAATCTGCAAAGATTCTATTTCTCAATGAGGTCACTCACATTCACAAGTACCCGAGGTTAGGACTTCAACATACCTTGAAGGGGACACAATTCAACCTTAAAAGGTGCCAAGACCACCATGCATAATACTTTATATGGCACATGATTTTATTTTTCTCATTTAAATTCCTAGAAGTTGAATTGCTATTTTAAATAGAAGTATGAATTAAAAGTGGTTTTGTCATACATCTCCCCTATTGAACTGTGAGAGTTTCCGTTGTCTCCTTGGAAACACTATTACTAGTATAGTTAAGCTTAGACTCTTTCATGAGTGAATAGTAGTGTCTCATTGTGGTTTTCAATCTGAGAACGATGTTGAACAATCTGCATGTGCTTAAGAGTCATTCATATGTTTTCCCGTATCATATTTCCATTGAAAGCACTGAAAATTTTGTTTTATCTTACTATTAAATTGTACAGCTATTCACACCTTTGGAATTATTATTTCTCCCAGTCTATGTCTTGACTATTCATTTTCTCAACATTTTCTCAGAGGAGGGTATTGCAGTCCACAAAATTTATTGTCAAGTTTTTACCATTAATGTCTGTGGATTTTGTTTTCTATGGAGTCTTTGTTTATCCCATTTGTGAACATTCTTATTTATGTATCCTTTTAGATTTTATAGCTTTAATTTTTTTTTTTTTTTTTAAATTCATTTTTATTGTTAGACTTATTGGGGTGACATCTGTTAGCAAGGATTACATAGGTTTCAGGCATACAATTCTACAGTGCATTGTCAACTTGATGCATAATAAGTTCACCACCTAATGTGACCCCTCTTTCCATCCCCTTATATTTAGCTCCCCCCCTCCTATAGCTTTAATTTAATGCTTAGTTTTACTTGTGTATGATGTAAGAGGTAATATTGTCTTTTTTCTCTATAAATTATCTATTGTTCTACTATGTTTATTGTTCTAAATTTCTCTTCCAGTTGAATTCTCCTGACACCTTTATCAGCAAATATTTCACTATGTGATAGGGGGGCGGGGGGCAGTTCCTACTGCAAATCCATTCTCTTCCACTGATCCACACGACGCCAACACGATGCCTACATGATGCCTACACTGTGCCATCTTAGTTCTATAGCTTTATACCAAGTTTTGGAATCAGCTAATTTATGTCCTCTAACTTTGTTCTTCTTTTTCCCAATTATTCTTTTTACCCTAGGTCATTTGCTTTGATTGTATCAGGCTTGCCTGGAACCTATAAAACTACATGGAAAGAATCATAGTCTTAACGATATTAAGAGTGTTGATCCACTAAAATGTAGTATTTCTTATTTTAATCTACAATTTCTGTCATCAGTATCTTAGGTTTCAGTGTAAAGGCCTTGAAACAGTATTGTTAAATAGGTAGTTCATGTTTGATGATTGTGTGTGTGATAATTTTAGATTACATTTTACAAAATAAACTTCACTTAACATCAAATTCATCAATTTAACCATTTTTTTTTAATTTAACCATTTTAAAGTACACAATTTTGTGGCTTTCGGTACATTCACAATGTTCTGCAACTCTCGACACTGAATAGCTCCAGAAAAGATTCATCATGTCATATGGAAATCCCACACTCATTCAGCCGTCACCACCTTCTTCCCTCCCAAGCCCCTGACACACACTGATCCTCTTCCTGTCCCTATGGGTTTATATATTCTGGTAATTTCATGTACGTGGAATCACATAATACGTGGCCTTTCAGTGTCTGGCTTCTTTCACCGTGTATTCAAGGTCCATTCTCATTGTAGCATAATCTTCTATTGTATATATCACATTGTGTCTATCCATTCATCTGTTAATGAACATTAGTGTTGTTTCTACCTTTTGAATATTGTGAATACCAGTATATTTGGAAATTAACCAACATAATTTTAGATAACTGGTGCATCCACGAAGAGACCACAGAGTAAATGAGAAAGTATTGTGAATTAAAATAAATGGTTATAGGCACCGTATTTTAAATAGAGATAGTGGGAGAAAGATTTCCTTCTCTTTCAAAAAAGAGAAGGAAAAAAAGAATGGAGAATTAGAGAGCTAAATTATGTTAAATATTTTGATTACTGGACAATGTTTAGATCAATTACTGTTAAGCTAAATTAAGCTATTACATCTCCATTGTTCCCAACTCTTCGCATAGTTTTTAGTATAGAGAATGTAATTAGAAAACTTGTTTAAATAGCCAATCCACTATACCATTTTACTTACTGTGTTTATTTGAAAAAAGTATGTTAAGAACACACAGAGCTACATTTTTGCCAACATTTCTGTTCCAAATAGTTTTACTTCATACATTTCCACACTGAATATTCACATGTATACTATATCATAGTGGTTTTATCTTCATTATGGCTATGCTCTTGATGATCACAGGTTAACTTCAACACATGTGAAATGATTTATAAAATATTTTCCTACTCTCATTTCCTTCAGGTGATAATTTATCTTCTGTTCCTATTTTTAATTATACTTACCTGTAACAAGTATCCATGTCCATGTTTCATTTAGCATTAATCTGGTTTTTCCATTACAACTGGAGATACTACCTTTTTTCTTTTGTCTAATGTTATTGTTTTCCCTTATTCTTTTAATACCTATTCATTAAAAGTCTACAACATTGTTCATAACAACGTATTTCCCCATTAAAACTTTCTCTACAGGAAAATAACAGATTATTGTAAAGATCAAGTAATTCATAATTATGTACAAAATATAATATCCAGCCTCTCTATGACCAATGATGCCTTATAATTCTACATATCTGAAAAGGCCCCATAATTTTCAATAACATCAATTTCTTTGACATGAAGCTTCATTTGAAATTTTCCAATTCCTTTTTATTCTTCTAAAAGAGCACTTAAAAGTACTATTACTACCACAGTTATCTATTCTGTCTCTTATATTTGACATTGTGACTAGCAGAAAAAAAGCTTTGGAAAAGTTTGAATTTTTCATTTTCCAAAACTTCCATTTTCTATTCATACCTTAAATAAAAAATAAAAAAGGGGAAATGATAAAAGATGTCTCTAGTACACCAAAGATAAAATTTTCTTTGTTAGTTTCTTAGCAGTTTTATGTCAATTTTATATTACATAAAAATTTTTGCTAAGGGTATCTCTTTTTATATTTATTAATATTAAAACAAATTAATAACTTATAATGTCCTCTTTTTCAGGTTTTTTTTTTAAACAGCTGTACTATAAAACACATAGCAAAAACTATTTAATTCTGGTTACTAATACTAAAATGAAGCTATTTTTCTAAATTTTTAAACAAATCATCATGCTATCATGAAATGCAAAAATTCCTAAACAGTCTTACGTATAATTTCTGAAGAGATCAACATTTATATTTGAATTCCATGTCCACGTGTGTTCTTACTTTTCTAACCCAAAAGAAATACAGATGTTACATTGTTCCTTCTCTATACAGTCCTGTTCCTGAAATGAACTTATCTGGAAGTAGCAAAGATTTTTCCCAGACAGATTGCAACTTTTCAGCAATCCCCAGTGGTACAGAAAACAGTAACATCTGCATTTAAATTACTTATTTATTCAACTCTTTTATACAAAAGTGTACTAAACCTAAAACTCAGTTCTGGAACACTGCTCTGCACCTAGAGGACGTCCCAGGTCATACAGTTTCTCCAACAACCTGACTGCAGTGCCTGACAAACCAATAATCTACGCAGCGCTGCTCTGCAGCACCCTTCAAAAGCAGCATCTTGGAAAGCCCAGTAAGAAACTAGACAGTAAACCAGGCTTTTCTAAAATGGAAAAAAAAATGCTATTACTGTTTGAGCCTATCTGCTATGCCTTCCAAAACACATCATCTCCACTGGCTCCCTCTGACTGGTGATTTTCATTCCATCTGCTCATTAAAAAGGGTACTAATCATTACTATTTAGTAGCCACTTTGGAAATAATATCAAAATATATTTTTTACAATTTCAAGCACATTCAATCACACTTAGTCAGTTGGGCAGCTTCTATAATAATATACTGTGTCTTCACATATAAAAAAATTGCTAATTACTGATTTAGTTACATGAAGCAAATATTGAGAGGCTATTATGTGTGAAGAGCTCTGCTGTGGCATAAAAGGTAAAAAAGAAGATTTGGATCTTTATTAAAGAAACTTGCAAGGCAAATACTGTGGAGAGACAGAATTATAATCAACAAGGAAGGAAAACATTTTAACAGACTTGTCACAAACATTAAGTTATTGCTATATTCTAGAGAAAAGACAGTTTTGTTGCTATTCAGGCAATCCAAGAAAACGTCTCATAACAGAGAGTGTATTTTAGTTGGCATGGAATCAGAAGTGTATTAATAGTTAGTTTATAGGAAATAGATATTAAAATTTTAGAATACAATAATGGTGTGAAAATGGGTTTAGAAAAAGTGAGCTCAGAAAATAACAGTTATCTATCTGTGTAAGTGAAGAAGTTTTGAAACAATGTTGTGAAAAATTGTGACTAGATTATTTGCGTTAGATAATAGGGAAACATGAAAGCCCCATTGAAGAGACACTTGTATTCCACATTAAACAGGTAAGCATCACAGCTTACTGAGGTTACCCAACCTTTATTTTAAATATATGCAACTTTCAGTGGGTAAGAGAAGAAATGGGTTCAAAAGACAACTGAGGCTGGAAGACCATAGTACTGATGAGATCAGACACATCCAACCTGCAGCCCAGGACGGCTTGGAATGCGGCCCCACACAAATTCTTAAAACATTATGAGATGATTTTGTGACTTTTTTTTTTTTTAGCTCATCCGGTACTGTTTGTGTGAGTGTATTTTGTATGTGGCCCAAGACAATTCTTTGGAGTTCCAAGGTGGTCCAAGGAAGCCAAAACATTGGACACCGATGATTAGTGAAAATACATGATTATTTGTGTGTGTATGTGTGTAAATGAAAATGGCAATTACTGCTCTAAAAAAACTATATAAACTATAAGCACCCCATTTAACCAAAAGTATTACAGAAATACTAAGACAGTTTCTTTCATCTCTATGCCTCACTGTATAACTGGGTCCCCTATATCTTTGAGTCATTCCCCTTTATTTCTTAAAAGTCAGCATTTCCGGAATTGTAATTATATCTCTCTTATTTAACTATACCAAAAACTTTAAAAATGCATCACAAATATAATACTTCTTTTCATTTATTTTTCATTCTAATGTAAGTACCCTAATTCACGTCCTCAGGAGTTTGATATTTTTCCTGTTTCTTTTTTCTACTTCCGAAAAATATACCTTACTCAGTGTTACCATATTAACACTACATTGAAAGTACGTGTTAACAAGGGCATTGGGACTGACATCCGTAAACTTCGGACTCAGGGAGAGCAATCTAGCTCCAAGTTCAAGTTCTGTCAAATTCTAAATGCAACACTGATCTAGTTCATTAACCTCTTTTACTGTAGTTTCTTCTTTATTAGCAGGAAAATCATGATAGCTTATCTTTGCATCTGTCAACATCAGACTGCCATAAAATAGCTACATCACACAAGCATTAATGCTCAGCGCTGTACCTCATGTGCAGTTACTTCTTAATCACGTGTCCACAGAATGGCGATATTTTGTCTGTCTTATACTGGAAGTGCCTGCCAAGCACATGTTTGGCCCAGATGTGCTGAATGTGTGCTTTTTGTATTAGTTTTCTATTGCTGCCATAACAATTTCAACAAACTCAGAGGCTAGAAACACCACAAAGTTATTACCTTACAATTCTGTACATTAAAACTCTTACACTCGTCTCCCTGGACTAAAAATCAAGGTGTTGGCAGGCTGTGTTGTTTCTCTAGGGGAGAATATAATAATTGATTATTCAGATTTTTGGTGGAATTCAATTACTTATAGTTGTAGGACCCAGATCCTCATTTCCTTTCTGGCTATGAGCTGCTGATGGCTATTTAAGAGCCCAAGGTCAATGGAGGGAAGTAGTACATTCTCCTCATGAAGATATAGAGGGAAGAGAGTATTTACTAAGCAATTATGTCTTTTATTATATTGTTTGAAATATTCAGCAGATAATCTGTGTTAAGGGTTTACCATTTTATGTCTGGTTGGCACCTGATTGGTGCATTAGTCAGTGCCCTCCAGATAAATAGAATCAATGAGAATTATGTATATTATACACACACACACACACACACACACACACACACACGTGTGTGTGTGTGTGTATTCTGTTTCTCCTCTATTCTCAATGCTTCACTTCTGACACCAGATGTGTGGGGGTTTTCCAACACCAACTGGGTGTTCTTCAATTTTACCCAATTCTGACACTACCTACATGGAGATAGCATCAGATTCCACAGATTAAGGGCTCAATGCCACACAGGCTCACTTCAGATGCTAATCACAAGCCCAGGTTGTTACTTGTGCTTCTGACTAAACAGTTACAAATCAGAGGTCTCCACAAACCCCTCTGGTTTGATCATGTGGTAGAACAGCTCACAGAACTAAGGGAAACCATTACTTACTGGATTATAGTTTCCCTACAAAGGATATAAACCAAAAGCCAGATGAAGAGCTTCGCAGGGTGAGGTCCAGAGAACTGCAAGTACTGGGACCTCCGTTCCCGTGGAGGTAAAGGTTTGCCTCCCTCCTGGCACATGGATTTGTTCTTGTTCACCAGCTCAGAAGCTCTCCTAACCTGGTCTGTTGGGGATTTTCATGGAGGCATCATTACACAGCAATGATTGGTCAAAATCACTGGCAAGTAATGATTAACTGAACTTTCCCTGCCACCCCCTTCCCTCCCAGAGGTGGAAGAGCAAGGCTGAAATTGCCAGTCCTCTAATCACACGGTCAGGTCCCGCGGCAATGAGTCCCCATCTTGTGGTCATGTAGGAGCATTCCAAAAATTACCTCATTAACATAAAATCAGGCACAGTTGAGAGGTATATGTTAAGAGTAACAAGACACCCATTTCACCCTTATCACTCTGAAGTTATTTCAAAGATAGAATTGTTTCTATAAAATTGGTATTATTTATTGGATAATATTTTATACGATTCACCCTAGGTTACAGGGCTAATAGGAAGCAAATACAGTATTTGGATTCAGGCAGGTCAGCCCCAGAGGTAGACTCTTAAGCAATATTTTTTTGTACAATGAAAAGATTGTGAATGCTGGAAACAGACATACCTGTGTTAATATATGGGTCCACCACTATTCTATTTGTGGAGCCAGGCAAGTTATGTAAGCTTCTAAGCCTCATTTCCTACAAGGGTAGAATAGGAAACCTATTTCGAAGGATGTTTATGTGAATTAAACCAGATCATAGAGGTGGTATCTCTATGCAAAGTGATTGGTCTATTAACGGCTTTCAGTAAATTTTAATGTCCTTTCTCCAAGTGCTTCTAAAATCTGTATGTGGCTTCAACTGTTTTATGTTTAACCTTGTAGATCTTGCTTTAAAGCGTTAAGTTAATGTTCTCATTTTGTATAACAGCTTTTTCAAAATTATTTTGCATTTCTAAAACTCATTTTTTCCACTACTTAGCTCAATGATAAAAGTGAAAAAGTCTTATATTACCACATTCTGTGCTTTTTGAAATAATTCTCTGAATGGAGGATTAAATGAAAATTCCCTGACTCTCAGATGTACCTAAATATAAATGTTAGATGTAGTTATATAATTTAATGTTTGAAAAATGACACTTTCTGCAATAATTTACTTAGAAGGTCAACTAATTCTTAGAAGATAAGCATTATAACTCTTCATTACTGATGACTGTAAATTCTATTTTATAACACATATATAAAGTCCTGTCTCCATAATGCGTTTTTCCCATCAGTTAACAATGTGTTTGTTATAAAAGACAATTTAATGCCTTGATGAAAATACTGAATAGTTCATAAAATCTATGCAGCTTGAATTGATCTCATAATCTCTTTGCAATTAGAGAACAAAGTAGTTCATGTTATTTCATGTATTATTACTAATTCTGATCATTTCATTATCAGTTAGGTTTAATCCAAACATTAACTTTGAGAGCTCACACACATTTTAGAACAAATATAAGCAAAAAGACACCTTTGGGAATGGCTTATTATATTGGTAAGTTAAACCGTAGGCTGCCAATTAAAAACACATGTATTATTGTGAATTCCCAAGCTCAAAGACAGACAAAAGAAATTACATAAATTCAAAGAAAATTGCCTAAAAAAATAGAAAGAATAAAACTTTAAAGTGATGGCTTATAAGCAAACAACATTATTTTTTTTTCTGCATGGAAAGAATGTAGTCTTAGACTATCACAAGATAAACAATTTAATTAAATCATTAATTATTAAATAATAAAATGTTCTATTTTTAAATTTTTTACTATTAATACATTTATGTAATGGTTAAGTGTAAATTTTAGAATACAGAGGATAGAGATGAACTTTTAACTTCTTTGTACACATTAGAGTCATATTTTAGATACAGATTTCTTTTTCAAAGGCTCCTGGTTTCACACAGATTTTAAAGGGACATGATAACAGAAGTTTAAGGCACACAATGAGAGGACAGATAATCTTATTTTCTTACTTTATGAAAACTTTTCAAACTTTAGGTTCTTTACCAAGAATCCCAAGATTTAATATAAAAAATTATTTTAATGAAATTATTCATCTTGCTTTATCTATTTTAAATATTGCTTAACTAGTATTCCTAAATGTATTGATTCCTACCTTAACAATTTAACAAACATTAATCTAAGTCTTCAAAATTCTTTAGTCACTACATACTGATAGACCAAATACAAACATAACTAATTGGTAGAAATCTCTTAATTAAAGAAGTTTTAGTCCAAACAGATGCAAATAGAAAGATCAATGTGTCCAGCTCGTGCAAGACTTTAATCCATGATATTGGCAAATGCAAAGAGCAGAGCATTAAAGGTCCAGAGACAGATGTGTGCAGGGAGCAGGCAGTTGTCTGGGAGCATGACTTAAAAGTATGCTCAGGATGTCCTACAAACTGATTTCCATGACAATGCAAGAATGCAAATGGCATGCTTTAAAAAGTGACAATAAAATATCAGGAAGACTATCTCAGATTTGCTGGTGTCAAAATCTGCCCTTGTTAATGGAATCTAGATATTTATGGTGAGAAAATTTCCCAAGTTAGGCTTCTATAATTAGCTAGATATTCAAATTCTGATCCTTAAGAAGAGTGTAAGTTTACACATATATATACACCCAACACATACACCAAACCACATGCAATAAACATATAAACACACACATATCATATCACAACATATCATACCATGTCACAGCCTTAATTCATTGATAACCTGCATGGTGTTTAAAGAAGAGGTCTTTATTTATTATGGAAGTAGTAAAATAAAGAAAAATTAAACAAATAATGCACTATTAATACCTAATAGAAATATTTATAGATTCTGATGAGATGTATTTATTTTTTCTTAACTTTAACAAACCAAACTGATTTTTGAGAGATGTATGTTATTTAATTGTGACTGACAATTTAGGATCTTCTAAATAAAACTTATTTTTTATTTAATGCAACAAATGAATCAAGGAAAATAGTATTTGTAAGTCAGTAGCTAGCAGTCTCATCTTCATGTGGACTTGATTTAACAAGATCCTGGCTTCACATCAATGCAATAATATTCATAGGAAGAGTCTTTGTCAAGGTTTTGGAGAGAGTTAAGTGTGTTTTACAAGTGGAAGTAACAAAATCAGTTTGTGGCTAAAGAGTAAACTCTGGCAGATTAAAGATAGTCACTATTTTTGCTACTCTCCTCATGGAGTGCTGGAATCAAATTCTACTCTCCATGACCTTGGACTAGCCTGAGTGACTGACTATTTGACCAATAGAATGGTATATGGGACTTCTGAGCCTAAGTTACAAGAGTTTTAGCTTTTACTGAGGTCTCTTGGAATACTCATCCTCAGAACCCAGTTAGCAATCCAACAGAGGAACCTATAGCCCAAGCAGCTCAATGGAAAGTTCCAGAAGGAAAGAAAATTAATCTTCCAGCTGAGAGCCCCAGCTAGGCCATCAGTCAACAACCAACCTCAATGTACCTTCCATGTGTGAGTCACACTGACAGTGCATTCTGCGGCCCCATTAAAGCCACCTCTATTGTCACTATGTAGAGGTGAGATGAGCTGTCACCTGAGCCCTTCTCAGGCTGTAGATCTGTCAGCAGAATAAATAATTAATGTTGTTTTAAATTACAAATTTGCCATAGGCAGTAGATAATTAGAACTGTCACTTCTCATGCTGCATCCACACTAAAATATACATGTATCCTCATGTTCTCAGGCCAAGTGACTCCCGAGCATTCACTTGAATTTCTTGTAATCTTGTCTCCAAAGTTTATCTAGTTCTACTGATACATTTACAGATTAGTTTATATTTCTACTGAAGGTCCAGGGACTTCTGAGAACTCCTCAGGCCTACCCTGTAGAATCTCAGCTCAATCACTGTTGTTGTAATAGACATGGACACAATTTAATCTTTTCTTTAGGATGGGATTTCTTTCCTTACATCATTCTACATTATTCCTTTTTCTATGTTATTAATTTCATTGTATGCTTTTTCAAAATTCTCAATCCATGAGATTAAAAAAAATTGATAAAATCATATCTTAAAATTGAAATTGCTCTTTAGATATTCATTTTATGCATTGCAAGAACTTCTGTTAGAACTCAAAATTAATAAACAGGTTCTTTGTTTTCAACTATATCATTCACTAGACAGTATATAAATATATATAAATCTTAGCTTTTTCTAGGGAGCAGTGTTATGAGCACACAGAAAAAAAAAAGTAGATCAACCTTGATTTCTACTCAAAATAACTATTATTATTAATGTAATAATAATAGAGCCTGCCTCTATAGACAAGCTTATAATAGAAAGCTTATTTTTTTTAACCAGGAAAGTGTCTTGCTTTAATGCTATCAGCCTAATAATCAAATCATCAGGAATACTTAGAGACTAAAAAATGTTCTATCTATTTAATTCTCACCCTTTCCCCCAAACGTCACTAGCTTTTTTATACAAGTGCAATTTCAGGAAATTGCTCTAGCAGAAAGATTTTTGGCAACCACAGTAAAAATCGATCAATAGTACATCAGGCTCATGGTGTAAACTTTAATGGAAGGAGTGAACATGTTTGCTATAAATGCTTCTCACCAGAAATGTTGGCAATTATACAAAATATTTCAACCTCAGTTGTTACATAAGCAGCAGCGCGCGTGTGTGTGTGTGTGTGTGTGTGTGTGTGTGTGTGTGTGGCGGGGGGGGGGGGCGGATTATGAAAAGGCTGATATATTTCAGTCCCAGAAACTAACTATACCAATACCGTAGTCCCCCTTACATATGGTTTCACTTTCTGGGGTTTCAGTTACCCCCAGTTAACTGCAATTAGAAAATGCTAAATGAAAAATTCCAGAAGTAAACAACTCTTAGGTTTTAAATTATGTGCTGCTCCAAGTAGCATGGTGAAATCTCTCGCAGTCTCACTCCATCCTGTCTGGGACATTAATTATCACTTTGTCCAGTGTCTCCACACTGTATGTGCTCCCTACCCTTCGGTCACTTAGCAGTCTTCTTGGTTATTAGACTGACTGTCATTATCACAGTGCTTGTGTTCATGTCACCCTTATTTTATTGAATAATGGCCCCGAAGTGCAAGAGCAGTGAGGCTGGCAATCCGGACATGCCCGTGATGAAGTGCTCCTTTAAGTGAAAAGGCGCGTATGTATAAGAAACACATACACATGTGAGTATATATGGTTTGCTACCATCTGTGGTCTCAGGTATCCACTGAGGGTCTCAGAGTGTGTCCCCTGAGGAGAATATGGATTACTGTCTTCAGAATGATATGGTGTGAAAAAAAAAAAACTATTTTTATAGTCTCTTTATACCATCTGTATATTGTGTACAATCTCTATGTTTTTTAAAAAGGTTCTTTGCCTTAGTGAACAGGAACACTGAAACTGAAATTCTCTTGCCTGATTTGGGAGGCATTTGACAAAAGGAGGTAGCACTTCTGGGGTTCTCCAGAGATAATGAACCAACACAGGTAAGATGAAGGAAGTCACCTGGAAGATGAAGTTCATTTCTGTGGACATTTTTTAGACACTCCTTAGTTTTCGGTCCCTATCTCTGCCCTCACTAATCCCCACTCCTGACACTTTCTGTACCCGCTTTGAGATATGTAATCTCTGGTGCTGCTGTAACGAAGCATTCATTAATTTAAAAACCTGATACTGCAGTGAGATCCAGGTGACAAGCATCCCACGATAAACGTGTTGCTTCAGAGGACAGCTTGAATATAAGTGATGCCTTGAAGATACATTTGTGTTTTGGTGACTTTTCTGCTTCTTCTTGACAGGCTATTATCATTGGGGATAAAAAGCAAAATACGTGAGTGTTCTATGTTCCAACATTTGCTGATAATGAAGCGTTTACAACTTAGAACATATTTTCTTATAAAAATAATATCGTCTATCAATGTCTGAAAGCCCCTATGTTATTAGTGTGTCAGGAGGAGTGTATGATGTTGCTATTGGACCAGTGCTTTTGAACGGATAGACAGACACTTGGCTATAAAAGTTTTTAATTCCAAAGAAATATAGGAATGTTTGCATAAAACTTTTTAAAATATCCATTTTTAAATCAACAGCCAATATGAGGCACACTGATGAAGTCTTTCTACTTTCTATTAAAATAAAAGTCCATTAATATAATTTCCATTATTATTATTATTATTGGAAGCCTGAATATTTAAAAACTCAGGAGAAGAGATACCATATTCATTTATTTAGAAATAATAAACACCTTGCTTGTATAAAGATGCTCATTTAGAAATAAGTAGGTATGTTCAATATTTAAAAGAAAGCATTAATGAAGCACAAGAAGAAGAGTATATAGGTACAAGGTGACATTAGTAGGAAGGGTCTAAACATATAGGGCCTTCAAAGTCACTGTAAGCAGTTTAGATTTTAATCTAAACACACTGATCATTTTTTAAAATTCCTTATTAAAAAGCAAGACATTTAAATGGAAATTCATTGCAATAATCATGAAGACTGAGAAACAGAAGAATAAAGGGCAATTATCCCCAAATCTACAGTGTATCTGTTAAATAATTTACACAAACATTTTCATTCAAAATGCCAACAATATCAGACTTGTTATGAAATGGAAAAACAAGACAGCATCATCTGCAAGGATATAGAACATAAGATAGTTATAGCATTGTTCACCATTGGGAGCTTTGTGTTGAAACACAATGGAAAAGAATTAAAAGCCGAAAACTAATCAATACTTCGCCATTGACATAGCAATTATTAACATGGAATATCAGCCCAACTTAGAAGCAAAGAAATTTCAGTAACTTTCTCATACAGTTGGACACATAACAGTAGACTGTTTTACGTTGTGTTCCTTGTCTTCATTGTGAGGTGGTGGGAGCTTTTTTTATTTATAATATTCGGCATATTATATTTGTGTCATTTAAGAACTTTCTGTCAGTTCACTGGCAAATATTTTCCTGATTGAAATTATGTCTCATTGAAATTGTTGAATATTTTTGCTCAGAAAAACATTATGATTTTATTGATTTCTACCAGTAAAATATAGACTTTAGGAAATTCATTTAATCGCTGCCATCCTTCTATGCTTAAGCATCTTTTTAGAAATGAAATTGATGGCCTGATCCACTTGCCCTAAAAAGTGTAGATTTAAAGACTGGATGACTAAAGGAAATCATTTAATTTTAACCATTATGACTCAACATTTTCCAGTTCATTTTTCTCAATTAGTATAGAGTGTGAACAAAAATTAAAAAAAAAAAACTACTATAGGAAACTATTAAAATGCAAAAGGATATTAAAAATTAAGAGCTGATTTCTGTTTTATCTCAGAGACAGACAGAGCTCAAAAGATGCCACCCCCATCCTTACAAAAAAAAAAAAAGATTGGACAAACAGCATATTATAGAGTTGTTGCAAACCCAGAAGAAAAGTGGGATCAAAGGTCGAATGGCCATGTCAAAATCTAGAGACTTCAGTAATACACTTGCCTGGTAATAGCAGCCTGAGGGATGATGCTACAGAGAATGTGACTTGAGGTTTGACAAATGGCTGCAGGCAGAGTGCTAGCGAATATGACAGCGTGAAGCTCCTAGAGGACTAGGGGGCATAGGCACAGCGAAGTTCCCACCCCCTTACTGTTATTTTCCTCCATGGTCCCTCTCAGTCTCTCAATGGGAAGATCCTAAAGATTCAGGAGAAAGTTACCACCTCAGCACAATCAGTAGTACAAGCCAGGGAATGGGAGAGTAGTCACTGCTACAGTCAGCCACACGTATCTACCCTATATCCTTAGGCCATTTAAAAACATAAATTTAAATAAACAATTATACAATATATATTATAATGAAATTAAATTAGACATTAATAACTTAAAGGTATCTGGAAAATCTGCTAACATTTGGAAATTTAAATATATACACACACACACACACACACACACACACACACATATATATATATATATATATAAACAACTATGAAATAAAGGGGAAGTCTTAGGTACATTAAAAAAATTTGTGGATTAAATTATAATAAAAATACATCACAATTTGTAGGCTGTAGCTAAAGCAGTGCTTAAAGGTAGAATTATTTTTCACAAATGCACACAGTAAATATAAGAAAGACCTAAAATAAATAACCTCCCAACTTAGGATACTAAAGAAAAAATGTATATTAAACCTATAGGCAGCTGAAATAATAAAAATTAGAGGAAAAAAATGGAATTGAAAACAGGAAAATAGTAGAGTGAGAAAAAGCAAAAACAGGTTCTTTGAAGTATTTAAAAAATTAATTAAAACATGAACCATAATGTAGATCACACAACTTAAATAAAAATGAACTCAAAATTGATCATTGATGTAAATATAAATTATAATATTTCTGGAAAAAAGTACAGAATACTGATGTGACCTTGGGTTAAAAATATTAACAGATTGGTCTGTATCAAAATTTCATATTTTGCTCCATAATATTTACTTGTGCAAATGAAAGCACAAGCCACAATCTTAGAGAAAATACTTGCATACCATATAGAATGAGGAATTATATCTAGTATACATAAAGAACCATTAAAGCAACAAATAGAAAGAAGTTCAACTTAAAAATAGTTAAAAGATCTGAAGGAACTATTACTAAAAATATATGGATGGCAAATAAAAACTTGAACGAAGATTTACCTCCTTATCACAAGGGAAATGAAAATTAGAGCCAGAATGAGGTCTGACAATTGAGTTCGTGAACTCACCACCATGCACGTACATTGGCAGCACTGCACAAACAACTCAGTAGGGTGTCATAATCTTGGTCTATCTGTGCATCACAGCTGTGTTCATGTTGACGTGTAGCAGTATCTTGCTGAGTGGCATTCATTATTGTTGTGTGTGTTTGTGTTGGCCATTGCAAGAATGTTGGAGCTTGAATTAGAGTAATGAACAAACATTAAATTCCTTGTTAAACTTGGCAAGAGTGGAGGTGAAATCAGGGACATGTTAGTCCAAGTTTATGGAGATAAACTCACAAAGAAAACTGCAGTGTACATATGGGTTAAACGTTTTTCTGAGGGAACAGAAAGCGTCACTGATGAAGAGAGGTCAGGGCAGCCAATAACGAGCAGAACTGACGAAAACATTGCAAAAATTTATTGACTTGTGCTTCAAAATTGTTGACTGATTGTGAGAGGCATAGCAGACCAAATAAATATCGATAGAGAAACAGGAAAATCTTCACTGAAAATCTTGGCATGAGAAAGATGTGTGTAAAAATGGTCCTGAAGTAGCTCACTATGAACAAAAGCAAAGGAGGGCTGACGTTTGCCAAGACCTTTTGGAGAGGCAAGACGATGTTTTTGGCCATGTTATCACTGGTGATGAAACATGGGTGTACCAATAGGACCCTGAAACAAAGTGTCAAAATGCAAAGTGTCAGCCAGTTCACAATGACCAAAAACATTCCGTCAGTCCAAATCAAGAGTCACAATGATGTTGCTAACCATTTTTGATATCAGAGGGATTGTTCATTCTGAATATGTACCAACTGGACAATTAGTCAACCAAGTTTACTATTTGGAAGTGCTTGAAAAGGCTGCATTAAAAAATTAGAAGAAAATGACCTGAATTTTTTGCCAACAACTCCTGGGTCTTGCATCACGAAAATGTACCAGCTCACATAGCACTGTCTGTGAAAGAATTTTTAGCCAGTAAATAAATAACAGTATTGGAACACTATCCCTACTTAACTGATCTGGCCCCCAATGACTTTTTTCTTTACCTGAATATAGAGGAAATATTAAAAGGAAGACATTTTGATGACATTCAGGACATCAAAGGTAATACAACAGCTCTGATGGCCATTTCAAAAGAGTTCTAAAATTGCTTTGAAGGGTGGACTAGGCACTGGAATGGGTGCAAAGTTTCCCAAGGGGAGTACTTCAAAGGTGACCACAGTGACATTCAGCAATGATGAATATATTAATAGCACTTTTTCTAGGATAAGTTTGAGAAATTAATTGTCTGACCTTATATTTATAATTTTTTCTGTATATATCCAGCTATATGTTTGTATATGTGTGTGTTCATATATATGTAAATGTGTTCATATGTGTGTATACACATAACACACACACACACACACACACACACACACATAAACACATAAATTCATACTGATGTCTCCAAATATAATCCGGCCTCAAAAAGAGCTATTACAGCCTGGCCTTCTTGCTTATCTGTAACATTTCAAAGGCTTAGCCAAGCCATCCTGCATGACAAATAGCCCTAGAAATGTTCAAGGACAGTAATTACATAAGCAGTGCAAAGGCCCTTGGAGCAATGAAGAATGCTAGCATGTTTTTTTCAAGTCAAGGACAAGGCTATCTACAAATCAAAGTCATTTAACTCATCATTTAAGGAGTTGTTCTGGATCAGCTCCTTCAGTAACAAAAATCATGGAAGGGCACCTTTCCAAATTTTCACTCACTTAATAAATACTGTAAAAAATACATAGTATGAGTGTTGATATTTTACTGTACAAAGTGTGTTTATGGGACCAAAATGTCAAATACTAAACTGTACTGTACCTGTTTAACTTTGAATAGCCCAAAGTATTGTGCATACACTCATGTGAAGATAGAAGACCATGAACTAGAGTATACAGAAGATATAAATTTTAAATATGAATATAGATAATTTATATATTTTAATAGAATATATATAGATTATGTGAGTATATATTTGCACACATAAAATCTGCAAGAAGTAAGCTCTTTTAATATATGATACATAGATTCTATCTTGTGCCATCATTTGGTCCTTATATATCAGGCAACAACTCATGTATTTGGGGTGTCTTGGTGGAAATAAATACTATGCAAAGACAGGGTGAGCACTGCCTTTGAGGGGCTTCTTCAATTTAAGTGTTTTAAAATGCATTTGATTTAATTATATCTATAGAGTTTTGCCATAGCCCAACCCCATACCCCCAACCCAAAGACAATAAGAACAGGATATTCCCTGAGTTTCTATATGGTGAAAAAACCCTTTTTAAATATTTTCCTGATAATATATATACACATATATACACATATATATATATATATGTATATATATGTATATATATAAAAAACCATATTAAGCAATGTTTATTCTCCTTTTGTTTGTATCTTTCATGAGGTTATTGCAACTATAACGTTTCTACTTTTATCTCTTACTGTTTATCCTGGAATTTTCCTTATTTTTGCTTGAAGTGTTTTCTACAGCTCTATGACAGCTGCTTTCTAATTATTATCTGCCTTTGAATGAAGCCCTTAATAATTCCTTTGTACCCTCACCCGTCTCTGTGAGTATGGCTCTCACAGGACTGGCATGGTTATGGTAGTGAAATTGCATACAGCCCAGATACTCCATTTATAATTTTGGGTTCACTTTTCTTTAGCTGAGTAAGAGTAGCAGTTGTAAAGCTGACTGCTTACACAACTTTTCTTCTCCATTCTGTTATAGATGTCTTAATTTGAGTTCCCCCAAAAGCAGACCTGGAGCAAGAATCTGAGTGCAATTACTAGTTGATTGGGCAGATTATCTCCAGTATCATGTATAGGGGAGTAAGAAAGTGAGACAGGTAGAGAAAAAGACCAAAATAGCATCTGTGGTCAACAGTCCTGTGGCAGGCAACTCGGAAGGCAGCGCGGGAAGACCCTGAGTTATCCCAACAGAGGGGCGAGGTGGCTAAGCAGGTTATACACCACAGCCCTTCTTTCACTGGCCCCTCTTGGGAAGCGTCAACTCTGGCAATTCCTGCTTGTGCCATGCATTATCACATTGCATATTTAAAATTGATACACACACACACAGTGAGTTCATTAACATTTGACTTCCAGACAGAGATGTATTCTATAGTGCTGTTAAGAATACATGGTTTCAAATGCCTTGCGAACTATTCAGCTAGGGAAAAAAAAGCCTCTGAGTATCTTAAAGACATGCATCTTAGATTCATCCATAAAACCTTACACTTTTTCAATTTTTAAGCGTGTTGCCCCTCGATATCGTACACGAATCTCAGAGAGAAGGGCTTATCTCAGTGATACATGTGGCTCTGGCCTTTATCTTCAGAAGTGGATACTTCTTATGGAAAAGAAAGGAAGACACAGAGAACAGTACCAAGAGCACAGAGAGCACAGCCACGTGAGAATGGAGAAGCCAGGGGGCAGAACTAAGCTCTAATTAAGGAAGTGGCAGTGTGTCCAAAGACAGGTTTTCAGAATTGCTCTGAAACAGTGGCTCGCAGTTCAGCTCTTTGCGAGCAGTGGTGTCTACATGGAATGACCCCAGGTCTGCTCCCAACTTGGAGTGCTGAGTGCTCAGGCCTGATAACTTGTCTTTCTTGGACAGTCTCATCCTTAGTGGATCTTATTTAGATAACATGATCTTAGAACACAGTCTGAGCCTTCATCCATGTCAACGAGACTTTTGTTGGTAGGCATGAGTGCACTGGGGGAGAATGTTAAGTGAAATAAGCATTAATTAGAATAGAAAATATCTATGTGACCTTGAGAGAAATTGAGGGAGGGATTTTAGAGCTATGGTTGCCATCAACTAGATCAACTCATGGGGGAAATGGGTAGCTTACGCAGAAACAGTTGCCTTGAGATTGCCTCTTCCAGCAAGCTCCTGGGAACTATAATGTGTTGCTTCCCATGCTGCCTTTTATCAATTATTAAATAAAGAGGAACAGGACAGTGTAATGGGACCCTGCTGGCCTGGGAGCAAGAGAATCATTGCCAGCAGTGCTCTCTGAGTCTGAAAGACAAACATCCTCTCTCCATTTTCAGGTGAGGCCAGGAATGCATAATACATCAGGAAAGGAAAATGTAATCAATACATTCAACTTTTCTGTGTCTACGAAATAGTGGCTTTTAGAAAAATACTTCCCAAGAATTGGCTCTGTGACTTCAATAGCAAAAGTAGTGGCTAAGTTCTTAAACGCTATAATCCAAATGACTAAATACAAATCCTAACTCTGCCACTTCCCAGAGATATTTCCTTAGGGTAACTCATTCCTCCTGGATAAGCCTCTGCATCTTCATCTAGAAAGTGGAGCTAAAAATAGACCTGCTACACAGGATCATAATATGTTTAGATAATCCTCTTAGAATGATTAGCACATTACCTGAGACATACTAGTGCTTAATAAAAAGCAGGTGTTACTGATGCCATAAAAGACGGTACATATCATATAATAGGTACCAAATAGTTTAATTATTTAGAATTTTAAAAATATAAACAAGAGAATTATAGGAATAAATATAATAAAATTAGCAAATATTTTATTAAGTGCATGTCTTTTATGACATATTATCACCTTGTTTTTCACATCCTCATTACTTTATTATGATAGTACCAGTGTTTTCCAGATCATGAAATAAATACAGAAATACGTAAAACTATTATTGCTAGGGACTTAGCATTAAAGAAAAATTCAAGTAAATAAATATAAGCACTTGGAGGAATTGACTTTTTATAATTATTCTACCTGTATGTAAATGTATCTGCAATGTAGAAACACTCTCTGTTTCAAATTTTCTGAGAAATTTTCTAAAGCATTTAATATTTATAGAAGATATTAAAGTTCCTGGAAGAAATTCATCCAGTATTTATCACTTGTACTTCAAACAATCTTTTTAGTAGTTTAGGTAGAAAAGAACAATTTGACAGCAACTGACGCTTCATATTTTAGAATTTTTAGCTAAATTATTGGGCCCCGAAAGTATTGTGAGACATGCCAGAGGTAATGATCTGGGCAAATCGAAAAGTGTGATACTGATTAGGCAAATAAAGAAAGATATCACTGCTCCACATGAGTCATTACCAAACCATTTGATAATGTTCTCGGGCATTATCCACTGACAGACTTTTATCAATGGGTAATTAGAGCAACATAAATAAAAGAACAAACAGAGCTCCTAATTATACCAATATAATGCTAATTTATTTTCGGGAGAAACCAGATATAAAAATACTTTATGAAATTGGAAATATGTATTTATTTATATTTTAATAATAAAGATACCTTTGTGGAAATGTTACAAGGACTTAGGAAAGTCTATAACATTTTGTAATTTCATGATCTGAGAAAAGTCCCTCATCACCTGCTCATGCTTGCAGGTGTGCCCTTGGTTCTAGTTCATTCTTCAGAGCTACTCTGCATAACCTGGCTATTGTCATTACAAATCCACTGTCCAAAGGAAACAATAGCCATAGTCTCTTCTCCTAGCCCTCAGCCAACAAGCTGGAAAGTAACAGGAGAAACAGGGACCAAAGTATAGGAGGACGTACCATAGTAGAGAAAAGAAATAATGAGAATTTCTAAAATAATGATTGGGATTCTTATTTAAATATATAATTCATATATTGAACAAATTAATCCTACAAAGAAATATTTCTAGACTATCTTTCAGATACCAATTAATATGAAATAAATCTGCTTTTTAGAAATTTATCAAACTCTCATATTACTCAGTATGCATTTGTTTGTTTTTTTCTTTTAATGTGGGTAGTTCCCTGGCTGGGAATTGAACCCAGGCCGCAACATTGACAGCACCACAGCCTTAAGCCACTACACTACCAGGGAACTCCCTGCATTTGTTATTAAAGTTAATCATGTTTGTGAAAATAAATGACATTATATTTACAACCTATATTTTTTTTCTGCATCTGATGTAGACAAAGAGGAAACACTTTTTAAAAAATTCTTATATAATTTTACTAACCAATATCACCCCAATAAATTGAATGAAAAGTTCAAATGATCAGACATAACAATATAGAAAACAGAATAATCATAGTAGAAAAATGGAGAGAAAAAATAAGGAAGAAAGAAAGATGAGAGAGGGGACTAACATCGAAAACAAAGGAGGTAACAGAGACCTTAAAATACTAACACTAAAAAGATATCAAGAGGCCTCTACAAAGTAAGCCAACAATTTTAAAAAGATCAATAAAAATGATGTTTCTCAAATGACACGAAATATCACAGCACAATCCAGTAGAAATAGATATACAGAAAGGGGCTTATATTTATTAATAGATAAAAAGTAATAGGTGCATTACTAAATAAAAGCCTCCTCACAAAGAAAACCCCAGTCTCAAATAAATACCTCATGGATATCTAAAAATTATAAAAATTAATATCAATTTTATTCAATTCTTTGAGTAAATAGAAAAAATACATAGCTAACAGAAGAGAAGGGATGGCATCCCATCTAATTTTACGAGGCCAGAAATTTTCTTACAAAAAAAATGACATGTACACAGATATTTCATTGTTTTCTATAAAAGAGGAGAAAAATCTCAAAGATCTATACATCAGGATGTGATATATAAAAGATGACATATCAACATAATAGAATACTTCACAATCATACAAATAAAATGAGAACCTTTCTGTATAGTATATGAATTTTCCCCAATTATATGAGAGTCCCAGGCTTGTTAATGCAAGAAGCAAGGTACAGAACTGTTAATTTATTGTAACATTTTTTTGTGTAATAGAATGGAAAAAACTATGAATAGGTACTCAATTTTGCTTGCTTCTGATGGCCTTTTTAAAAGGAAACACTGGAACGTAAGGCAAGAAACCAATAAAAGTAGTTTCTTCAGTGAAGAGAAGGCCAGGTAATGTTCGGTTATTCAGAATAAATTAACCTGGGCAGGTGACAGTAAAGGTAAGATCTAGAGAATATGCAGAAAATTGACAATTGGAAAGAAACAAGAATTCTCCCAGGATGAAGCTATAGTATCTGCCAGACAGTATGGAACAGACAGCTGGGCACTATGGCAGGTATTTAGAGACCCAGGACAAGGGAAAGTCATGGCGTGGCTTGAAAATCACACACACACTCAACTGGAAAGCCTGTGATCGGCCTTGGTCGATCCGTAATTACCTCGGAGAGTGACACAGTTCTTTTCCCAAGTATGAAATCTTGGCATTACAATTAACCTTAGGATGTATGGCACATAGCTCGATGATTTTTATTTAGCTTGTTGAAGGTGCTAAGAAGAGCAAGTGAGCAGTACTCTTACAGGTGTTGAAAGTCTCCAATCCTGGTAAGAATCACTGGCTTCAGTGAATACAATGAAGGTATCAGCATCAATTTTTTTGGAAGGGGGAAAACAAATCTTTGTTTTTATAGAATGCTCAATCTGGCAGGTACCTCAAAGTCCATCTGGCCCTGCGATCTCATCTCAGGGGCGAAGATACTAAAACAAAGAGATGATGATTTGCTCGACATTCCAGCTTTAGAACTGCAATAAGAACACAGCATTCCTGATAGTAGTCCATTACCCTTTGCTCTGATTTCCAGAAACTGGTCAGAAACTTTGTAAAATACAAAATCAAAAATCATCATCACCATGTAGATCCACATATAAAGTATAAGCAAAACATGTTTTGCAGAAAACAAAAACAAAAACAAAACAAAAAACCTATCAAATTAAATAGAAATCAAATCTGTGTTTGATGGAGTTTTATTCTCTAGCAGATGCAAATTGTCCCAAGAACACATGGTCAGACAACTACACTCCTTCCCATGTACTGCATAATGAGATATCATTGTTTTTCTGACATATATAGGTTTCATAAGAATTTCAATAGTGAAAAGCAGAGATATAGTTGCCACTAGTATAAAAAATGTGAAATATGAAAATATTTAGAATAACTTTTAGAAATATTAGATTTTTAATCTGGACTAAATGATTTTATATTTGAGATTTAATTTGGTGTGCTATATATTAATTCATTTATTTTTTATGACTAAGAGAAAATAACAAGACAAAAAAATAACTGCACTTGGATTTGGTTGATAAAGCTTTTGTTTTAAAGAGTACTTTTTAAGTTCTAAAATGCTTTTAAAGAGTATTATTAAATTCCTTAAAATAGTGATACTTTAAGAGTTTGTAAATACGTAATAAATAATTATACCTCTGTATCTGGTATTTAAGCATAATGATGCATATTGTACTATTTAGATGAGATGCTAAGAACATTTTATCATTAATTATAATGTTGTATGGTAGTTAGTTATTTTTAAGGAAAATTATCCAAATACATTCACAGTATTTCAAGTGACACATGATGATCAGAATTGTAAAA
This sequence comes from Lyroderma lyra, assembly GCA_004026885.1. Classification (NCBI taxonomy): domain Eukaryota; kingdom Metazoa; phylum Chordata; class Mammalia; order Chiroptera; family Megadermatidae; genus Lyroderma; species Lyroderma lyra. The sequence goes on along the minus strand of PVJL010002546.1, from coordinate 102,502 downwards.
CTTAATCTTCAAAATATTTTCAGTCTGATCTTTCAATTTTCCTTCTGTTTAGTAATAAATAAATGAGAGTAAGAGCTCATTCAAGACTCATGATTCTTTTCCATTCTTTTTTTTTTTTACATTTTATTGAGATACAACTGACATACCACAAACGAACAAAAAGGATTAGCAGTTATGAAACATGATGGAGGTGTTATTCAATGCTACCGTGGTAATCGATTTTGCGATACAGGGTCTGGCAGAAGTAACACCCTTTTTTAAGTAGTTAAAATACTGTTATGTTACAGAATTACATGCTTATGATTTTGTAATAAAAGATTTGGCATAGATTACCAGCTCATAAAAAAGAGCATTACTTCTGCCGAGCCCTGTATATATGCGTTATCTAATCAGTATGTTGTATACCTCTCTTCACTTTTCACAAATACAAGATACTTTGCTAAAACTTAAAAAAATAGCATTTAATATCAATTAGAAAATCCTTTCTTAACTATATTTATCATGAAACAAAACTACTATATTATAATCTTACAAATAGAAGGTGATCCCTTCAATGAAATGTAGCTATAAAGTATACCAAGTAAATTTTTCACATATATAGCCAAATTTACATGTCATCACTAATACAGATTAATTTCAAAGCAAGCACGAAGATATGTTATAAAATCTAATTTCAGTGCTTAATTTTCCCCAAAATTAAGTTGTAATACTTAGAATTAATTGTACTTACTGGAACAATTCTAACCTAAAGTCATATTTAATGAATTAGGAAGACATTTTTACAATTACCATATCAAATCATAAGCCTAAATGCTGGGGAAGTTATTAACTGTAAATTCCAGGACATCTCTTGAAGTCAGAACACACTGTATCCAATGTTATTCAATGTAGATGTGTGCACTGTACAGATGAGTATTTGATAAAATTACATGTCTATGTTGAATGAGCAGATTGCATGTGTTTGTGTATCAGTGTAACTGAGTTTGTCCTCTCCTATACATTCTGTTTCAGAAGATAAAAAGGAAGAGCTATGTGTATTTATAAATTATTCAATTAACACTGTCACATAAGATTGGGAAATTTATTATAAATTAAAAAGAAAATCAAGATTTTTATCAGCATTTGTATAATACTTTCCAAATGTTCAGGTTCATTGAGGTTTTATTTATAGCCTTTCTTTTGTAAATAAATAAATCTGATTTGTTGAAAAAGCATTTCTACTCCTTGCCCTGTGTATTTGCTTAGCATGCCTCCTTGAACAACAATTACCTTCCAGTTAACCCAACACCCAAGTGAAGAAAACTTCATACTTGCATGAATAAATTGGCAAAATCTTTTTGTAGGAATTGATCTACTTTGATTGAAAAATTATGAATTTACATTCCATATAAGTTCTATGGGAAATTGTGACTTGTATTTTAAATTGATTATAAAGACATATTTACTACAACATATTTGCATTATGAAGAATAAGACCTAGGTGATAAACAGAAAAACCCCAAAAAGTAATGTGAGAAGACAATGTGGATCATTTACATCCTGCTTTGCCATCAAGGACTGGGGCAGACAACCCAGCAAGAACACAATTTCTGCTACTTTTATATGCAATTTGACCTTGAAATGGTAAATTATTGTCTTTAATTATAACCTGATCATTTATAAATGAATTAATATGTTTATCATCTTAAAATAAACTAATAAAAAATTGGTCTCATGGATTTATTGTGAATAATATTTGACATAATGCATTCAGGGTCGTTATCACAGTGCCAGGAAAATAGTCAATCCTCATTTGGTAGTTACTAAGAACCAGGAAAGTGTCATTGAATCAAATGTCTTTAAAGAGAAATAAAATATGGGTTGTTTCATAAGAAAAAAAGCATTAAGAACATAAATAATAAATGCATTCATATTGCCATTATTTCCTATCAATGACTATGTGTATCTATAAGCTATATCTGAATATAAAATATAAACCACAATACCAAAACAATTCTTAAATTTATTTTTCTTTCATTATTCTAAAAAAAGAAAAATGAAAGTATTGTTATGGCAAAACTTGTAAAATATTTTGTGAGAAAATAAGTATATTAGAAAACGACAGCCAGAGCTGATTTCAATATAAATTGACCCGAAGGAGGAACAGCTTATAAAAATGAAAGATATAAAAGAAAAATTAGTAATTCCCCATACAAAGTATTAGGGGAAAATAGAGAGAAATGATACAGGGAAAGTAGGGTAGTTACGGCGGAAACAGGACACTATTAAGAAAAGATCTGATTATCATGATGGAAAAAAATTATGTAACATGTTTCTAGAATGTGGGATTTGGACAGGAATTTTCAACACCTTGTGTTATAGAACGTCAATTATATTTTGTACTATGTGTATTTACATGGCATGCAGGATTTTCACAAAAATAAAACACATCATGACAGCATTAGGAACTATAATTACCCACAAAGTGCGAGAGGCTTTGATGCAACTTTCATATTCTTGATTAAGAACACACTGTTACCTCTTTTGTGTGCTTTAGTTTGCTTTTTGCTGAAGAAAAGATGAAATACTGCTTTTGGCAGGAAATATTCACTCTCTCTGCCAAAACTGCTCTTGGTAGACAGCAATTCAAGTAGTAAATATATTTTTTATGGATAATTAGTTGATTGGATGTCTGTGTGAATTAGAGGCATTTTAATATTCATGGCTAATTTATATCTATGAATATTTTATTAATTTCTGTTTTGTTTAAAATAATGATGGTACAATAACACAGAACCCAGATACTTAACATTAATAAACTCTAAAATAATAAGTCAATGGCAATTCTGTGATTAAGTATCACCCAAAGCTTCCTTGACAGAACAATATAATATGCAAAATACAAACACTGTGGCTTGGTGATAGAGACATGTAATCCATTATTTTTCTTATAAATTTGGAAAACTAGATGTGGAGGCTTGATTACAGGAAATTAAGTCTGCTTTTCTATAACAGAATCCTTATTCACAGATTGTGTTTCATCACTTGTCTGAAACTGATACACACATTTCTGAGGTAGACTTCCGTTTATTGGACACATGTTGCCCTATTTGTTTTTAAGTACTTATTTCAAAATATTGCCATTGTTTACTTTTGGTTTTTTTTTTTCTTTCACTGATCTGTAAACTTTTAAGGTCATAGCACATTTATTTTGTTTTTGCTTAAATCTTTGTTTCCTAGCTCTGACATGATAAAAGTTTTATATAAACAAACAAATAACTTGTTCCAAAATTCTAAATGTTCTTGCAGAGTCATATGAGAAATTTTGGTACTTAATTCTAAATATGTAGGCATGGGATGATGAAGTAATATCATAATTATCTGATTTTTTTCCAGAGGCCTGCAAAAGAAGTTTCATTTTGTGGGTGTTACCCCTCAGACTCTTGATTCCATCATACCTGATTATATGCATGGTTTCTCTGCCTATAATTCCTGCAACTTTCTCACTAGTGCCCAAATCTGAAACCACCACAGCAGAAATCCAAGCAGGTGCATGCAGTCATTTCCCATGGAGACAGAATCTCTAGTCCTTTCCACTGACCAACTAGAAACAAATTTTTGAAAAGTCTGCAGAGCTTAAAAGGACAGCTCCACTAGCAAACTGTTTCACTGTATGGCACCATTCTGACCCCTGTCATTACCTACAGCAGGAACACCTCTGTAACAGAAAGGTCCAATGATAAAACCTCAAACTGATTAACCATTTAAATTAATACATTTTAAGTGGTTTCATCAATTTTTGTACCTTACTAAAGCTACCAAAGTTATATATTTCTCAAAACCTCTTTTTGCATTTCTCCATTTTGGCTTCCATTATTGACTAAAGTTACTTCATTGCCACAGAGCAATGATCCACCCTCCAGACAGTCCATCAAGAAGAGAAAACAAGCATGGTGGGCAAAGACTAAAATCTGAATCTTCGCGTCTTACATTTTGTGGAAAAGAACAGACCCTTCTTCGGGATCTGTAAATAATTCTTCAGCTTTTGAAATTGTTGTTATTACAAAAAGAGAGATAGCCTGTTACTCGATCTTACTTAACATTCATTGTACATGTTTAATCCTTTGGAAAGTTTTATATACAAACGTAGTAAATAAGAATAATATAAGACCTCTTGTGGTGTATCGTTACTGACACAGAATTCCACCTGAATGTTTTCAAAACTTATTTGAATTTCTAAGATGTTTTAATAGTAAAACTAGTTTAAGAAATGCAAGTCTAAAATACATCAGTTTGAGGCCCTACTATTTCACATATTAGTATGTGGCTAGATATTAGTTACAGTAATCAAAACAGCATGGTAATGTCGTAAAAACAGACACAGACCAATGAAACAGGATAGCGACCCCAGAAATAAGATCACACATATACAGGAAGCCACTCTTTGACAAGCATATCAAAAATACATAATAGGCAAAAGACAGTTTCTTCAATAAATGTTATTGGGAAACCAGATAGCACCATGAAGACTGAAACTGAACCTTATCTTCGCACCATACACAAAAATTAACTCAAAACGTATGAAAGACTTAAATGTAAGACCTGACACCATAAAATTCCTGGAAGAAAACATAGGGAAAAAGCTTCCTGACATTAGTTTTCACAAGGATTTTTAAAATATAACATCAATTGCAGGCAACAAAATAAAAAATAAATAAGCACAACTATATCAAAGTATAAAGCTTCTGTATAACGAAGGAAAACAAAATAAAAAGGCAAACTACGAACGGAGAAAAAAGATATTTGCAAACCATATATCTGAGAAGGGATTAATATCCAAAATACACAACTCACACAACGGTCAAATTAATGAAATGAGGAGCATGTGGCTTTTAACAATCTAAACCTGGAAATGCCTCCATGTCACGAAACGAAAACGGTCACCAACCAATCACAAACAGCCACCTTGGGCATTCGCCTACAGCCAATCTCTGACTTCCTTACTTCTCCGCCCGCGCTTCTCTGCGAAAGCCTCTCCCCGAGCTCCTGCCAGCAGCACGCCCGTGACTGACCACTTCCAGTTTGGCCCTGGCCGAAACTGAAGAGATTTCTGCTCAAATGAACACTGACACTTCATAACATGCCTCAGTTTACCTCTAAAGTTCAGAGTCCATGCAGTTCTGTCAGAAGAGAGAACTGAAGGAGACCCCCCCATCCCCCAACCCCTCAGAGCAAGGAGCACGAGGCGCGGGTACCTGCGGAGCCCCCGGAGCTCACTGCTTGCTCGCGGCTTCTGGGGGTCGTGGGGAGTCCTTCCCGGACGCCGGGCCCGAGCTCCGCCACGTCTGCGCTGTGAGCGCTCGCACGTCGTTGGAGCACCTTTCCCCGTTCACGAGGACCTGGAGTCCGGGTCCTACGTAGAAACCAGACCAGGTCCCTGTAGACGTGGTCCGACGGCAACGCAGCACGGAGCCCGCGCGAGGCCTCAGCGCGTAAGATTCTGTACTGCAAGCCTGAAGGAGCAGGTCAGCCTTAGCAAAGATCATCTTCCACTACGGCGGCCACAGTGGAGAAAACAGGGTAAGTTTTTCCATATAGGAGGTGCCCCACAGAAATAGGGGCCTCAGCCAGACACTGACTGTAAAGGGAAATTATTGTTCCTCGCCCACAGCTTCCGGCGACCAGGGTGACACCCTCTGGGACACGCCGCGCGAGCCGGGGCCTGCGGACGGCATCCTGGGAAGCCTGCCCCCAGCCGGCCCAGGTGAGAACTCTCCCGCGTGCCAGCCTCACCTCGCCCACATCTGCCTGTGCGGCCTGGCCCGGAGACGCAGGTGAAAAGTCACGTTGTCCCTTCTTTTCCAAACTCAGATTGACAAGAGAAAAGAATGGTTATTGATCCTTTCCCCCCGCGGGGGGCCAGCTATTGCCTCTTGTCTCATTTTTGTCCTAGCTGGGCACAGGTTGGGGGATCGCACGTACCGTCAATAGTGCAGTTCTGTCCAGGCTCTTAGGATGACCTTTGTCATTTGTTCTGTGACTTGCGCACGTGTCGGTGAGGGTGCCTGTTCCTTACCATTAATCGTAGTCAGTAGTGCTAATTTTAGGGGTCCTGTCATATGCTGGGGGAACACGCTCTGACCCAAAGGCTGTGCAGGGGAGGGGCCGCCTGAGGCCAAAACCGAGGAGTGAACATGTGCAGACGGAAAATCTTGAGCCTTCCAGCAGTTTGAAGAACACTGGGGCGCAAATTCAAGGTCTGTCAAGGTCCAAGGCCATAGCCATCCAAATTCACCTGTTCTATTGCACATCCCCAGGTCCAGATATTCCTGCCAACAGCTGAAAGGTATATATCTGCATGTATATATTTGCTCATACATATATACACACACATATATAGGAATATTATTAGGCCATAAAAAATGAAATCCTGCCTTTCATGACAGTATGAATGAACCATGAACATGGAGTACAGTATGCTAAGTGGGATAAGACAGACACAGAAAGACAAATACTAAGTGATCTCACTTATGTGAGGAATCTAAAACAGTCACCAAGTTGACAATGCACTGTAGAATTGTATGCCTGAAACCTATGTAATCCTTGCTAACAGATGTCACCCCAATAAGTCTAACAATAAAAATGAATTAAAAAGAAAAAAGATGAAAAAGTTTTGGGGAGCTAATGAACAGTCTGGTAATTATGAGTAATAATACCATATTGTGTACTTGAAATTTTCTAATAGTAAATATTAAGTTTTCTAAACACACAGTTAACAATGTGAGGTGGTGAATTGTTAACTTGATTGTGGTAATCATTTCACCAATGTGCATGAAAATTAAATCATCACATTGTGTAACCTAAACATATACAAACTTTATTTCTCATTCATGCTTCAATAAAACCTGAAAAATATTGAAAACAAATGAAGTACATCAGTTTGAGTCCCTTCTCTTCCATACATTAGTATATAAACAAATGAAGGTCAAATATTTTTGAACTTCAGTTTCCTCTTTCAGCTTTGTATTTGTGAATATTGAATCTATATTTGGGATCCAGTATTTAATGGGTGAGGCAGATAGAAAGATGTATGAAAATGACATGTTCTCAATGTGCCTACAGACTTAAAGCAAAACCCAATGGCAGCAATCACTTTGTTTCTTTCAAAATATCTGACAAAGTTTATTAATTGCTAATTATTTCTGTTTTAGTGTAGAATTTTAAAAATATTTTATGAAATTTTATTTTCCCAAATATGCTGCTTCTAAAGAGACTTACACAGAGCTAAGGATAGAGACATTTCCTCATTACTTCATTGACAATCAGTGAAAAACTTATTTGTTGTGAAAATATTATCATCTCTTAAAATCTTGTTTTCTAGTGTTGTTCTGCATAACTGAAAGAAAAGCATATTAAATATACTTGGAGTTAAAAATTTTGAGCAAAGTAGAAAAATGCTAAAATATTCTATGTAGATATTTAAATTTTTAGGGAATCTTTGCAGTTAGTGTTAGATCTATCCTAGAATTTATTGTTATCTTGATCAGCTCTATGAAAGTAAAAACTGAATCTGATACTAATTTTCCATTAATCTATCTTAAATTACACAGGTAATTTATAGATTTTTAAGAACAATTTATTAAATTTATTTTATAAGCATTTTTTTCCTGTTGGCAATGAGACCTTATAAATTCCAAACTCATATTTACCATATGTTTTTTAAGAGGCATATAAACTTATAAAGGTTGAGAAAAGAAATTATCTATCTGCACTTAAGAACCAGGGAAATTTCTTATTGTATTAAGGACATTAATAAGCTGATATTTGGAAGGATACATACACTTACCCATCTCAGCATGAGGATTTAAGGATTTGCACTTGCTTTTGGTCAGTTTCTACTGTCTGCGTGGTATTGAGGGACCTCATAGCCGGTAATTACCCTGAGATGACTGATTTGGACTCAGATTTTTCCTTTGTCATCAAATCAGACTCAGTGGTATCTCTTAATCTTTATCCCACATGGGCCCAAGCAGTTCAAACCAGTTTGTTGTGTTTTTTTTTTTTTTAATCAGGGCTTAATCAAAATTTAAAAATTGTTCTCAATTTCTGCCTGTTAGTTCTCAGAGCACAAAATCTTTATAAAAAGATGAGTTGAATGCTTTATTATTCTATTTTCATTTGTTTTAATGTCAACCCCTGCAAATGCTGGTATTTTAAACTGTAAAACTCTCCTATAAGTCTGCTTTGTGAAATATGGGAAATAAACAATCTTCTTGTTTGGGCAGAAATAAAAGAGCCATGTCCACATGAAGTGTTATCTGAGGTAATCTCAGTTTCTCAGAAACTCTTTCCTCTAACATTTTTTTTCCACTATCAAATTCCTCTTTATAAAGCTGCAGTTGAATTTTAAAAGTTTTCAGTGGATTTCTTGCCAACTTAAATGCTTATTAAAAGCCTCAGATCAAACCAAACTCAAATTAATTCCAGTAGTACAATTATTTTTGCTATCAAAAATCATGTTCCACCATAAATACTTTCCTCATCTTCCTTGATAAAGATATCTGTAACCCCCCTGATTTTTATTTTTTTAATAAAAATGAAAATTAAGATCAGTTTCTTCTGAATCAACAGCTCAGTTGCTCTTCAGCTTGATAGGACATTGCCTTACTGATAATATTAGTCACTATATGTAACATAATAGATCCACCATACTCTTAAAATGCACTATACTTGTAAATTACAACAGAAAAGAATATTATTGTGTACTATATGTTGAGTATACGTGTGTGTCCATGTGTGGATTTTTAAGTTTTTATGGACTTGACAAATAAACTGGCCAAGACACTGCTTTCAGAAATAACTTTTTATTTTCAAGTTACTTTAGGAATGCTATATATCTAATTAATTATGTTCTGAATCCTTAACACTTACAATTGGTTTCCTCTGGCAATCAATTATAGCTACCTAGGAAAAAAGGAGAGTGTTACGCTTGTAAAAAATTTTTCTTCCTTTACTTCGGTCAATGGCCATGAAAAGACAAGTTTCCTACATAATAATGATTGGTTACAATATTCCAACACAGATTTCTATGATTATTTTGCATGTTTGCTTCATTTTAATTACTTTAATAAGATTGATTCAGTTCATGTAGCTTTTGTTAATGTTTTTTGTTAGATATTTATTGAAAAATAAAATAAATTGGAGATTGATTTCCATTTCAAGAGAAGAAAAGGACCTGATAGATACGTAGACTGAGAAAAAGAAAATTAAATGAAGAGATCCATATTGAAGACAGAGCTCAAGTCTTTGAGTTTCCATTCATAATCCATTATTTTTATAACTCTACATCTATTTAATGATTCTGAGAACAGTCTGTAAATTTTGCCTGAGATCTAGTTCAGATGCTTTTCACATTACAGACATATTTTACAACTGTAGGACTCAGTTAAATATATTTAACCACTAATCTATATGACACTGTATATTTGACCATTAAATAGATGTTAGATAAGATCTGGGGTTGATTTTACTTTAATTGGAATTCCTGTAAAGCCGGAATTAAATAAAATTGGATTAAACATAACTAGTTATTAAATAGTGAGAACAAGTGAAAAGAAATTATTAGAGAGAGAGCGACAGAGAGAGATTTATTTCACATTCCAAAGAAAGAGTCTGAATTTCAATAAAGGTGAGCAAAGAGTAATGTAGCAAGAATTCTTCACAGACCTTTTAGCATTCAGATTATGGCATGCATGCTGCCTGGTGCAATTTTACAGGCCTGCAAAATAGTAACATTAATGGCATAGCATCTTTAAAAATCATAAGTCTGCAAAATGATTCACTTGCCATGCATATTGAATATTAATAACACCAAGTAGTTGTGTTTATTAACCTTTTATGTTAATGGTCAGAAATGAAACATGCTGAGAACAATTGCGTGACAGACAGGAAAATGTTTCTGATGACTATTGGGTTTCATTTGACAGTTAATAAAAGCCATCAAGTACATATTATGTTGGATTAGCTGATCTGGAATCCAAATGACAAGTCATTATTATTAAAGGCAAATAGAGGGTATTTTCAAATACACCCTGGAGTGAGGTAGACTAAAATATGATAGTGCACTCTTGAATGTCAAGGACATTTTGTGCAATGTGTAATGAAAAACTACATCTAATGTGCAGTTGGGGAACTATTTCATGTTCCTCCGAAGACCTCAAAGCATCACACTGAATATTTTATTGGAATCTGTCACACTCAGCTATAGGTTCAAGTGCATAACAAATATTTATAGACAATCATCATTTGGATGACAGAGACTGCGTCAAAGCTAACTACATCATTATATTTAGCATATGAGTAACTGTATAATGTCTAATATTTTCCCTTTCATTTTTTTTCCTTAAAAATAAATGAGTCAAGTTTTACATAATCTATAAATTAGTCCTTGTTGGAAAATTAGAGTCATGAACAACTGGGTGATTTTTCAATAATGTAGTAAGTGGTACACTATGCTTCTGACTAATTATGTCTTCCTAAATGTCAGCCATACTCATTAGGATGGATGAAGACCTTTGGGAGTAGGATAATTTTGTTTTAAGAATATTAATATTTTAAAGTATGCAAATACTGATAACCTCATAAATAAGTGCTTTACAATACAGAATAGCTAAAAATTGATAAAGAAATGTTATAGTTCACTGAGTTTTGATAGTAATAAGAGCAAAGAACTTGAAATCTCTACCTGCTGTTTAATGTGACCAACCCTAAATGAATGTCACAACCTCTCTGAGCCTCAATTTTTCTCTCAATCCTAATCCAATATATGTCACAAGGCTATGTCCGAAATTACATTAAGTGAAAACTTCTATAAATTATAAAAAAGTGAAGGAAGCAAACTGTTATTAATAGTGGTAGTTTAAGTAGTAACAGAGATCTGACCCTAATGTCCTCGGGATGGGGGTGGGCGGTTTGTAGAAGTGGGGGCAAGCAGCAAGAATTACAAAGGGGCATTAAGACACTGGGGGATCACATACATGTTCATTGTCTTGGGTGTGGTGATGATTTTCGTGGGTGTATACATATGCCCAAGCTCATAGAACGTTTTAAATAGTTGTCATTTATTATATATCAATTATAGGTCAATAAACTTTTAAAAATACTAGGACTACTACCATTACAAGAATAAACATGGCTGGGCTTCACAAATGTCATATTAGACAAAAAAATATGTAAGATACTTTATTCACATAAAGTTCAAAATCAGGCAGAATTATATAGTATTGGGAGTCAAGATAATGTATAAGGGAAGGAATAATAATTGATTAGGAACAAAAAAAGGATAATGGGGTATTAAAAATATTCTATGTCCCTACCTGCTGTGTGGGTTACATGAGTGATGTCTGTGGTACTTACTGAGATATTCATGATTTGTGCATATTTTATGTATTATACTTAATTAAAGAGCTCATACAAGAAAGGGATAATTTGTGAGCAAGAAGAGTCACCTGAGTTGTATACTTTAGCAACTATTTGAACTAAATTAGTTACCTCGTTAAGTAAAGGAGTAAAGGTCTAACTTAAAAAAAAAGTGTTGATAGTCCATAAGAGCAAATTGTAGAACAAAATAGGAAGTAATCCGATGAGTGTATCAGTCTGGGCTCTCCACAGAAAAAGAACCAACATGATGCATATACATGAATTTATTATGAGGGGTTGGCTCACACAGTGATGGAGGCTGAGAAGTCCCAGTCCCTGCAGTTGGCACGGTGGCCCTGGAGCATCTGTGCTACATTCACAGTTCAGTCTGAGTCCAAAGGCCTGGAGTTAGGAGAGGCGATGGTGTGAATTCCAGGCTGAATCCACATCCAAAGGGAGGAGAAGGCGAATAGTCAGACAAGTTTTACACAGTCCACAAGTCACCCTCTGTAGAAAACCAGAACCTTTAGAAATAAACTAAATTTTTCACCCAGGCAGGCAGAAAGAACACATTCCCACTTAGGCAGCCTTTGTTCTATGCAGCCCTCAATGGGTTGGATGAGGCCCACCCACTTTGGGGAGGCAATCTGTTTCTCAGTCCACCCAGTCAAAGGTTAATCTCATCTCAAATACCCACAGACACCCCAAAATAATGTCTAACCAAACAGCTGAGCCCCCGAATACCTAGGCACCAACTATCTGTCCAGCTTACACAAAGAATTAACCATCACAGCAAATAAGGACACCAGGTCAGAGGAATTTGAGATGCATCAAGAACAGCATGAAAAGGCAGTTCAGGGCTAACGAAAATGCGCAGAATGCCCCAAACTGAATCAAACCACAGGTGTGTGCTTTAGAGTCTGCACTTGTGAATTCTAAGACTTTGGATCTCTCCTTTGGAACCATACCGATTTCATCACCAGGCATGCACCTACTTAGATATTGTTGAATCTCTTCTGATTTTATTTGAAATACCAAGACTCTAATTTGGTTTGCCATCACTTATTAATTGGACCTGGGGCCTGTGCTTCTGACCTAGTTTTTCTGTGTGGCTTGTGCCGCTGTAATCCATTTTCTACTTAATCAGCCAGATTGATTTTTGTAACACATATATTGGATCAGTCAGCTAAAGTAATTAGTGCAGGTTTTCCATTGTACTTAGAATAAAATTCCATAGTCTAAAAACGACCTACAGAGCCCAGCATGAACTGGTTGGTCCCTACCGTCCCCTCAGACCCCGCATTACACTCAATAACTTGCTCTCTCTCGTACAACATTAGCCTCCTCTTTGGGGCATTCTGAATAGTCTTGCCTCATTCATCCCTAAACTGACTTCCTCACATCATTAAAGGCTCAGCTAAAATGTTACCTTTCCAGAGAGACCCTATGTCAACCTTTTCTCAATGAAACTTATAGTTCACAGTTTTAATTGGTCACTGGGATTTAGACACTGTTCATAAGGAGTATAAATTGTCCCAAATTATCACTTGCTTCCATATCCATTTGTAGCCAATTTGGGCCAGTAAAAATATGTGGAAAATATAAAAGGATAACTGTACTATTTATCATCTCCTGTCTGTGCTAAACTAGCACTAACTGTAATAGAAGTATATTTCAATAGTAATATGAATATTTTGATATAGCATGGTCATAAGTAAAATGTTGATTTTCCATTGTGTTTATTTAAGATTTGAAATTTTAATAAATATTTTATTCATTGTCAAAGTATATTTATTGATATCATTTTTATTCCATAATTGAAGATCTATGAACTAACTTTGAAGTATAAGTCATTCTAGTAATTTATTTGATGAAATAAAATCCAAAAATGGGGATATAACTAAAAAATGAAACCAAATATCTGTTCTCAGTGTGTAATTATTCCCTATGTGTTTCATGGAGCTGTCTATTGAAAGTGTCTCTCCGAAGCTGCTGCTTCACAAATGGCAGAAAAAAGTAGGTGGATAGGCATTGAGACATAAACTCCCAAGACGAAAATCTCATCTTCACGTGATGCAAACTCAAGGCTTTCCTTAATTCTCTACACAAAACTATGCGCACATTTTTGGGGCTGCCTGGTAGAGATTGTGAATTAGAAAATAAGCAGATTGGTTTAATCTTTATGTAGAGGATCTATAAAGACAAAAATAAGGTATGTAGGAATAGGCGCTTTTATGGATCAGTAACTCAGTATGAAGGAGAAAGTGACTGTTTAGAAGAGGCAAGTTAGTGTGGAAAAATATATGTGGAAAGAAAAATACATTGATATACATGTCATATACATGGTAGAATGAAACTTACTCTTGACACCGACTGTGTGTCTACATTGTGGAAAGTACTTGAGTGATAAAAATCAATTGCCCTTAATCTTATACTTCAATCAGGAGCAAGGTAATACATAGAGGAACAGGTAAAGAGGATCGTATATTCTGGTTTTTAGTGACAAGATATAAATGCTTAACCCTGAAGGATAGGAAGATAGGAAGAATATTGAGGCTAGAATATATAAGAGGACAAGAATATTTGAAAAAGTGAAACTTCTGAAGGCTAAGAAGGTACGTTGCCTTGTTTCCCCATATCAGAAGAGAAAAATTCATGGGTTTAGTCATAAAAATGTTCTGTCAATTACAGCATAACAGACTTTTACAATGTTTATCTCAGTGTAGTACAGAAAGAATTTGGGTTTTTTTATTTCACAATTCCTGTGTATTTTTTTATGTATTATTGTTACAAGTGATATATTTTGTAACATTCCATATAAATAATAGCTGTAACTTTAAATTCATTCTTTCCCATTTTTGAGTTACAAGTTCTTTTAATTTGTTGATGAAAGTTGATGGATCAAAATGGAATTTTGATGGTAAAGCCTCAGGTCATAAAATGCTTCATTTACATATCACAAAGAATAGCACTTTCAATTTTTGCATTATTCTAAAATGTAAGTGAGTTTATAACAACATTATTCTTTGCTGCAATGGAAGTAGCACAGTACATTGATTAGCATGATTGTGGATTGATTAGATTTCATTCTGCACTGATGAATCCAAGGAGACAAGCAAGGGAAGCTATGCTGACTCTGAATTTATTAAATGGCAAGTGAAGCGCTCTGTCAACCAGGCACCATTTACAGTTATTTCCTATTCCCTGAAAACCCAGGCTAAAATCTACATTATAAATGCCACAGGACAGTGAACCCCACGTAAAATAGAACGTATATCTCAACTAGAGTGGCTCGGGGTGGGGGTACCTCAAAGAGAAGAATACGTTATTCCTTAAGGGGAAAAAAGAAGTATCACCTTCACTGTGAGATACCAGAAACCTTGCCACGAGTGATACGGAAATCAAAACTTCACGATTGTAATTGACATTTTGATGCGAATGGTCTTATCAGCAGATCTGCAGGAATACAGGGTGCTCTAGTTTACATGTATGCATTCAGCAGCAGATTTTTACAAACGAGTGTGTGCCAGGCACTGTATTTGGCTCCGAGGATAGAAGGAAAGCAAGGGTCTTTCTGTTGACTTTTGTAGAACATTTTTTTCATAGTCACACATGACAATTTCTCAGCAACAGTGGACAGTTTTGGCACATCTCTATTCCATGCTCTCCTTTGGTTTGAAGATCATAGAAGTATCTTGCTTTGGTTTCTGACTCTCTGACTTTTATGTTACCATCTCAGGACATGTTTTCTTTATTATTTTCTTTACTAATTTTCGTCTTTCTACAACTTCTGCCTAAGAATAACTCCCAACAGTCATTTACAGAGAGGTGAATCCTGATTTGTGTCTCAAGGTCTGATTTTCTCTTGATGTAGGACTCAATAGCATTCAAAATACAAAATTTTCCCATATAAACTTGTCCTTTTTGGTCTTATTACTGGCACCAATAACTGTATTTTCACTGAGTTTCAAATCGCTGGAATTCCCTTTGATTCCCCCCACCCCCATAATTAATTATTATGCATGGTAAATACTATCTCATTTCCATTCTCAGGGACTTTATTCTAATCAGATCCAAAATATTCTTGCTTCCACTGTAACATGATAAAAAACACTAGCACTTCATTGCATGCATTTTTCTCTTCCCACTTTAATCCAAACATCTCAACTATTCACCTGTAAAGCCCGGCCCTAGTCATGTCACTTCCACGTAGTTCTAAAATACATAGAAAAATGATAAAACGTAATGGTGCCTCACTGTCTCCTGAAATAAATGCAGTTTTCATTATTGCCTTTGAGACCCTCTGTTATATAAGCACTTAGTGTTTTCTAACTCACATTATCCAGAACCGTGAAGAGTTGGAAATCTTATCCCAATGGCATGTGACAAGTTAGCCTTCCATGTTGCACAGATGCCGGAGGGAAGCGTGAGACTCCTGGTTCGGAGACAAGGAACTCTGTCACTCATGGCACAGCAGTAGCATGCGCTTCATGTTCTCCTTGCCCCCCAAAACCAAGGGCAGCGTGGAGCAGCTCGGATGCTGTGCAGAGATGGCTTCATCACAGCTGAAAAACTGAGTTTAGAGAGCCTTGAACTTCTTAAAAGGGACACACTAGTAAACTTACCAAACATTGCCTCAGAGGAAGTTGGTATCTTTCCTATCCCAGACAGAAAATATATCTGTTCTCTGCCCCCACAAGGAGGCAAAATATTCCTACCTCCTAAGGCTGTTTGCTATCCAGATTTCCTTAAAGCGACAGTCCAGAACAGAAGTTAAAAGGCACGAAGAGATGCAAGGACCTGCTGAGAGTTGTCTCCCCAAACTCGTATTCCACTCCAAAGCCTCCTTGTCTGTGAACTTTCAGTTTCCATTAGCAGGAAGGCCTGTTCAAACAGATGAAATGCGGTGACAAGTGAAGTGGGTGAATGGTTGGTCTGACAAATGCAAATACAGTAACTGGTGTTCATTTTGCCCCTATCTTAGTCACTTGTTTCATTTTCCTATTTTCCTTTTAAAAAAAAAACATCTATTTTGACAAGGAATATATTATTCATGTTTAAAATTGCATACAGATGACATACACAAACTGCCCTTTACTGAAATACAGGGATGTGGCAGGAATAAGGGAAATACCAAGTAAAATGCAGACACCTGAGGCTACCAGCAGCTTTGTCATTATCCCCATCAAAAGGTGATGTGAGGATTTATTCTGGGAAGACAATCAAGTAGATCCAGAGGATGTTAACCAGAGCAGCGATCTTTCGTCGAATGGCAATAGCGAACTCGAGGAAGTCTCCGCACCAGAGGAAAAGAACACAGACCTGCAGTCCTCATGATTTCCTCTTGCCTTGTCTGTCCAGCTGGGCATCCCTGTAAGCCAGGTCTAACCAGAAGCCAGAGGGTACAGGCATCTGTTGATGCAAACCACAGACATCGTCTTCCAATAAGTTCATAAATACTGGTGATGGTATAGCATTGAAGGCAATCCATATGCAAAACATTTTCCTGCTACTACCCCGCTGACCAGCTCATACACCTAGAGGACGGCGAGAGAGCAATGATTCAGCTTTTGGCAGTGGGAGTAGTCAGATCAGTGTTGGCAAGAAGACACTTCTTCAGTCAGCCCACTGACAGCCATGAATAGCACCCCTCCCTGCTGCTGTTGCCATGTTGTATGTGGCCCCGTGGTATATGTGTTTGGGATAATGGGCAAGCTGCTGACTTCAGTTTCCATGATGATTGTGAGCATCTCTTGTTGACCTCCCTGTGGCATTTGTGTGAAACACGACCGTTTTCTTAGCCTGTGTTGTTCCAAGAAGTCCATCCACACACCTAATCCCCACATCCCAGGCACCAGTTTTCCCCAGTCCCACCTTCCCTTCCTACCATTAGTCAGTATTTACTACCACGCAGTGCACTGTCGCTCTGTGACTTAGATTGTCCTTTCTCATAGAGTGCACAATTGGATGTGCTGGTCAAAATTCTCTTCACTGGGAGAACACGCCTAGATCCATTTTTCCAGGCTACTCCTTACTAAAATAAAAAACGGTGGTGGTTCCTTCAGCCCTTACCAACGTACAGTGTAGATCTTCTCTGAAGAAGGTTGAGGTTTTTAAAACATTATTTTTCATTTCTGTTAACTTGTTATAAATACTGAAAATAAGGTTATAGATGTAGATGAAAACAGATATGTTGAAATATTACAGAAGTATCATCCATCTGCTCATGCAAGTTGTGGTCACCATATGGATGTACTCAGCCCTCCCTCTGCATTTATGTAACACTTATTTTCTAATAAAATTCTGGTGCTGTGCATGTCCAAATTTATGGTTTAGTGGATCAGATGATATCTAATACATTCTTGACAGGTTAGATTTTTGTCCCATGATCAAATATTCTGTCTCCACTAAGGTTTAGCAGACCAAAAAAAAAAAAAAAAAGCTTTAAAATTGAGTATTAATGAACAAAGGAGGGTATAGACCTTCTCAAAAACCTTGGAAAGTATTTTGTGATTTTCCTATTGGAACTGCTTGTCAGAACTTTATTCTGCATAGAAATATCTGGTCCCCACTCTGTTTCAACTGATGGGTCATAAGTTCCAACTGATGGGGAAGCTCACGCCCATCTAGACCCTGCTGTAGAGCCTATTCATGCTTTGTTTCTCACGTAAAACTGTCAGCCTTACAGATTATCCCACAAGTAATTTCTAGAAGCAAGTTCAAAAGTGATATACAAGGGGGATCCCCCAAAATGGAATTGTCTCCTGGAGAGTGGACCCCCCCTCACTAGATGAGTGTTCTAGGAACCCATCTGCATCAGTGTACCAGCTGGCATTGTTGTGAGAGGCTGTGTTGGGTTTCAGTGAAATTTTTTTGGAGACTTTCAGCATGTTTGCCCATTTCATGATGGGTGATTGACAGAAACATGTGGCAAGACAACTTACCTGTCCACACCGCACTGAGTGTTTAGCAGTTTTTGACCAAAAATGGCATGACCTCCATACCCTGCCCTCCCTGTTCACCTGATCTAATCCTGATCAACTTTTGTTTGTTTGTTTCCCCCGATGAAGAAAAGTCCCCTAAGGGAAACGTTTTGCAAATGTGGAAAAGGTAAAACAAAAAAACAGCAGAAGCACTAAAAGGCATCAAAATTGATAAGTTCAAAAACTGTTTTGAGCCATGGAGAAAGTGTCTCGATAGTTGTATTATATCCAACGGAGAGTACTTTGAGGGTGACTAAATTTTTTATAAATACATTTTTAGGGGGAGTTTCCCCCTTGTCTATCTGTTCTTGGCCAAGAATGCACTTATATCTCTACGTATTTATACCATTGACATTCTTTTATTGACACCAATCTTAAACAATCACAAGCCTGTGGAGTTTTCTCTGGCTGCTCACACATATGGGATCTTTCCACAAAGCCTAACTATATAATATAAAATTTATCTACATGCTTCACGCCATAGTCAAATAAAATTAGGTTTATTTAACTTCCTGCAGGACAGGAGCAGGAGCCCTCAGAGGAGCCTTGATAGTGTCACAGCGAGGGGAGGCGGGTCGACCAGGACTTGGGGTTTGTGTTTGTGTAGGTGATTCTAAGAAGGAAATATGGAAGCAGGAGCCATTTCTTTCACTGGACAGTGCAAGAAGGGAAAGCAATTTATGATGGTGTGCATTAGTATATATGCAGAGGGCAAGAGGACTAGAACTAGAGGTTTAGTCAGAAGAGGGTATTTTTGGTCATTTTTGGGAGATTGGTGGAGCCTTCTCCTATCTTGTTCTGAGCCTTGCTTGTGTTCTGTTGGAGCATCAGAGCCTTTCACTTTAATAAGATTTTCACTTTCTTTGGTTGTCAAGAGGATGCATTTTCACATTATTAATTAGAAACCTTATTTTTGAAATAAGGTACTAAAGTTCTTAGAGAAAAAGTGATTAATTCAAGGTCCCACACTTACAACCGACAACGTTAGTCACACTATAGAGTTTTGTTTCCTAACTATTATTCTCTTTCGTGTGAAAGTCTACACCCACATGGTTCTGGGGGTTTGCTTCACACTCACCTGCTTAAGTGAACTGATTCCTGTATTGACATGATGACATTAGATAGATACTTTCAAAAATCAATGCTCTATACTTAAACAAATATGCACACGCATACATATATACATACTTACATACATACATATATATGAGGGCTCTATAGAAAGTATCCAGCCATGTAATATGAAAAATAGAGACATTTATGGCTGGATTATTTCTGAGCTGCCTTCATTTATACATTCATACATACATGCATGTGTGTGTGTATGTGTATGAGCTGGGGTGTATGGAAGTTATATCCTGACTGCTTGGGTAAAGAGTTAACCTTTGTCATGATGATTCGGGTACTCTGCAAGTACAGCACAGGAAGGATTTGCTACAACTGACATATGATATAGTCACTACCACTCTACAATACCTAATGTAGACAAGAAAAAAAGATACATGTTCTGTGTTTCCACTAAGTATCTCCAACATCTTGATTAGTATAATGGTTTGGGTGGTTGACAGCTTAATTAATTGGAGCAGTCTCTAATCAGAAACACACTCAAATTCTTTTCACTCTGAAGGATTTTCTGCCTCCTTGGCGATTATAAGATCAATCAAAACTGTGATAAATTTAGTAGCTTTGTAGTGGAAGAGCCATCTCTTGGTACTGAAATATGCTGTCTTTCCTGGTTCACTTTTGATAGTTTTGCTCAGAGAATGAAAGATAATAAAACACCCGTTAAACTACCTAAGCATTGGATAAATATTCTGGTATTTTATATAATCAGCAAAAAAATCTGGAATAATTTCCAGTCCATTTCTTATTAATACTTATATGCCAGAGACTAACACAATAAATACATTTTATAGTATTATTACACTCAATATAAAAAGCAAAGATTTATTCAATTATTTCCTTCAAAGAGTGTATTTTATCATTTTTGTTCTTAACTCTACCTATTAAACCAATAAACCATGAATTGCTGATGGTCTGTCCCAGATAGGTTCTAGAGTCCAACATATTCCTGAGAGCAGGTCTCCTTCAGGCATTGACTTCTTACTTATTTAGTCTCTCTGTCTTTTTCTTTTTCCCTTTCCACAACCTCACATTACACCATCCTCCTCCTCCTAAAATATGCGTTCCTGGCGTTAGGAAGTGTCCATGCCATCCCACTTCCTTCAGGTCGGAGTCTGAAACCCCCTAACCTGCATCCATACTGGAGAGCATAGTGACCTCCAGGACTCCATCCCCACCTTTCCCCCAGACTCCTTTCCTTCTGCACCCCACGTTCTGTAGATACAAACCTGCTCCAGAGCTTCCTGACCATGCTGGATCATCCTACACCTCCGCATCTTGGCTCGCCATTGTTCCTCTGCCTGGAGAGCCCCTTTATTCGTTTTTATCAGTCAAATTTGACTGTCGTGGAAGATACTAGTCGGGCATTATGCTTTTGGCTGCACAGTCCACAGATGCATGTGGCAGTGGCTGTTTCCCTACCTCTCTGAATGTCATCATACTACCGCCCTGCCATGTTGTGTTGGCATGCCTCTTTCTATGCTACGTGTCACGTAGTGTGTCCCATTTATTAATTGATGTACTCTCTAGGGAGAGGCGTGGTGCTCGCAAGAGAGGAGACACTCAGATATTCACTGACGTTACTGAAATCAGCTATTCTTAATAGCATGTTTCACATGCATCTTTATGTCTACTTACTATTTTTGTTATTAACATATCCAAATATATATTTTAGACATTGGGCTAAATTAAGTATTTCAGGAAGTTAGAGTTATAGCAAAGAGCCAGTACTCAGGACTAGTAAAATAATTTTCATGGAGAAAATAAGAATAATGCACATTTGTTAATTTTATTTTATTTACAGTTTATTTCATTTCTTGTTTGTTTCTCCCCCATTTTTAAATAATAAAAGCACAGTAGACACGCAGGAATCCAGTGTTTGAGCTCAAAAAGAATTAGCTTTCATTGCTTACTTTACCACAAAATTCTTCTCCCCTGGCTCAAAAATGTGTAAAAAAATTATCAGTCATTTGGTAAGAAGTGATTAAAGGATTAGAGAACAGACATGTGCTCTGCCACCTAAAGAGTCATTCAAAAAGCATGAATAATCACTGTGTACAAACATCTTGTTTGAAAAAAACTGCACATTTTTCTTGCTTACCACATACATTGCTTCCATTGATACGTATTGAATTATGGCATTCTATTGATTCTTGAAGTATTCCAGGATAGATAATAGATTTTGATTTTTGATTTTTTGCATTTTTAAAATGTTTATTGATGTTTAACATACACAATGAAGGGGACAAACCTTAAGTGTAGACTCAGTGCAGCTTCATGTGAGCACACATACACAACGCCTAAGGTACACTTAATGAAATATAAACTTTTTATCCCCCTGCTATGTAACAACAACAAAAAAATTTAGCTCATTTCTTTAGTAAGCAGGAGAAATGTTTTTAACTAGCAAACTTATTGCTTTGGGATGTGGCTAGAGGCCAGGTATGCCAGTCAGTTTTAAGCATCAGCTTGACTGGGCTACAGTAGCCACTTATACAAACACTAATCTACATGTGAAGGTGTTTTGTAGAGAATGATCAACATCTACAATCAGCTGACTTTAAATAAAGGAAATTACTCTTAATAATCTAGACTTGTCTCATCAATGGCTATGCCTTGAGATAAGAACTGAGGTTTCCCTGAGGAAGAAATTGAACCAGATTTTGGGTTTTGATACCCCAATATGCAGTGTGTTAAAATACAAACATTTTATTATAGTTAATGTTTTCTTTTTGTTTTATTGTGTTTTATTTGATCAGATATTGGTGAAGGTCTCATTTGCTTTTTTTCATTTGTTTGTTTTTCTCCTGGTGGCATCAACTGAGGTCACTTACTGGTATTAAGTTAGCTGATGGACTGGCGTGGAGGGTCCAGGTTGGCCCTGCTCCCATCTTGCGTGCTTTGGCAGGGCCGGCTGGAAGGCCGGACTCGTCGGAGTTGAGGAGCTTTGTAAGGGAGAGGCTGCACGTGGCCTTAACTTACATCATTGCAGTCTCAGAGTAGCTGGGTTTTTAGTGGCAGGTGTTCAACGTTGAGCTAATATTCCAAGAGACAGTAAAAGAAGGTTCCCCGATACTTAAGGTCTAGTCCAGGAAATTGACAGTGTCACATCTATAGTGTTTGATTTGTAAATCAGTGAGAGAATCGGCCAGATTGATGGAGAGAAAAATTAAACTTTATTTCTCAATGCGAAAAGTAGCAAAAACTGTTGTGGTCCTTGTAATAGTAGAGGCTGCTCACTGGCTGCAAGTTCTTTATATCCCTCTGCCTCCAAGCCCCCAAACCCTCATTCTATTATATCATTGCTTGAATCAGGATCTTGCCATTTAATTCGTTCTAGGTGCAGGTAAGCCTTCTCAGGTTCAGTTCTTTAAGTACTCAAATTCATCAATCTATTAAAATAATTCAAGACTACATTTTAATTTAGAAGCTTTTAACTTGTTTAACTTACATTGTGTAACATTAATAGTTTCTCCTAAGCCACAGATTTAACACTGCATCAGGACAAATTCTTGAATAGTGTTATCTGCAACACTTTCAGGTTTGTACTAGATCCCATCGGTGTGTTTTCATTGGTTCAGTTCCTTGAACGCAGTTCTTTTGGACTGAGACCTGTAAACTAGAGATATGTAGTTTGCCACCTCGGCCCCCATACATCCAGTATACACAATGATGAGACCGGTATAGGGTAACTCTAGCAGAGATTTTCATCCAAAAAGATGAAAAACAAGATACATATAGTCATTAGTGGTTCATAATAATTTTGAAATCTTCTGGGCACGTATCACCAATTTCTTGAACAGGTTACAGTTCTACTACCTGGCAAACACCCTCTGTGGGTCTTGGTTCTATCTTCTCACTTGGGTTTAAAGCTGAGTAGCTTTGTAAGCCTGTATCCTAGTTATAGTTATGTAAGGGTACAAAAGCACTTTTTACATTGTATACTGTCTTTCCCATGCAAAGTGGTATAATTTACTTAAAAACTTTGTGGGAATTCTGTGAACTGAAATATCATTTAATTCATTAAGACAAAAGTGACTCATATTTCATTTCAATCTAGATGTTTTTATACTTTGTGTTGAGAGTAACTTTAATTGTGCACAGCACACTTGAGACTCTTAGAAGAGTTTTAGTCTACTTAAGGTTGGTCTGATAAGTGTGTCCTAAAGCTTCTTACAGGCTCAGGTAGGCCTGCCCTTTAATCTTTTGGAAATCTCAATAAATGTTCTCAAAACCACAGTGGTAAGATCTTAACCTTCAGTCCATGCTTAATTGAAAGTGCCATGGATTTGACCTCTCCCTTGAAGTCGTTTCTTATGTGAGGAGCTTTTTAAGGGAGCAACTAGACATGAAAAGCCATTTTAATTTGATCCCAGTAATCTCTGGCTCCTTTATATTTCTTCTAAATTCTGCTTGAAACTGAATACTTACTCCTTTTTGGCATATCTTTCTTTAACCATACTTCTCATATTTGTACCTAGCATAACTATTAAGCATTTTAACCATAGAAATCTTCTTAATCAAATCTAACAGGTCATTAGATATACTTGGATTGCCAAAAAAATTTATACACATTTTAAGAGATATTATCTGTGTATTACATAAATATTGATGGTAACCACTTTGATCACCTCTTGTAATTGCAGAAGTCAAACGTGACTTGTATTCATCTTTTGTTACTGGTATATATTGAGTATTATAATTTTAATACAGTTTTTCTTTCTTAAACTAGCTATACATTTTTTTGGCACCCTCTGTATTTTCTGTCTTATGTATGATTACAGACAACTGTGTTATCAAGCTTGCTGCCCATTTCTCCAGTCTCCAGTATAACTTTCTTCCTGTTTTTTTTTCAACTGTCACTAAGAATTTTATGAGTTCTGGCAGTTCTTCTAGCCTCTGCTTGCCTCATAGTCCCAAAGCCAGCGCCTTGTACTTTAGTTTTAGTGGTACTTTATCTGCACCACACGTCCAGGTAAAATATGTTGTATGAGTTATCAGTTGATGAGTCATAAATTACTCTAAAACATGGAGACTTAAAAAATAGTCATTTCACTGTATTTCGAAGATCTGTAAGCAATACTGGACAAGATGTTGGCTCTGGAGGCATTAATAGAAGTTACTCTGGAGTTAATCCAGCAGATGAGTTGGTCTAGAGGCATCTAGAGGGCTTCACTCTCACATCTCACATCCTCCAGGGAGGCCTGGAGACAGCGTCTTGAAACAGTCAAACTTCGTATAATGTTGACAATGCATTTGAATTTTGGATTAGTATTACATCATAGCACTGCCACAACACCCTTTAAGTGTGTCTTGTCTGCATCTCTCTTAGATTGTGAGTTTTGTGAAGCCAGGCTGGAATCTATGTAGTTAAACAACCTGTCCCCAGAAGCCGGTGTGTTTGGTCCAAGTAACTCTGTGCCGAATGAAAGAGTAAGTGAATGAATGACTTTGACTTAACATGGAATGAGTCTAGTATTTTTCCATAATTGGTTACAGTGTTTACATCCTTCATTGTTTTTAAAGATATAGCTAGATTTCAGAGGAAATATGCATGTTTTAAAGATCCAAAATGAGAAATGCAGCTTTTTCTAAGAATAAGTATAAGAAAAGCAAGTTTGTAAGAAGCACTGTCTGTTTGTGTAGGGAGGCAAAACTTTTCCTCTATCCATCTTGGGTTTTCAGACGAGGCAAGGGAAAAAAACAGTTAATTAATGTGTGCATTGCATATCAGATGAGAGAACCCGAAGAAGAACACCTCAAAGTAGTAACTGAGAACCTTGGCTTATATAGCATCTGCAACAAGGAAAAACCAAAACCCAAACCATGCATTTGGAGAGGAATGACAGAGCAAAAGATAGCGGTTTTAGGCTTCCAAGGGTGACCAACTGTGGGAAGGTAAATATATGGGAGGGCAACTAACAAAGTAGGTGTTTCCGCAGGTAGGCTGATTGAAGTCCCTCCGCTGAAAGGAGAATTCACCCGTCTTTAGGCAGAGCAGGGACCGGCCAGCAGAGGGCTTTCCCTGTGTTTGCTGCTTTGCAATGACCTTAAGCTGAAAATTCTTTTGATGCCAAAGTGGCTTGTTTGGGGTAGTATATTCTGCTTCCCTTCATCTGTATTTTTAACTAGTCGTAATAACTGATGCAATAATGGCTTTTTAAACATGTCTTTTCCAAGGAAACTAATGCATCCTTGCTTTGTCCGCTCCACGATTTCTATACAGTGAAGGGTCGGGCTCTTGACTCTTGGGCAGGATGCTGTAGTCAGTTCCTTTTCTGACACTGTGCTTTCAAAGTAAGCCCTGATACTTTCACTTAGGTCAAATGTTAAATATTTGCATGGCTCTGGCAGAAACTGATGAAGATTATGGAAGGGCATGCTAAATAAAAATAGAAAACAAAGCAAAAATCCTGGTATTACTCTGCTGTTTGAACTCAGGGTACATAAACTACAGGCAATGGCAGGTTTATGCCATTTAGATGGTGTAATATGCATCTTGTGGTTAGATTTCTGCATTTGTATAAGGCTGGAAGCATAATTATGCAAATAATTCAAGTTTCAATTCTTTTCTTGATAACATGTGAATGGAGTTAGAATATGCATAAAAGTTCTCCTCCAATCACAGACTCCACTGGGCCTTTTTTCTTACCAGGATCACAGAAGGAAGTCTAAAGCTGAGAGGGAGAGTGCAGTTGGGTTTCATAAATGATAATTAGCATCATCTGTACCACGAAAGTTATGTATTTCGGAGGGAAAAGGCTACCATGATCTAATAATGTGGAGGGCAAAATTAAACCCTGTTTAAAAAGAGTTAGGCATGCAAATTTGGGGTGCTGCCATGAGCTTGAACAGATGTTTGAAAATTTAGCTGACTGTGTTTATTCATTCTAAATATGCTTACATAATGTATTGTATGCTATTTTCTCAGGCACATTTGCATGGAAATGTATGTATGGCCCTGATTCTGCCATCTTTAATCATGCAACACTGCCACCGGCTTCTGGTGGAATTACGCATATGTCAGTTGTGGCAGAATGGGGCCCGTGGAGGAGGTTCTGCGTCTTGGAGCAAATGTGCCTACGAGTATTACCGCCACATGCTCAGTTACACAGCAGGGCTTGTATGCAGCGATGGGCAGGAACCTTGTATGTCCAGAAAGGAGGTTTATAGGGAGTGCTCTGGATTACTCAGAGAAATGTAATTATTAATTAATACACACTTGAGTTGTTTTAGGTCATTCATGCCATGCTGCTATTTTTTTCCATACCCCTTTCTAATGCTAAATTTCTCTCACTGACCTTCCCTGACATACACCCACACATAACTCTCATACGTCCCTGTTAATGAGCAGTAATAGTAGAAACACTGATTTAGAGGAGGTCAAAACATTTAGATGGTTACCTCCCTCATATTATGGACAGAGCCATTAAAACAATGAAATTAAGTCATTGTTGTAGTTAGTTAATTTTTTTCCTTGAATTTCAACACTGTTACTCTGGTAGAATTCCATATACATATTTATTCATAGGTAATGATTTTAAGTAATTGTAGTATTTTTTAGGTTTTGATAAATTCATTGCTCAATAAAAAAATACTTAGTGTCTTCTCTGTATTAGAATTTTTTTTTAGGTTTTGGGGATATACGGTTAATAAAGCAGGAAAAAAGTCTGTCTTCATGAATCTTATAATCTTTTTAAGAATAAGCAAACACACATTAAGCAAGTTAAGATCTATCAGTTATTCTGATAAATTCCATGAGAGAAGCGTATAGATGACCATGAGGAGAATCACCCATTAGGACAACTTCATTTATATTGAGTCATCAATGTTTTATTTTTTTGAGTTAGTGAACTTCAAGCTGTGACGAAAAGGATGAATTTACATTTAGACCTATGAAGTGTAGGTCCAGCAGTCCAGGATGATAGAATGACATATGTAAAAGTTCCAAGGTGAGAAAATGCTTAGAGGATGTGAGGGACTGAGGAAACACACACGAATTCTGACCTGACTGGAACATCTAGAATAGCTCACTAGGGATTAGCAGACAGGAGCCTGATAACATACATAAAGCTTTATGACCCTGCTCCAGAGTCTGCATTTCACCTGAAGGCAATGGAAATCCACCAAGAAGCTTTTAAGTAGGGCTTTGGCACCATTACATTTTCATTTTCAAAGGATATATGTGGCTGCTGTGTTGAAAATCAATTTGCGTTTTACAGGAGTCGGAGTCGGGAAACTAGTATGGTATTATTGCTGTAATGATAACTTAAGCCTGTGCAGTGGAAATAGCCACAAAAAGAAATAAGTTGTTTTCAGAAAAATGTTGAAGTGAAAGTAAATGCACATGGTGATAGAGAGAATGGATAGGATGAAGCATTCAGAAGGGTTTATATTATCAGCCAATACAATGGTTTAAGCAACTTGGTAAATAGAAGCCTGCTTGATTTAGTGAGAAGAGGCAAACAGAGATGCAGAGTTCAAACTTAAACATGATTTAAGATATCTGGGCTGATATATTAAGAAAAGACATTAATTAGAAGCTGGGGACACTGGTCTGCAGCATAGGAAGTCTGTCTAGTTGGAGATGGGAGTTTTAGAGTCGTTGGCACAGGCACATAGTGATTGCAAATCACCTGGAGGGAAAGAACAGAGAGGAATAATGGGCCATTGAGGGTTGAAAGTTCCCCCCCAAATTTATAAGTTAAGGTTTTATCCACCAGTATGATGGCATTTGAAGATGGGGCCTTGGGAGGTGTTTAGGTTTAGATGAGGTATGTGTTTAGAGTCCTCATACAAGATCAGTGCCCTTGTAAGATGAGAACAGAGAGCTAGATTTCTCTCTCCTCCTATGAGGACATAGCAAGAAGACCACCATCTGCAAGCCAGGGAGACGGCCTTCACCGGGACCCCAACAGGCCCAGCCTCCAGAACTATGAGAAATAAATGTCAGTTGTTTAAGCCACCAGTTCATAGTATTTTGTTACAGCAGCTTCAGCTGAGCTGACTGGTACATGGGCTCAGCACTGAGTCCTGGGAGCCCCAGTTCAAAGTGATATAGTTCTTTGCATAAAGTACTTCTAAAATCCATGTAAATCCCATTAGCCATATCTTTTATAATATACGCTTACATTTTATTATGAGACTATCCTGTTAATTTGTCTTCTGCTTGAATTACCACATTATTCTTCAGTATGGTAAAGTTTATTCTTTTCAAAATACCAATATTCAGTGGTTCTCTTCATTCTATCTGACAATTAATCTTCCATAATGAAGCTGTGGGTCAATACCTATGACACCCTTTCAGGAATTCCCCTAATTTGCCCTTTTCAGTAAGCATTATGTGTTGATGTATCTTTATAATCATCCTGTTCTCTGTTGTATTCCAGTCATCCGTATATATTTTTTTCTCCTCCTTCATTTGAAACCTAAGTTCTCAGAAAGCAAATTCATCTTTCTTTAGAATTATCATAAAAGTGCTTTCTGGTACACTTTTTTTTAGTAACAACACACCTAAGGGCATTGATTAAGTAACTTTTGATTGAGACATGCTACAAAGCAGTGCTACAGAGAAAAATACATTCAAATAAAGGAAGTTAAAAATAGTAAAGAATGAATAACAAAAAATGCTTGTATTGAATTTAAGTAGGAAATGTAGAGAATTCATATGTCTTATCTGGAATTTAAAACTTTGCAATGTAGGACAGATACTTTATCTTCTTAGGATATAAAGAAAACAGTGAGATTTAATGACAAAAATGACAAAAACAAGGTGGGATATCATGTGTATATTTCCCTACAACCTATATACATACACCAAGTAGTGCTAAAATAAAATGCTAAGCATCGTGATTAGAATCTGTGACTAAGAGCATTGAATAAAACAGAGATTAACCAAGGACTTCTACTACTGACTCCCAAAAGACCACCAAGGAAAGCACGTTGGTGAGGTGAAGTCACGTTTTTAAACTTACTACACTGAGGAAGAAAACCACCTTGGTAGGACCTCAGTAGTGTTTCCAAATGAAGAAGTTATGCAAAGGTTGTCATAGGATTTGAGGCCCTGTATTCAGTGATTCTAAGGCAGATCTTGCTAGCCAGGGAGTTGGTTGGGATTGGACAATGTTTATAATCTATCATTTTTGGATTGAGACAAGTATTGGAAGTCTTAAGGAGTAAGATGTTTTAGTTAAATCAGTCTTCTAGCAAAGTATTTTATAGAGCAAGAAGGTAGTGTTTTTATCCCTAGACTTTGCACAGTTTAACGTAAGAACATGTAAGTATTCCTGGTCTCAATTGCATGTAATAAAGTAATGCTGATTTCATCACTCATTCCCGAGAAGCTAAGATGTATTATTAAATTTTTCATCCAACCAACATAAATTACATATTCCTTTGGAACGCCCATTGAAAATTCAAAAATACTCACCTTAATTTAGTTCAGATGTAAAATGCCCATAAATTAAAAAAAAATTCTAAACCTATTATTGGACTACAATGCAAAGTTGAACACAAATATTAATATTGATTTACAAAGCATTGAAAACTAAAACAAGCAGATCTTTCTCTTAATGACTATTTAAATGAAAAACACGCTCACAAATATATAACTCTTTGATTAAGAGGAAATTAGCATTAAATTTATTTTTTAAGTGAAGAGTAGTTGGAACATTGCAAGTAGAAACCTGTTAGCTCTTAAGTTCCAAAAAACATGCATATTCTTAAATTAGTATGTTAGAAAACAAATCAGAATATTTCCTTCTTCTATCTTTGTGCTTCTAGGAAGGAGTAAAGACTTAATGAGCGTTTTGGATTAAAATTATTTAAATGAGTATAGATTTAAAACAACTTTATAAACATTTTAAGGACGTACATTATCAGTCTGTCCATCAGTGTATCTTTTCCCAATTAGTCTCTCTAGCCACCTAAGCATCTGTGTTATTAACATAAATAAGTTCAAAACAATTTAATGTAGTAAGATTCTATAAAGCATTTTGAAAAAATTTGTTGGCTTAATGAGAACCTTGGTATCTATCTACTGTTCTGAAATTAATTCTAAAGTTTGTGGTTAGGGTTTCCCCACACATTCAACAAGCAGTGCTTAGGACATCACCTGGGTTTTCTTCAATTTAACTGAATTATGACACTAGGAGGAGATAGCATCAGATTCTACAGGGTAAGAGGTCAGTCCCACCGTACTGTCCCACCTGTACTAGACACATACACACACACACACACACACACTCACCCTTTAGAAACCAGTCACAAGACCAGGTTGTTGCCTATACTTATGACCAACTAGCTGTAAATCAGAGGCTCTTATGACCCTTTCCTTCTGTTCCATTAGTTTGCTACAGAGGCTTGCAGAACTCAGAAAAACACATTACTTACTAGATTACTGGTTTATTACAAAGAATATGACTCAGGGACATCTGGATGGAAGAGACACACAGGGCAAGGTATGGGGAAAGGGCAAGAAACTTTTGTGCTCCGTTCCTTAAGCATCTACATGTTCACCAACCTGGAGGCTCCCTGAATTTGGTCCTTTGTGGGTTTTGTGGAGGCTTTATTACATAGGCATGAGCAATTAAGTCATTGGCCACTGGAGAGCCAGTCAACCTCCAGCCCCTCACTTCTCTCCCCTCCCCTCTAGTTGGGACTAGAAGTTCCAAATTCTGGTCACATGGTTGGCCCCCTTGGCAACTAACCCTCTTCCTTAGGTGTGCCTTAAAAGTCAACTGATTAACATAAGAAAAGATATCTTTATTGTTCTCAACACTTAAGAAACTGCAAGGGTTTTAGAAGCTCTGTATCTAAAAGAGTAAATGAAGACCACTTATAGATGTCTTACTATAAATCACAGTGCCCCAATATCCTGTTACACTTATAGGATTAGAAATAGTTGTTTAATAAGCCTTTTAAAATAAGGATGTGCATATGGTTAAATCATAACCAATATGAACACATCTCTGAAATGTTTATGGACATTGAGTCAAGAATGGTGTTTAATATTATTTTTATTTCAAACTGAGTAAAAAATATTTCTAATAACAATGGTATATTATATTGAATTTTAACTAAATGGCAAGTATACAACTGAATTATTCTGATACTGTAATTCAGTCCCCAAATGGATATATTAGGAAGCTGAGGACAAGTCATCAGTCCTGGTTAAGAAGAAAAATTATTTCCTAATTAACTTATGCTGACAAAATATTAATGTTTTCAAAGTATGGATTAGAGAGTTAAGTGGTAGCAATTGAAAATGCCTATACCTAACTATTACTATAGAAGTAAAACACAGGATATATTGAATACTTAGATTAACATAAGGTATGTCCACGATATGGCTACTGCCTACCCCTCTATGGTCACTATAGGCTAGATGGGATTAGACTACAATGGGCCCAACCTAACAGTTACCCCAGGTTTCTTACTTCTCAGAGATCAAACTAAGCAGTGGTAAGTAGAAAGTTGAGGAGTTGAAAATTATAGCATAGTGTAAAGTCAAAAGATAGTGCTGTGTCTAATAGACACAATCCAATTTCTTCTTTTTATGTGAAGAGTTTACGAAAACTGACTTAAATTAGTGTTACTTGGCAGCTGCTACACTACCTGTTGCTCAAATAAGGGATACTTATGTTGATTTCACTCACCTTCAGCTATTTCATGGGACAACTATATATTCTCTTTGCTGTCAATAATTTTTGAACAACTGTTAACCCTAAAGAAGACTAGGTACGATTACAGACATTTTCAGGATTTAGTTTAAAAGAAACACAGAAAAGCCTTGAAATAGAAAAGAACAAAAAAAAATGTTGAATTTTGGGGGGTAAGTAAAACTGGATATAAAGAAAAAATGTTGAAAAGATTACAATGTGAAATGAGATTAAACAAGAAGAGAAGGAATGAACATTATTCTTTCACAGTGTATCTGTAATATAACAGAATAAAATACAGCTTACATCTTCAGAATTAAACTTGCTTCTCCAAATGGTCAAATTTCTGAAATCTAGTATCTTCTTCTCACATTTCTTTTTTCTCATTTCATTCTTTTCATTTTTAAAAAATAAACTGAGTTGTTATATTTCGTGAATTTGTAAGTGTGCTCTGACTATGGGTGGCATTGTTGAGGTGGATCTACTCTTAGCTGATCCTGATGAACTACTTGGCATGCCAGTCCAAAGCAGAGGTGGGGAAACGGTGCTTCAGGCCCTTTCAGAATGCACCTTTGGTATCTACACCTGGTCTTTACAGAACACATTTTTAGGGACACGTTGTTACTTTTCCTTCCCAGGTAGTAGAGGCCATACATTATAGGTTCCCTGGCTTTGGATTGGATTAACTTTAGGAATTTTGTGACATGTAAGATATCCAACTTTTCATTGTGATGATCGAAGATAGTAAACATTTGCCAACTTCATTTTTAAAGGAAATGTATTTTTGACATTGAAATTTTAGGAGTTCCCTGATGGTGTAGTGGCTTAAGGCTTCGGCGCTGACGCTGTCAGCGCTGCGGCCTGGGTTCGATTCCCAGCCAGGGAGCTACCCACATACCAAAATGCGAAAAAAAAAAAAAAAAAAAAAAAGAAATTTTAAATAAAAGGAACAAAATGAAAATTACAGTGCTTAAAATTAATTTTTTAAATATACATTAAAATTTAGGAAAGATAACTTTATAAACTTGAAGGATGGTTCTTTAAACTGGATGACACTTATATTGGGGTTAGGATTGCTAGGTAAAAATATGGGATTCCAGTTACATTTGAATTTTTGTTTGATATTTGGGGCATACTTATATTAAAAAAAAAAAAGTACTGTTTTCTGAAATTTAAAATTAGCTGGGCATCCTCCTCTATTTTCTTTCCATAACCTGTCAACTCTAACTGGAATGTAAGTTTGTCACTGTACCTACCAGCCTTTATTTGCAGTTAAGCACTTGAACATGATCATCATAGAACACAAAGCAGAACTGGACATTCTAGCAGTCAACAAACTTGAGAAATGATTGACACTTTTTTTAATGGTACCTTGTTTTTCAAACTTCTCTTTCTATGTATTTTAATGTTGCTTTTCATGTGCTTATAGAAATGATTCTTTCCAAGACAGTAAACTGAGAATTTAGTAATATAACCAGACACAAAACAATTTTATAAATATATTTTCAAATACATCTTTTTTTTTCTTTGTATGTGGGTAGCTCCCTGGCTGGGAATCGAACCCAGGCCGCAGCATTGACAGTGCCAGCGCCGAAGCCTTAAACCACTACACCACCAGGGAACTCCCTCAAATGCATCTTAAGAACAAATGTAGACAGTTATAAAATGAATTTTGAAAACTAATAACAAGAGTTGACTTGTTATGCCATAATTAAGACAATCTTCTATGGAGTTATAAAGCAGGAAGTCCAGAAACAAACCTCTGGATTCAGTGTAACTCTGGGATGAAGCTGGATTTTTCAATAAGTAGAGAAATGCTGGATCAATTAATAGTTTAAAGTAGATTAAATGTCTATTTTTAAACAACTGCAGTAAACACAAGTTAGAGTCTTATTTCCTTTAAAAAATAAAAGTTCTGTCAACCAAATGCTTAAATTTTCAAACAGTGAAAGAATGTGCCAAATGTGGCATTTTAAATCAGCTGATAAATGACAGATTAATAAATACTTAAGCTAATAATTTGGTAAGTACTTTGGTAATTTTTGTATGACAGATAAAAGTTGATATACACAGATATTTTTAGAAACTAATAATGCTATAAAAAAGCAAAGAACATGAAAAGCTAGTAAACAAAAAATGCTAAAAAATTGGAAAATATGGTCAGTCTTTTTAATAATAACATAAATGCAAAAAAAAAAATAAAAAGCATTTTAAAACTAAAATATTGGGAAATTTTATGCATATTGAAAGAGTCCAAAAAGGAGGAAAAACTCTCCATTAAACTGCCACCTAGAGAATTATACAATGTATTTTGAAGAGAATCTGGTGATTTAAATAAATGATTTAAATAAAAATAATTTAAATACATGCCATTCTACTCCGAAACACTCTACCTTGAAATAGATCCTAAATAGCCATCACACAATGCACTAACGTACATGAAAAGAATATCCATTAGAGGATTTTTACACTAAATATAAAACAGAGGTTTCATTAAATTTATTAAATAATTTGTAGTATCTTTGTATAATGGTGTTGCGTGTGGACTGTATAAAAAATGAGAGAGTGCTGAAGGTATTGCCATAAAAAGCAACTAGTGACATACCATCCCCTGAAAGTAGGTACAAATGGTATGTATGGCATAATCCTATTTGTTAGAAAGATGACGTATATAATCAGACATAGGAGAGAAATATGACAGTATACCTACCAAATTCAGGTTGTTCCATTGGGTTTGGTACAGAGCTATCAAACAGCACAACATGAAAAGGATGCATGTAAAATGATGTTATAAGTGAAGGAGTACCATTTCCCAGTGCCTCTCAAATTTCCAGAAAAGATGACCCTGAAGTCTAGTGACCAGTGTCTTTGGAGAGGGAAGTGGGAAGAAAGCATACACTTGTAAACTCTGACATTTGGACAGGAAAAACAAAGGGAGCAGTAAAGTCAGTGTGTTAAGAGGGGGAGGTAGGATGCAGTGACAGAGTGCAGAGGATTTTTAGAATGAAACTACTTTAACATTATACTGGTGGCTCTGTGTCATAGACATTTGTCCACACCCACAGAATGCACACCAGGAATGAACTCTAAGGTAAATTTGGGGCTTTGGATGTTAACGACATGTCCACATAGGTTCATGAATTGTAACAAATATGCCACTCCGTATCGGGTGATGAGGGTGAGGGAGGCTGTGGGGATGTGGGCCAGAGGGGAATGTGGGAAATTCCTTCACATGCCCTTTCATTTTGCTGTGAACCTGTAATTCCTAAAAGGGGGAAAAAAAGTCCTTTGAAAAAGTATACTAACTATGGGTAAATTTTAAAGAGAAAAATAAAGCCAGAAAAAAATGTATAATAGGGGTTTGTGTTAAATTTTAGTTATTATGGCTAGTAAAGTTTCCAAAGAAAACTTAATATTTGAGTACAGTTCAGAAGAAAGAAAGAATATGTACAATGTTAAATACAGTTCTAGGGAGAAGAAACACGATAGGCTCTGGGACAGTGGCTCTAAACTGGAAGCTACCTTGACTGTACAAGTGACATTAGGCAGTGTTTGGATATATTTTTCGTTGTCTCGTGGGGCAGGAGTTGCTTCTGACATCTAGCAAGTAGAGCCCAGGGGTACACAGAACAGCCCCATGCAACCAAGAACAATGCAGCCCAAATTGTCAGTAGTGCCCACGCTGAGAAATTCTGCTCTGTGACGATAACGTGCCTGTCCTTTCATACACAGCAAGGAAGCTCGTGGGGCTAGATCAGCGTGAGACACGAGGCAGGCTGAGTCCTAAAGTATGAGCCTCGGGAAGTAACATTGGATGGGAAAGGTAGCACATTATGAAGGGCCTCGAAGTTCACCAAAAAGACTGGCATTTCCTCTGTGTGAGTTAGGCAAGCCTGTGGAGTGGTCAGCAAAGCAGTGACGTGAGCCTGTGTGACAGGATCATGCATGCTCTGCGAATGCTGTGACGTGCTAAGGTGGCCAGGGGAGATGCAGGCCACCTGGTTAAGCGGCCGTGTACAATAATCCAGCCAGTCAATGGTGTTCTCTTGGACCCACGTGATGGCAGCAGGGGAGGTGACAGGTGGTCAAAATTAAATACTCGAAGGGAGCAGAAAAACTTTCTATCCTGTTAAATTTGGAGAGAGGCTAAGAGAGTCATGACAAAAACAGCAAAAGTAGAGTCTCCATTAGCTTAGATGGGAGAAACCTCTCGTAGGAGGACCCAACTGGCACAAGCTCAGTTCTCTTAGTTTTAAAATCAGTTCTAGGGTTATATAAATATATTTGAATTTCTGTGATCAGGCCTGTGCCTCACATGCCTGCGAACAATCTAAGAAAGAAATTAGAAGTCTGAGATGAAGATTAGGAATCTAATTTTTATGTTGTAAATGCAATGGTTGAGGAAATTGGAGACACTGAATTGGTAGAATTAGAAGCATAGAAAAGGAGAGTTAGCAGCCTCCAGATTCCAATGACACGCTATTTGGAAAAGCTACTAAAATTATTCACAAGTGTCCAATTAGAGAGACTTAAGAACAGTGAGAACATTTGGTAAGACGGCAGATTTTGACTTGAAATAATGCAAAAAGAAAAAAAAAAAAAGCAAAATAATAGCTCCGAAACACAACAGCCAGTTAGTGAGCTCTCTTTGCTCCACGGTTCCTATGGAATGTGAACAACTGTCTCTCGGGAATATTCTTGGACTGGAGGAGATGTGAGATTTCTTACATCCTAGCCACCCTAAGTGAGTGTGAAGTAAAAGCCACCTGGTGTTGCCTTCCACTGTTGCCTTCCCAAGTTGTTAATGCACCGCACTCAGGTCCGTGGCTGTCAGGGAGTGTGGAAAATATGCCACGTTATTTTCAACAGTATCAGGCTGCAGTGAGATCTACTACGTCTTCATCTGATTTCTAGTTTCGTCAAATACTATAGGTTCAATAAATAACATTAAATTACCTTTGCTTGATGCTTTGCTTGATGGTAAGTTAACATAGACCGTGTTTTTGTTGATCAGAAATCTGCACAAAAGTCGGATAATTTTCACCCAAATATAATTACTGTCACAGTTCTTTTCCCAGGTGCTGTTGTTAAAGAAGGTTATGACTTCCAGATTCAGAACTGTCTGAAGAAACATGTTTTGTTAGTTTTCTCTAGTCAGCACTATTTAAAGAAAAATATCTGGAGGGCAGTGTACACTTTGTTCTTCATTTTTAAATGTGCAAATATGAGAATATAGTTTCTATTTTTTTTGCAATTATTAACTTTTTCTTGAATGAGAAAGATGATTACAACTAAATTCTGTAACACTTGTCAGTCAGAAATTTAAGAATGCCTGAAGCAATCTGAAACTAGTTGAGCTGCTTTGGGCTATTTTAGAAAATAATTTGATACATTTTTTTTCGTGCATCCCAGAGGGGTCTGACCTCTTTCCTTAATGGCTGTAGCTTGAATTCTGCCGTGAGTGCGGTGGTGTGGAGTTTGGCATGAAGTGTGGGAGAATGCGTGAAGAAATAGCTACCTAGTAATCATCAGCATTCTGGTTTTCTTTTAATTACCAAACTTCCTTGTAAAATGAACACAGATTCAAAAAGTCACCACTTCCATTATTTTCTGGGTGCGCATTCTCATATCACTTTCTGAGCATCTTGCTCTGCGTGTGCATTTTCTTCTTTAAAATCAGGACTTGGCTGGCTGGTAAGGAAAGACTTCAGACATTTTTATCAGCTTACACTGTGGCAGGACCAATTGCTGTGACAGGTAGAAAAGATACCCCCTAAATGCTGTTTCTCCTTGCACAATTGGTTCATCATTTTGACAGACAATTCAACCCAAAAGGCAAGAAAACTATTTTTGGATAGAGCTAGCTGTGTGTGTGTGTGTGTGTGTGTGTGTGTGGAACATACAATCATCGTTTTTCAAACTGGTTGGAAACCTAGACGCGCACCTATTGTATACTTTCGCTTTATGTGCCACCGTCCGCATACACCGCGTCTATTCCACTGTCTGATTTCTCACAGCACACAGAAAGCGTTCGCGTGAATAGTAGTTCTTCAATTATGAGGGGAAATTCTAACCTTTTCTTCAAATACAGAATTCCAAACAAAGAACAGTGAGTACGTGAGCAGGGTGTGCAATGCATCCACTAACTAAGCACAGACACTTTTTAAATATGTGAACTAACAAAGTAATTCACCTCACTGTGCCTCAGTTTCCTCATCTGTAAAAGAGGGACACTTGTTATTTCCGTCACAGGAAG
The DNA here is from genome assembly GCA_004026885.1 of Lyroderma lyra. NCBI lineage: Eukaryota > Metazoa > Chordata > Mammalia > Chiroptera > Megadermatidae > Lyroderma > Lyroderma lyra. The sequence goes on along the minus strand of PVJL010002546.1, from coordinate 64,085 downwards.
GAGCACAAAAGTGCCATGTGTTTAAGTGCTGAAAAATTCAATGCGTCTTTACGAATATAAGTTCATTTGCCATTATTATCATATTCCTCTGTGTCATATCTCTCCCTTCATAAATGCTGGACACAATGGTGCCGCGACCTGCGTGGGTGAACGGGTGAACTGGAGGGGAGGTGATGGGGAATGAAGAAAACACACACAGACACAGACACAGACAGAACAGCTGGGACCGGGTGGTTCTCTGCGCTCTGATGGAGACACAGAGACCCCGACTGGCAGCAGCGAGCGTATTTTATAGGGTGGGCAGAACAAGTGAGATCACAGGGGTAAATCAGCAAAGCAAGACTGGGAAGTACACCTTAACTGGGACAAATGGTTACAGACACCTGCATGTAATCAATATTTTGGTACATGTTGCTAAGGCATTACTGATTACATTATTATTATTTTCTTTAAGGCAGGCAGGCCACAAGTGATGTCTCAAATCTTTTCCAGAGACCAAACAACCTTGCTCCCAATGTCATATTTTGCCAGAAGTCAGAAACCACACTCTGAGCATTGTCCTTGGGCACCCTGGGCTGCCTTGCAAAGCCCTTGAACTGTGGACTCCAAGCACACCGGTAGCCTTGCTAACACCTGTTTACTCAAAGGACCTGGCTTCTGGCTCATGCACTCCCTACACAACAGTAAGGACAAAAGAGTTTCCCACTGGGTCAATCATTGGGCCCAGCTTTATTGTGCTCACACAATTAGTAAGGGGGTTAGAAAATTCTAGAACACCAAGGGGACAAAGCATTATACGTAAGAGCTACAGTATTAAAGGAAAGTAGATGAGAGAACTAACTCAAATGAAATGACTCAGTGGTGAGTTTGTGTGGGTGTGGGTGTGTGAGTGAGTGTGTGAATATAAGTGTGAGTGTGCACGCATGTGACTGTGTGTGAGTGTGTGTGAGTGTGTGTGTGTGAGAGATAAGAATTTGGAGCAGTTGTCACCAGTGTGTGTGACGGAGGAACCGGGAGCAGCAAATAGGCCAGGACTCGGGTGATGTCAGGAGCTGAGTTGCACCAGGACAAGAAGGGACCCTGTCCTTGAGTAAATTTTTGGTACTTCGTTTGTCATGGATATGTTTTTGCATTAAATTTGATTTTTCAATTGTGTGTTAGAATAGATATTACTTAGATTTATTACTGAGAATTTTAGTGCCTACATAAACTTTGTGCCTATGGTTCATACCTCACGTGCCTCCCCCTGCCCTGACTTGGAAACAGATGGAGAAAGGGCTTTGAGAAGTTTGTTTGCTTGTTTGCTAATGTGTACAGAATTATATCTCTGCTTATATTTTCTCCATAACCTTAGATAAAATAAAATAAACTTGTCACAAATATTTTTGGAGGCCAGGCTACCATTTCTTTGAAAGTGCCTCCGTTTAAAGGTAGAGCCCTCAGCCAGCTTGCTTCTTACTGTTGTAGTTTGGGGTTTTATTTTGTTTGTAAGGAGTTCCATAGGATACTAAATGTCAACTCAGGAACCCCAAATGTGGTCCTTACATTCAAGTTGCATAATGTCTATTGGTAAATACCACCCAACTGTGCTTTCCTTCAGAAGAAAAAGGAAAGAAGGGAGAAAGGGAGGGAAAGAGGGAGGAAGAAATTCAGGTTTGAGAAATTAAATCATGTGCTTGTGGTCACAGGGCTGGAAAGTATCAAACCAGGCTTTAAGTCCAAGCCTCTGCAACCCCAGGGGTGCACGTTCCGCCTTGTCCAGCATCACACACGCTGTATTTCTATTCCTACAGCACCCCCTTTTCACTTATTAGCTAACGTTTTCTGCAACAGGGACTTGGTGGATCATTCCTATCTCGAAATTCTTGTTTCTCATGATTGACTTTTAACATCATTCTCGCCTCTGAACTTTTTTCCTCCTTTCTACCCTTAGCCTCTCTGTTCACTGCTTACTTTTACTCTAACCCAGGATTCTCTCGTCAGCTGTGTCCTTTTTCTGTCCACATACACTAGCCGAGCCCGTGTCATGTCCTGTGTGCACACAGGAGTGTAATCACTACTTCTCTGCAGAGACTCCTGGTTCTTTGACTGCAGTCCACGTACCTCTCCCAGGTGGTATGCACCAGTGTGCCAGATAAAGTCCTTGAATTTTTCTCCTGGGCATCTGAAATGCACACCTCAAGCTGTGCCATTCGTAGCTCCAAACATGTCATTATCACTGTATTTCATATACAGTAGAGTCTCAGTTAACCAGTACCCATGGGCATTGGAAGATGCCAGATGCATGTAAGTAGACTCTCCTTTAACCAGAACTCAAAAGACATTCTCAAGCAACCGGCAAAATCTCAAGCAATGGGCTAGGTTGTTTTTACCGGTTGCTTGAGTTCCAATTAACTGGCAGTCTGCTACTGTATCAACGATGAATATTAGCTGACAAGTGAATAAAGGAACTTGGGTATGACCACTTTCATCCTGGCAATTTGTTTGGTTTTAATCCTTCGGAGCCTGGAAATAAGTGCTGCTTTGGAAAGGCCCAGGTAACCACCGGGAATGTTTCCCAAATAAGACATTGACCTCTGCCATCACAGTCACATGAAGGGTACTGTTTTTTTCCTACTGGATTTTTGTAAACCAACTCAAGCCCAGACTTAAACAGAAGGATCTTTGTAGCTGAAGGGGACAGCAGTTGCTCCTGTGGTTTCCCCAGGTTGCCGGTCGCTTGGAGATGCACACGTCTGGTTTCTGACCACGTTCTCGGTGGGTGCAGGGCTCCGTCTAACATCCTGCATGCACCCAAGAAAAGGAAACACAACCCCCTCATTCCTGTGGCAAAGTGATTTCCAGAACTGGGACCTTGACTTTCTTTACTCCAATTAATTTTTTGTGGCAGTTGTTGGTTTTATTGAATTTCATGAAAACTGCTGCTCAAAAGTGTCCCTAAGGCACTTACCCTGAACATGTGTAGGAAGTCATCACCACCACCACCCAGGTCCTATACACACAACTTCTAGGAAACAAAGAGTAAGAAAATCAACAACAGACTTGCCTTCAGGTCGTAGAAATCAACTGGGACGGCATGCTGTGTTTTCAGTATTGGCCAGTGTATCGAGTGGGTGTGGGGAGTCCTGGGAGTCATATTCAGCAAGGAATAAATTGTTAGCTGGGGGAGGGGGGATGAAGATTATTTTTAGGACTTACTCCACAAGTTATCTCTATTCTGAGAGTCGGTGTCAACTCCCAACGAGTGAGTCATAAAGGCTTGTTGTACAGGACGGAGCGCACAAAATAGACCCTGTGAGACACCCTCGTGCTCCTGACAAAGAAGACTGTCTTGGGACCACACATTTCTCCTTTTTCTGTTAAGGTGAGTTTTTGTTAGGAGTTCACAGTCAGGGATGAGGTGGCTGATAGAGCCTCCCCAACAGTGCACCAGACGTTTCTCAACGCCACATACGAAAAAACTTCGATTCAAGCTTTGGGTCCCAGCCCTGATGCCTGGCTGCAGCCTTGCACAAACACAGTGGGATATTTGTGAGTATCCTCCATTAGACCACATAGGACAGGAGGACAGGGAGTGTGCTTAATTAATCTTGGTATTTCTAGAATGCATTGCAATTCCTGGAAATGATTTGGCATCCAATGAATGTTGCTAATCCAGTGACGTTAATTAAACTGACATGAACTTATTTTCACACAAAATTCTGATTTTTGTTTTACTTATAAATCGGTAGTTATAATCCAAATGAACAGAGATTTTAGAAAATAAATTAGGGCCTTAATTCTGGCTAAAATTCTTAAATGTTGAGGAAGTTAAATAGTGTTTTCGTCTTCTCGGGCTGACAGAATCAAATACCACAGACTATTGGCTTAAACAACAGAAATGTAATTAGTTCTGGAGGCTGGAAGGCCCAGAACAAGGTGTTGGCAGGTGTGCTTTCCCCAGGACCTCCATCTTTGTCTTGCATATGTCCCTCACACGGCCTTTCTCCTGCATGTACAAGCAGAGAGAGGTGCAGGGTCTCTCTTATAATGTTGCCAGTCAGACTGGATTAGCACCCCACTCCTATGATCTCCTTTAGCCTTAAGTGCCTCTCTAAAGGCCCTGTCTCCAAATGCAGGGGCATCCAGGGTTAGGGTGCCAATACATGTATGTTGGGAGAACATGAGTTAGCCCATAATGAGACGAAGTATTGCCCTTAGTTTGTTTCAAGTGTATTTTAATTACTTTATTCATATTCAGATCATTCAGAAATGAAATATTTTAGAAAATGCTTTCTGAACTTTCAATCTGATGATAATGTATCTGCTACAAGCCTTTTGAATGTTTCCTAACAAATATGGTTAAACACAAATATTTAAGTTATAAGACACACATGGTGTCCTATGCTAAAAGTAGCTTCACAAGGTCTATATTCAGTAGAGGAGCTGGAAACAAAAGAATGTGACATTTAAAATCCAATGTATCCTTTTCTTAAAGACACTTTATATCACATTACATAACATACTGGCTTGCCAAAATGGAAATAGCTTTATCTTTGCTCTGAGAGTTTCATTTATAGAAAGGTTTCCTTAGATATCTGTAAATGTGACTCTTGCTACTATTTTGTGATGTCAGTGATATATGACATGTTAAATTGCATAATAATCAAAGCAAGTTTATTTTGACATTCATGACTAATGACATTTGCAGAGAATAAAAAAACTGAAATAGCTTATTTTGTTTTCTCAGATTTCAGAAACATTAGTAGAGGCTTTGATCAATATGAAAGTGGGAAACAGACATTTCGATGTGTCAAAGGCGAAATGGATTTAGTATGCTTAAACTTCCAAAACGTTACTGCATCCCAAATTGTACACAAACAAGAGAATCATGGCTTTGTTTTAATAAACACGCAAAAAGCTTGCACATGGAAGACCCTATGAAAACTTTAATTTGTGATCATCTTCAACATATGTTCAGTAGCTGTTGTCTGACTTTAAATGTCAGCCAAACACAGCCATATCTAGACATTGGTTTACCAAGGTTTTTATTATTATGTTTCTTAATTTCTTAGAAGAATGATAATTTTCTTTAAAGCCAAATAAAAGTGTACATGGGTGAGCCAATTTGTAAAAGATTCAGAGAACTCATTTTCTCAGCAGGTATATGATTCTCTAGATGATAATTAGATCACTTTGGAAATAATTAACTCTTCTGTGGATACATAAAATAAATAGAACTTTAAATCTCTTCTGAACATAATAAAATAAAGACATCTATGATTAATAGAATCCTAAATGAAAACAATAGTAAGTAGGCACACTCTATAGAATCATTTTCATAAAATGGAAGAAAAGTAGGTGGTTTTGTCATTCTGTTAGTCAATAGTGATTATATTATTTTCTGTTGCAACACTTTAATGAATAATGTAATGTTCTTATTTTAATGATAAGACATTAAGGTAAATATGTGTCTTAAATATCAGTTACATAACTTGTGAAAAGGTGAATTGAATTTCAAACTTAGGTCTGTCACACTGCAATGGCAGCATAGCTCATCTTCATTTTAATGTTTTTGTTTGAATTTGTGCTGGAAATATTGATTCAATAGCAGGAGGACACAGTGTACAACATGCCATGGGACCCATGTTTATTTCAGAGTGTCTGGCTGACTCTCTGGGCAAGAACCCACTTCCTAAACAACTGCCCGATGCCTGTGCCCTGTTGCAGTGGAAATCAGACATCCCAGGACAGAGAGAATAAATGTGTGCAGAACAAACAACATAAAATGACAAGGAAAACAGTGCTTATTCCTGTTGCCTTCCCTTGACTAAATAGTTTCGTCAAAGTGAGGAGCTCCTCTCAGGTCAGCGTCCCTTCTTTAGGGACCCCTGCAAAGTTCCAGTTCCTGCAATTGCTTCCGTTCCTGTGCTCACTCCTCTTGAACACACATCTCTCTCCCTTGCTCTATTATTCCTTTGTAGCTACAAAGTGTATTTACCGGTATTACTTGCTATTTAAAAAATTAACCTTCTTGGTTTCTTCTTTCAAGTGCAGAAAACACAAGCCTCATTACATTTGAGGTTTTTAGTTCAAAGACACATGGTGTTATCTTACTGGCTGCAGCGTATTATGAAATCAATCCTTGGATTGTTAGTCTTTGTACGTAGCAACTCGAGCACCATCTATTACAAAAGTGATTCATAATTATCCCATTTAATTTATTATTTCCCAATAAGATGAAGTTGATTCTTGCCACAGTTGAGTGGTAAATATATAGCAGCCTTCCAGAGAAATCAGAGTCTGTTCAGCAAGTGGTCCAGGTTTCACCTGTTAGGGGTTTAAGAAATCCACTCACACTGACTTCTGTGTTATTCTCTCAGCAATATTGATTCTTACTTAAGTTAAAGTTACTAATTACTGTCTGAACAGGCAAGAAATATTGTACTTTATTTTTTGGTCAGGAGGATTCAGTAGCACGGTATTGCCATTTGGCCTACATGAGCATGGCTTACGCGTTTGGCAAAGGTAACATTACGAGGCAAGTCATTCACAAAAGCAGAGCACAATGCAACCTTTGAGGAAACTGACTTTTGTGACCTGAACCTGAATGGCCCTAATGTTCCCAAGTTGCTGATTTGGAAACCTAAGGGGTTTAGATCACAAAAATGGCATTTGAAAACAAATTTGCCTTTATATTCTCTGGTCGTAGCCTTAGGACATGAATCATTCTCCAAGGAACATTCCAGAATAAGAGAAGTGTTCACCACAAAAGAGAAAACAAAATATACAATGAGTGGAGTGACGGAAAATGTATGAAAACATCATTACTTTGCTCATAGGCATGTTTCATGGTTACTTTTTATAATGGTGCAAAACATCAATATATAGATTGGAAAAAAGTGCAAAATAAAAGATGTTAATAACTGTATGCTAGCTTAAAGTGACCGATGTACAAACTGATGACTGAGGAACGATGTAGCAAAAGCAGGAAGAAATCACAAGGGGGCTGGATGCTGGTGGGAGGGTTTTCTCACGAGTTCCCTGAGCTGTGCGCTCTCCGCCTCTGAGTTACAGCCTGTGTTCTCTCTCTATCTGTATTACTTGTCCTTGCTGTTCTCCTCTAACTGAGTGCCACACATCTGGTATCCAATACAGGGCAAAAGAGGCAATGTGAATTTGCAGCAGAAGTGGAAAAATGCAAATCACATGGAGAATAAAATGAGAAACTGAAATATGTTTGGATAGGTTATCCACATTTATCTACCGACTGGTTGATACATTAACTTAGACTGTATGGGTCTTATTTCTGGTTCTTATGACCACTAATGACTGGGCAGATTGCATAACCTCCATCAACCTCAATTTTTTTTCATCTCTAAATAGAGGGAGTTAAACTTATGGTCCCTGAGGTTCCAACTTGTGAAATATTTTCTAAAGTTTTCAAATAACTCTATAGATGGACATAAATTTGAAGAGTGATCTATCTTATAAACAGTACAAATTCCAATCAGAGAGTAAGGGATGTCTGAAATAATAAACTGTGAAATAAACAGAGATATTTCTCATTTTCCTTATTTCAGTGTCATTGAAAGGAAAATGGAGGTAAAATTAAATTATGCTCTTAAGACAGTAATTTTTAATCAGAAATTATTTGAGACTCCACAGAGGCCAGAGAGTTGGACTAGGAATAAAGAAAAGAAGGATTGATCCTAGAAAGAACAACCCTAATGCCATATATTTCCCTAATGTAAGATTTCACTCAAAAAGTATACAGATTAATAGATTGTTTGGGGTAAGGATCTCATAAAGAATTGTACATTGTAGGATGAGACATATGAAAGTGAATATCATCGACTACAACATTTCTGAAACTGAAGATAGTTTTATTTTTTGCATAGGTAAGGCACATTTTGATTTCCTGAGTGTGACAAACATTTAGGATACATCCAGTCTGGGCATATTTTGAACACAATATGTATCATAAAAATGTCCTGTTTAGAAACACGGGTACATTTATAAAGATGTCATCGCCAACCACGTGTTCATGAGCTGTTCTCTGTGAAATAGTATTCAAATCCTTGAAGGTAATAGGTGTGAAAAACACTTGAAACAGGAAAATAAACTTGAATATAATGAAAGCACAGAAGGGCTTTCATCATAAGCCCAGTTAGAGGTGTATCATAAGGTTGTCATGGGCAAGAACCACGGTGACATATCAGTATCATCCCATTACTCAGCCCACTCACAGTCAAGCTGTACTCATTTCTTTCCACACTTAACCCCTGCTCTGAAGTCAGGACCAGAAATCATCACTGTTTTTAGGGTACCCTCGCATTGGTAGACCCCCAGCTACTTCCGTCAAAGTGCCCTTCAGTGCCCTTGACTTCTGCACTAGGATTTGTTTGGGCCCCTTCAGCTGCTAAGTTTATTTAATTCTTAGTATGCTTTGACATTTTTTTTTAATTGTTAGACTTATTGGAGTGACATTGATTAATAAGAATTACATAGGTTCCAAGTGTGCAATTCTGTAGATCATCGTCTATGTGTTACATTATGTGTTCACCACTCAGTGTCAGTTCTCTTTCCATCACTTTATATTTGGAAATAACTAAAGTGCCCTTCACTAGATGACAGGATAAAGAAGCTGTGGTACGTATACACAATGGAATGTTACTCAGCCATAAGAAAAGATAAAACACTGCCATTTGTGACAATATGGATGGACCTGGAGATCATCACACTAAGCGAAATAAGCCAGACAGAAAAAAACAAGAACCATATGACTTCACCCATATGCGGAATATAAACCTGAAAGCAACAAAGAAAACCTCATGGACACAGTCAATAGTTTAGTGGTTACCTGAGGGCCAGAGGGGAGGGGATGGGAGAGGACGGAGTCAAATACATGGCATCATTTTTGAGTAACCCCAATCTCAGTTGAAAAATCAGATGGTTCTTGGTCTTCTAGGCCCCATAAACTACCTGAAACCTGGAAAGTTTGCCACACATTCTTCAAGGTTAGATGTTCTTTTGTTTTCTCCTCTGTCATTGTATTCCTGGCCTTTTTTTTTTCATCATTTTTTTAATGTTAAATTTATTGGGGAGACACTGGTTGGCAAAAATTACATAGGTTCCAGGTGTACAATTCTATAGTGCATCGTCTGTGTGTTGCATTATGTGTTCACCCCTCAGAGTCAGTTCTCCTTCCATCACCATATATTTGACTCCCTCCCCCTTGCATGTTATTATCTCTTTATCCTTCTGGCTACATATACCACATATTCTCTTTACCTCTAGTTTGCCTAGGGCAATATCCAAAAACACAAAGACACACACAGTTAAGATTCTTTGAATCTCATCTTGAGTGAGGATGTGCGCTCAGTGATCTCATCAGCTCTGGCGGGCAGGCAGTGAGTGAGGGCCTGGTTAAGTAAGTGGCGTGAAGCCAGGTGGCTCCCAAAGGCGCAGTGGGGCCCTGGACAGTCTGTTGGAATCCAGACCGTACCTTTCACTGCTCTGCAGGTGTAAATCTGTCACTTTATAGCATTCTGCATATGGGGATTTCTATCGGTTGAGAGGATCAGAAATCTGTAATTAAGACCAAATTTAACTTTTAATGTGTTGTCTTGTTGCTTTTCCTCGATCATTGTAAACGTGTGCTTGAGAATTGTTCTGTGTGCTACATCTATGAATTTGATCAGCGGTGGGCAACCTGTTGGATATGTGCATGGTTATAAGCCACGCTGAGTATTCCATTTACCTGCAGTGTCAAATTGTGCCCAAAACTTTGCTCCAATCAGGCACAGACACCTTAGCCTGTCATTTTCCACATCAGGTCCCTCCACTGGCTATTTGTGCTGGAAAAAGACAGACAGATCAGAAGAGGACCTTGACTTCCAGGAACTCAAATCTAGTAGAAAAGACAAGATAGGGATGTAGTAGGTGAGGGAAGGACACACACACACACACACACACACACACACACACACACACAAAGAGTATAGTACACATTCCAGGGCATGAAGGAGTCCAGCGTACCCCCCATCAATCACACCCTTCCCCTGGATGTCTTCTCAGAAACATTCAACATGCTGCTCTATTCCTGCATCAATACCTTGGCACATCCTGCTCCTGGGTGCAGGGACTAAAACTGAGCTGCTCAGAAATCACTTGGGGCAATATTTCCACATACCCACTTTGAATTGAGTCATAAGGGCATCCTCCTAAAGGAAATATGTAAATAAAATACCAAGCTGTAAAATGAGTTCATCTAATGTGAGTCTGCTTTTGTCAGGCACCTCTGGTATGGAAAACCATCCGGGGGCATTTACCCAGCTCTAGTCTACCCAAGAATGGCTCAGATTGTGTCTGGGAACCAGACCAGTGATGAGCCCTGAGACCCTCAAACACATTAGGTCATGTTATCCCACTCTGACCAGGACCTCAGCTCTCCACAATTATCTTTTGAATGTGTTTGTCATAGCAATACTCAATTTTATCATGATCCCTTAAAATGCACAGCTTCATTAAACCTATTTGTGCAGCCAAGTATTACACAGGGTTGATGCTCAAAGCTCTCCTGCTGGTTACGCACAGTGGATCCTTCTATGTCCTTCCCACAGGGCCCTCTGTAGATGCCAGTGGTATCCTTTACCAAAACATGTGGACGTGTTCATTGGCCTGAATTGCTTTCTTTTGGAAAGTAGGCTGTTTGACAACAAGGATGAGTTTCATTCCTCCCTGCACTTTTAACACCAACGCCAGTGCCTGTCACATACTAGGTACCCTAAGAAAGCACGAACTAGCTATAGTTGGAATGAAGGTAGAAGGTATCACTAATAGTGGTATTTCAGAGGGTCCTCTCGGTTTTAAATTTTTATCACACTTTCTAAGCAATCCCAAATCTGTAACAGCTCTGCACTTCACTAAAAATAATTCTGCAAACACCCCAAATTCTATAATAAACAGCTGTTGAAGGGGCAGGTCTCTGAATCCAGTGCTCCTTGTGCTGGCAAAGCCACCCACTGTTGGCACACCTCCTACTGTGTTCCCACCCCACTTCTGAACGAGACGTGGCCGCATGAGCCATCCCCTCTTGCTGGTTCCCTGCAGTTACCAGTTAGTTATACCTCAGAGCTCGTTGGCTCAGTCCACCGTCCAGCTTGTAGACTTCGCGGTAGTACGTGCTGCAATTGACTGTGATATAAATAGCTGCATTCACAAGAAATACGGCGTACGTTTTACTCTTTGCCTTCTGTAATTGTTTGTCACCTGGTTTTTCATGTCACTGTTATACTCATTCTGGAAAAAAAAAGTCTGTGCAATTGTAGTGCATTTATAATGTTTTTTATAAGGCCTTGCATACATCATGTGGTAATGTTTTTCTTCTTTTTGAGTGAGAAGGGGGAATTTCAATGAAGATATTGTCATATTTTTAAAGTAACATTCTTTGAATAACATGACATTGGGAAAGATGCCTCCTTCATTATGATTCTGACCAGCTTTTGACAATGTAATTTGAGGCTGAGAACAAAAGAAATAATTAATGTGATAAAGAAAACAATGACTCTTTAGTGTAACAAATATCTGGCTAGCATTTTGTAATTAGTTATACTACTTTGTTAAGTAGGTAGCAAAAATGTAATGTGTTAATATTTGCGTTTCACCTTTCAATGTAGAGATAGAATAGTAAGATATTTAGAGAGAGAATAAATAGTAAGAGTGTTTCAGGGTCCAGGAAAACCTCCTGGACTCACTCCCACTCCTCTCTCACTTCCATGTCCTACTCTTCCTTAATTATACATGATCACACTTTCTAGAACCCTCATGACTGGCTTTTAATTTTCCCCAATGTAGGCTCTCCTTGCAAACTAAAATTCCTGCTATCTCAAAGACCAGGGCACATCCCACCTTCATGTCACCTGAAGCATCAGCTTTAGTCGCCATCAACATGCTTAAAATTGGGAAGGTGTAGTTCAAGGCCATGATCTTTCTTAGGTTTAAATCCAGAAAGGGCTCTCGCTGATGCTAATACTTCATAGATCAGGCAGATTGAAGGAAGGACACTCATCAAGGCAAACTAATACAGCTATTGACTTTGAACACATATGGCCTTGAACTTAAGATAAATGCAAATTTATTTTTCTCCCATTTTACTTTAAACCTTACTTAGTGGAGCAAACATGTACCATACCTCAGGAGAAATGTCTGCAAATCCTGTGAATTTATAGCTCACTTGAAGATAACAGGTAAGATACACGAAGGCTGTCCGGAAAGTGTCCAGCCATGTAATATAAAAACTTGAGACATTTATGGCTGGATTTTTGCCGGACAGCCCTGGTACTTTCCCCTTCAGCGTCTCCGGTTTTTGGTTGGTCAGCCCAAGAGAGTGATTGGTGGTAACCCTCTCCTTGCCCCTTGCCCCCATTTACAAGCTGCTGTTTCAGACAACATTCACGAGAGACAAGGGAAAGTATGGTGAATGTCCACAGGAGCTCTTCTCATGTCTACCAACTACCAGCCTGAGAAAGATCATTTAATGTTTAAGTTATTCCCATGCAATGCGTATTTGAAATATGTCTGCTACTTGCTGAATACAAAAATCAAATAGATTATTTCAAAGTATTAATTGTACCAAACATTTCATTGAAAGGAAAAAGAAAAATACCATGTTTTTTTCTTTTACATTTAGCAAGTTCTTCCCGTATTTTACTGTCCTCCATGCAACCAGTGTTTTAATTCCCGTTCTTTCCTACCCTGTTCCTGACCTCAGTTACTTTCATTGCTCTGGCCTTGGAGCCCTCACTTTGTCCAAGTCTCTGCACATTGTAAAACGTCCAGGCCTGTGGCCTGTTAGGGGCAGAGATAACTTGGCTGATTGACCCAACAGGACCCATAGGTCATAGGAGAGTGCGTCTAAACTGGCACTGTCTCAGAGAGAGGGACATGGGTCAAGTTCAACACACAGGCAGTAGAAAGCCAGTCTGCATTCTAAAGCAGGAAACAGTTTAGTCTTCTTAGATACTGAACAGAACTCTACTTTGAGCACTTAATCCTTTCATACTTACAAAAACACTCAGTACTGATTAAAGTTCTATTTTTAAAAAAGGCTTTGCAGCATTAGAAAAGCATACTGGATAGAAACCCAAAGCTTTATTAATAATTTTATATGATGCCTAGTGAAAATTTTAAAAGGTGTTATGATATAAAGTAATTTATTAAAGGTAGATGAAATTCCCTGGTGTTGATTGTAAAACGTGTGAATTACAAAATATCTATTATTTTTCTCTTCTATGCAACTGATATTTCAAAGATACAGAAGATACAATTAGAAGAGAGGAATAATTGTCAATCTGTTCCCACAAATACTTCCTGTTACCTCCTGTTTTTCTGTGACAATAAAGCACACATAAATTCACAGATACGTATTGCACTCAAAAATTGACACACGTGCCATCTTCCTGTAATTCTATTTGAAACATCTCATGTTGTATTTGCTTTCTTTCCATAATCTTACCAATGATGAGATTATTATTTTGTCTTATAATCTATAAGAATATTGAAAGGGTTTAGTACCTCAGATTTAGACATTTTACCTAGTCGTTCTATATCCTGTTAAAAGGAAGTGAAATTCTCTATTTAAATAAGAATTATGAGATCCCAAATAAAACAGCATTATCTAAATCTGTTCTTGATTTTTTAAACCTCAAACACTGGGTACTGGTTCCTTTAATTTGTTTACATTCTTAAACAGTGCCTACCCTTGGAAGAATATTCTAGGGGATCTAAGCACTCTTTAGGTGCTGGTACTTGCATTTAGGAATAAACTCACTGGAGCAGAGAATCTGGCGAGAAGTATGAGAAGGAGTGGTCAGGGAGAAGGGAGGGCCAAGTGAAAAACAAACACACATACATTTCTAAAAGGTAGAGATTACACCTCCCTCACATTTTGCTGGCAAATCAAATGGGATGAAGACAGCCAATCGCCCACTAGGTGTGGCAACACGGAAGTCCCTGATGGAGCTGTGGGTGGTGATGGATGAGGGTGGGAGAAAGAGGAAAGATGTCTGCATTCCATTCGGAAGAGAGTGAGATGTGACTGGGCACAAAGAGTGAAAGCAAATCTATCTGGACAAACCTCCATAACGAGGGCAGATAACTGGGGCCGTGAAAGGAGGGGTACGTGACATCAAGGGAGGGATACGTGACGTCAAGGGAAGGTTTTTAAATTATATTGTGATACAACATCTTCATATGAATATTCTCACAAATAATAAAGAAAAAAGTGTGGCTCATTTCTGGATTTTTTCTTTTTTCATATAGATGAGAATTGTTGGAGATCTATTGCAAAAGTAAGGTGGTTGGCCATATACATACGGGACATTTACTCTATTGTAACAGGAGGTAAGACAAAGAATAGGGTACACTTATGGGTCCAGGCAGAGTCGTTAATTTAATGAACCAATAAGATTAATCATTGCCAACATGAACCATTCCCTTTGGTGCCTTCTGTTTTCATAATGAAATAAATCAAGGACACCATCTGCAAGTATGAAAGGAAGAGGCTGTGATGGAGATGCAGAGACAGATAGTTGAAATGATCCTTTTTGAAAATGGGAGAATATTGACTTAACTAAAGAAAATTAAGATATTTGTTCAGGAAGAGGGTGTGATGGAGATGTGGAGACAGATAGTTGAAACAATTCTTTTTAAAAATAGGAGAACATTTACTTAACTAAGGAAAATTAAGACATTTGTTCACCCATGCTGAAAAGTTCTGGTGACAGATTTATACTGGAACAAATCAGAATGGTTACTATCCTACCTTGAACTCCTCAAACACTGACATTGAGTAGAAACAGTTTCAAGGTAAATGTAAGAGAGAGGTGGGGACAAGGGAGTTGAAGTTGTCTGCAAAGGAATAGTTCATTTTAGAAGCTTTGCAATCCTAGATGAATAATGAAAAATGTGGAGATGTACAGTAAATAATTGATAGACTTAATGGATTGAAGGTCATTGTAGGGATGAAGAGTGATTTTTTTAAAAATTTGTGATTTGAATTTATTTTAGCATTTTGTTTTCATTTTCAGCATTTTAATTTTCTATTGAGTTTTAGGTAAGACTGTTTACATTAACTTTTTCTTTTTAAGTGATTGCTCTGGGATTGTGTTACACATTTTTAACTTTTCAGAGTCCACTTAAAGTTTCTACCATACTATTTTATATAAAATAAAAGAAACTTGAAACAGATTAGTTACTGTTGTTCTACCATGTGTGTATGTGTGTGTGTGTATTCTATATATTACAATCCATTATGTTCCAATATAATATATATTCTACTATATTGTAACCACTGTGATATAGTTATAATACTTACTTTAAACAATTATATATCATTTAAATAAATTAAAAGAGAAAAAAATGTACATTTAAAAAATGTTTTCCCATGGATTGCCGTAGTTGCTGTTCTTTATTTCTTGTTACAAATATGGGTTTCCTTCTGATTTCTGTACTGCTCCTGCTGAAGAAATTCTATTAGTGTTTCTTGAAGTACAGGTCTCTTGGTAAAAACATTTTTCAATTTTTATCTTAAAATGACATTTGTCTTACTTTTGAAGACTTATTTCTTCTTGATAGTGTTTGGGGGGTTTTGTTCGTTTTTCTTTGTTTTTGAGAACTTTACAGATATGATTTCACTTTCTTCTATTCTGATGTCCTTTATTTCCGATGAGAAGTGAGAGGTGGTTTGTATCTGGCTTCTTGTATATGTCATCTATCATTTTTCTTTTCTCATTTAAGGATTTTATTTTTGGTTTTCAGTAGTTTCATATGCCTACAAGTAGTTTTTGTTTTGTTTTGTTTTGTTTTGTCTTGTTTTGTTTATTTTTTTATTTATTTTTGTCTTCAGGTTTAGTTGGAAAGTTAATGGTTTTCATCAAATTTGGAAAGTTTTCAGTCATGTTTGCCCATTTCCATTTTCCTGGACCTCCATTGCGATTGTCTTCATGTCCACTGAGGCTCTCTTCATTTTTCTTTTTAGTGTTTTATTTTTGCCTCTTTTCTGAAAATCAAGTGATGAGCACATGTATTGTAAATTTCAGTAAATTTGTTATTTTTCCTTCTTTCAGTCACTCCACTGCGATTCCCCTTGTGGCTACAATCGTGCTTTCTTTCTGTTAGACATAAAAATGTTACGCTAAGGATTTATCTGCTAATGTCCCTATCCGGTCTTCCCAGAGTTGTCAGTCATCTGTCTCACGCCCAGAAATGATACTGTCTGAGAAATGCCAGCAATATACAGCTTTCATAGTAAAGGTCCTTCTGTAAGGCAGCGTGCTAAGGTATTTGTTGGTAAAGATGATCATTTACAGTAATGTTAAAGAGTTGATCAGTTGAGGGTTGGATCAACACAGAAGGGCAGGAATTCTTGAAGGTATGTGAGAGGTTTTGTTGATTAGTTCTGATGACATTGAAGAGAGAGTTAATCAGGGCAAATTATACTTCCTTCTCTCAATTGCATGTTTATCTAATATTTGTAATTTAGAAAATGTACTATTATAATTTCTCAGTGACTAACTGGTTTCATTACATGGAAATTATGATCACATTGGCTGACTCAGTAACTAAAGCACTTGAGTTCTTAAGCAACAAAGACCTCACTTAGATGCAATTGCCCTTAATAGGAAAGAAAGGAGCACTTTGTAGGAGAAGGATTGTTTTCAAATAAATCTAAGTTGCTTTGGGAAAGTTATTTACTGACACATACCAAGTGAATGAATGGCTTCAAAAGTACAGTTCAGAACATATTGTGACGAGAAATATTAAATGACTTTTTCTGTTTTAAGTAGATGAAGTTCAAGATATTAGTTCACCTAATTTGTGTGTTGTCATTTTCCTTGGTAACTTTGCAATCTTGTCTTCAAATAAAAAGTGAAAACTGATCTCTTATTTTGTTCAAGATCAGGCATTATAAAAATTATATATCATTTTCTATACAAAGAGAAAGCACATTTGATCTCTCCTCATGAACATTTTATTATAATTCAAATACTAAATATATTGGGTAACACATACAACCATAATTTGGTAATCTAGGAGTTAATTTTGTGAGGTAGAATTTATGCCCAAATTTGGAGACTATCATAAAAGTTTGATGAATATACATAGAATTTTATACAATACACACATATGTGTGTACTTTTCCATTTTTAACAGCTCTTGTATTGGTCAATGTGCTCTGTAAGAACAGTAAGGTCTTCTTTATAAATGGATGTAAAAGTAACACGAGCCTCTTACATTAGAGAGTAAAAAGCATGAACGAAATGTTAAGCCATAAGTGTTGATGTCAGGTAAGCTGTTCATAGCAATCAGCTGTTTCCTGAGTATTCTTGGGAAGGAAAAAAGGGAAGTGGATAAGTGACACTTTTAATTTGTCATTTTACCACCATCCACAAGGCTTATTAGTGGTCTACCAAGATAGTTATGATGAACATTTAATATTTAACACTAAAAAGTGCATTATTAAAAAATAACAAATGCAAAAGAAGAAAAATCATTTTAATAGAGAAATAACCGCATTTAATATCATGAACAGTATGGCAGATAGTAAGTTATTAGTGCAATTTTGCTTTATTTTATTGATGGAATGTTCTCTCTAGTAGTGAAATTCACTGTTTTTCTTCAAGGTCATTAAGATCACAAAATGTAATGAACTTCATTAGTGTATAATATGTGTCAAATTTTATATATTATATATAGGTGTACATATATAATTATTACTCGTCAAACATTTACAATGTATTGTCCCTCTACAGTGGTAGATGGCTTCAATGGTTGAAACTTTACTAAAACTTGAAGTACTTAACCAGGAAGTACCTTCAGCATCCGTGAGAAAGGAATGTGCTAGAATTCCCCCAAGCACCTGACCGAATGATGTGGATTCTGTGGATCCAATAGCAGTCTGAGGCTTCTAATAGTTGGAAGCACAAGAATAATTAACTGTGGAAAATCTTGCTAAACTACGGTAACATGGAATAAATTTTTCAAAACAGAGGAAATCAATATCCTATGGAAAATACATTTTCACTTCTAAGATTTAGATGAACATTTGGAATAATCCTCATTTTCTTACTACGCAAAAGGAAGGATTAAGAATTAATCTATCAAGCCATGAAAAAACATGGAGGAACCATAAATGCATATTTCTAAGTGAATGAAGCTGATCTGCAAAGGCCACATAATGGTACAATTCCAAATCTCTGACATTCTGGAAAAGACAAAACTATGGGCAAGTAAAAGGATCAGTGTTTGCCAGGTGTTGAGCGGTAGGGAGAAATGTATAGGTGGAGCACAGAGGATTTTTAGGGCAGTGAAACTGGCGTGCATGATCCTAAAATAGTGGATACACACGATTATGCATTTGTCCAAATCCACAGAAGGTACAGCCAGGAGTGAACCCTAATGTCAAGTAGGGACTTTGGGGAATAACAACGTGAGTGTCGGTTCATCACCTGTAACAACGTACCTCTCAGCCGTGGGATGCTAGTGGCAGGGAAAGCTGTGGGAGTGTGCGAGGAAGCAGCAGATGAAAACTCTCTGTACTTCTCACTCGATTTTCTCAGAACATAAAGCTTCTCTTTAAAAATAAAGGGACAGGGAGGATTTCCATCTCTTTGTCCATGCTCTGCTTTGAGCAGGCATGGCCAAGAACGCAGGGTCTCATTCTTCTCTCATCCTTCACTCGGAGACTGTGGTTCACCATCCTCCCAGCCCCGTGCTGCAGCAGCTCCGTGTCAGCCAAGCATGGTGGAAAAGATTATGCCTCCATTTTTCCACAAACCGACACATAATGATAAAGGTCAATCTGTCAAGAAGTTACAACAGTAACAGTAACAGTAAACACACAGGCAATCTAAAAAGAGAGCCCCTAAATATAGGAACAAAAACTAGTAGAACTTAAAGAAGAAATGCGCAATTGAACAATCATCACTGAGGACATCAATAAACCACTTTAAAACTGAATAAGACATATGGCAGAATAATCTTAATCCCACATCAAGCCAAGAGGAATTTTTATGCACTTGATCATATAAGACACTGAAGTGGCACTTTACTTGGAATGGACTCAGGAATTGAGAATCTGTCAAACTCATAGGGTATATCATGGAACTTTATAGTCTGAAATCGGTGGAAGCACCAAAGGGTTTCTTAGGTTTAAGTGCCAATAAAACTACGTTCTATCTGCAAATGCCAGCAATCTTTGAAATTCCAAGGAAGGTCCGCAGCTCTGTCCAGTTTGCATAGAATGATACTATCCTGGGAAGAGAGGATTTTTCACCCTCCTGAATCCCTCAGCAAGATGCTGCTCTCTTCAGATAAAAGCATTTTTTTTTCTTTTCTAATAATATTTTCCAGGCTTTAAAAATTGGCTTTATTTAACTAAATTTCCTCTAACTAATTATACTGAATAAGGCACAATGAGGACAAAAGTGGACCATGCTTAGTCACAGGTGGGTTGTATTTAATGTAAGACACACATAAGATAAACACAGCAAAACTTTTCTTGTGTAGAACCAGTGCGTTTTCATCTCAGAAAGTCTGGATTGCGTTGTCGTGTCTGGGTGAATCTTTCCCAATACACTGTTGCACAGAGCTGCCAGTGCAGAGCTTTCAAAACAAAACAAAACAAAACAACTCTCTGTAAAGATGGCAGACACCTGTATTTAATTTCATTTATCACCAAGTTTCATTTGTCAGTTTTTGTGTTAGGTAGGACATCAATTGTGAGGCCTTTTGTGAAAGTGTGTAAAATCATTGGTATTTGTAAAAGGATAGATACCTCTTTTTAATTTGTTGTTTGCTGATAACAACTTGTATTGTTGGATTTCGTAGAGCATGAGTTCAAACCATGAAAATAAATCACTACATATATCTCTATCAGGTGAATACATTTAAATATTCTACTTTCACAGAAAAGTGGGGCCATGCTTACCACTTTGTGCCTGAAGAACACGCTTTGCTGAAATGATGAAGTATGATTAAATATCATTCCATGCTTAATCGTTCATTCATTTATTGCATCCTTATCAGATGCCAGGGAATAGTACTTTAGGCATTGGCCATATGAAGCTAACCACAGTAAGTTATATTTTAATTAGGGAAGCAAATGATAAATGTGCATATAAGTTTATAGACATAGACACGGTCTAAAGACAGCGATGGATACAGAACTAAGTTTAGGGGTAGATACAGAAATAGACAGATGTAAAATAAAGGTATTGACTGTAGCTAACGTTGAGTATAAAAAGCAATACATCAGTCTGAGAGGCTGGAGAAACATGGGAGCTAGTTCTATTATATTGATTATTTTCCTTTTCTTAGAAATGTTTTTTTTAATTATTAATTCAGGTGTTGCCAAGGTGAATTATTAAAGAGAACTCCTTTAAAAATTACAAAATCTTAAAGACTAAATAAATTATTCATATAGATATTTGTCATTTTTTCTCAAATTATGCAAGGAATTATATCTCTGCTTTCTGCAAGTAGTTGTCTACTTTTGCCTTTCATTTATTATACATTGTATTAATATTTATTTATATCTTATTCTCCTGCTAGTGTCCAAGCCCTAGGAATTGTTGTTTTTGTTGTTGTTTCTTCTGTTTTTTGTTTATTTGTTTGTTTTTAGTATAATTGACATATAGCATTACATTAGTGATAGGAACTTTTGACCTTTAGATTTCACTTGGTTTTAATCCTTCTTGATACCTAGTTCAGCACTGACCATGGGTTTTATACTCAAGAAATATGTGATTACTTTAGTCTAAATGATTTTAATTAAACACAAAAATCTCATTACTTGAAATATTGGGGAAAGTAATTACACTAAAACAGTAAAAGCAAAATACTACTTTATGGAACTATTAAGGGGATTGCAAATTTAGAATGAATTTTAAGGTATCAGTTCAGTAAAGCCCCCTACTTTATTTCTGGAAATAGGCAGACTGATTGGGCAATGTCATAGCCATTGTGTAAGTAATTGGAGAAGTTTGCCCTAACTGCATGCTTATCAACTTGGGACATGAAACTGGAAGAGCATTGGGTCCTTTTTTAGTCAGTCTATAAGGTGTGCTGTCATTCCTGTGACAATCCAGCAAAGTCACCTATATGAGGAACCACAAAACATTAGCGACAGTAATGTCATTGACGGTGGAAACAACTGAATCTTGTTATTAACGTGTTCACTATTCAAGATGTAAAAGGTAGTGCAGAGTTCTTCAGATAATGCTCATCCAAGGCTGGCGGTGGAGAGGTAGAAGTTTGAAAATTAAAAACCTGTTTGTTACTGGAAATCAACAGGTGTGAACAACATCCATCCAAAGCAGAGATGCAGGATCAACTGGAGTTGGCAGGAAGAAATATCTGCACAGATTGTTAATATGTGTCATTAAACATGTTAGCGAAACAATTTTTTGCTTAATATGTATTTTTGTGTATTTGAGAACAGCAAATATAAACAGATATAAATGTTAATTGAAACTTCATTTTAAATTTTTTTTGAAAAATAAGTTGTTTATAAAACATATCTTGGCTTCAAAAAAAGGAAATCTGTGCTGTTAAATGGATATTACGATTTCAGAAAATCACAGGAGAGAAACCAAGTGCCGCTGTTTTTTATTTTCAAAAATTGATCTTTCTTTCACTAGATTTAAATTTATGCTCAGTGTTGCCTTTATTTGGAGAACGACAACAATAACATCGATTCGACATCTTGTTCAAGAAGTCGACTTCCTCCCATAAGTGGAGACAAGAGCAGAACAGAGGGATCCGCAGTAGTTGAAAACCCGTGAGCCTGGGAAGGGGAGGAAAGGAAAGGACTACAAACTGGAAGCCGAAGGACTTGAGTCAACTGGACATTCCACGGTCACTTCTTTTCTCATCGTGGATTTGGCCTCTTGGTTCTAAAGTAAGTGCAATGCTGCATTCTAAAATAAAAATCCCAGTGAAACAACGAGCAAGCAAAAACCGAAAACAAAGCCTATGCTCATCATTCATTCGATGAATGGAAATTCAACTTTCTTTTAAAAGTGTGCAAGCTGCCACCAAGACCTAAAGGCAGAATTTATACAGAGGGATAAATAAGTTGCAAATGTGGCCTAACCACCATTTTCATATGAATAAATGGCTAATGCACCATCGATAGATTTTTGAAGTACAAGGTCTGAGAATTAAGTTCACAAACTCATCCTAGAACAAGGGCTACATACCTCATTGCTGAATATCACTATGGTCACCTTCCAAGTACCCACCTTGGGAAGCTGTGCACCGACGCCAGAGCCTAGTCCACCCTTCAAAGCAATGTTGGGACTCTTTTTCTGGAATGGCCATCAGAGCTGTCTTCTTATTACCCCCCGATGTCCTGAATGTCATCAAAATGGCTTCCTTTCAATATTTCCTTTATCATCAGGTAAAGGAAAGAGTCTTTGGAGGCCTGATCAGGTGAGTAGGGAGGGTATACTAATACAGTTACGTATTGACTAAAAACTCCCTCACAGACAGTGCCGTGGGAGCTGGTACAGTGTTGTGAAGCAAGAGCCATGAGTTGTTGGCAAAAAGTTCAAATCATTTTGATCTAACTTTTCCACTCAGTCTTTTCAGCACTTCCAAATAGTAAACTTGGTTGACTGTCCAGTTGGTATAAATTTCAAATGAACACTCCCTCTGATATCAAAAAAGGTTAGCAACATCGTTTTGATTCTTAATTTGGACTGATGGAACTTTTTTGGTCATGGAGAATTGGCAGACTTCCATTGTGCACTTAGATGCTTTGTTTCAGGGTCGTTTTGGTACCCTCATGGTTCATCTCCAGTGATAACATGGCCCAAAACATTGTCTTGTCCCTCCAAAAGGTCTTGGCAAACTTCAACTGTCCTTTGCCTTAGTTCATTATTGAGCTCCTTCGGGATCATTTTTGCACACACCTTTCTCATCCCACAATATTTTGCTAATATTTTCCTAACCATTTCTCTATCGATGTTTGCTTGGTTTACTATGGTTCTCACAGTCAACCAACGATTTTGATGCGCAATTCAAAAAAGTTTTGATATGTTTTCATCAGTTCTGCCAGTTACTGGCCACCTTGACCTCTCTTCATCAGTGACACTTTCTCTCCCCTCAGAAAAATGTTTCATCCATTTGTACACTGTTGTTTTCTTCATGGAATTATCCCCGTAGACTTGGACTACTGTGTCCCTGATTTCACCTCCACTCTTGCCAAGTTTAACAAGAAATTTAATGTTTGTTCATTGCTCTAATTCAAGCTCCAACAGTCTTGCAATGACACAAACATGCAACAACAATTATGAACGCCACTAAGCAAGACACTGCCACATGTCGACATGAACACAGCTGTGAGACACAGATACACCAAGGTTATGATGATGCCTTACCGAGTTGTTGGCATAGTGCTGCCAATGTCAGTGAACGGTGGCAAGTTCGCTAAGTTCTTAGAAATATCAGACCTCATAAGTCTTATATATGAACAACTTATAACAGAATTGTATAAACACATAAATGATTCATTCTATAGGAGAATTGTAAGAGGCATCAGTAGACTTTAATATCTACCTCTAATCTATATATTGCACTGTTTAAATTACTTGTCAGATAGTATTATTTGTGAACATAAACAAACAAAAAACCAATATTTTGAATAGACCTTGTTGAAGGAAACTTATACTTGCTCTGTTTAAAGACCATGGAAGCATTTATCTGGGGGTACTCTCCCTGCATAGGACAGATACCCCCCCTTCAATGAGTAATTCAATGTCAACAAACAATTCTGAATCTCATTGTCATGTGTATGCTGAATAGTTCACAGCAATTATTTAAGGTAATTGGATACACAGCAGCACTATTTCCAGTTATTTGTAAAAATGAATGTGATATGTGAAAGATAAATAATACTTTTCAAGTAGTTTTGAAATAATACTATACTCCCTGACTGAAAAAAATTTTGCAAACTATCTAGATAATTGATGTGCCTTCGATGCTTAACAAATATTCGGCCCTTCGCACTGCTTGCTGAATTTAGCATGAGTCTCAAAATTCATATGTGTCTCCTTCAAACCTATGCCCAAGTGCTTTATTTCCCTAGTCCCAGCTACTGAGCTTCTCACATCTATTCATTTATGCATTTTTATTCAATGAAAATTAGAGACCAATCCCTATGTCTGCAACCATGCAAGGCTCAGAATACAGTAGACAATAAACTAACCTCTTTGTCTTTAAGTGTTCGGATCCGATAAAAATCTAAGGGAAAACACATCAGCGGTGTTAAATTATTTAGTTTATTATCATTAGCTTATTATTTAAAATGGAGAAGCCTAGGTGATATGCTGTAATGAGAAAGGCAGGAGTTGAAAGGGGAGAGTGATGGAAGGTGCTATTTATAAAGACTGGGAGGGGACTGAAAATTAAAGAGAATGTACTTCACATGTAGAGCCAAGTAGAAAGAATAAAAAAGAAATTTCTTCAGTGTAGTAATTTGCATTTATTATATTACTAGTGTCCAATTACTATGAACTCAATTAGTTTATATGTGATTGGTAGATATGGGAATTATATCAGAATAGCAGTAAAGCATATTGATTTACAAGCGATTGTTCCCGAACAGAATTAGCCAGGACTGGCCAACTGAATTATAATGTTCAGCAGACAGCAAACGCGCTTTTAGAACTATTTTATGAAAAATAATGCCAAGCACTTGCAAGTGAACCCCCACCCCCGGAAGTGGGCACGAAGCCGTCTTGGTCTGCTGCGTGTCCCCTTCGGCTGTCCTGCTTCGGTTAGCGCTTCCTGTCCTTTGCCTTGTCTTAGGGCTCTCCAAAAGTGTTGCCTGGTTTTCTACTTTATTGCTTTGTTTTAACATCTGCTCCAGCATTCAACAGTGTACTGGGGAAGTGTAGGTTACTTCTCCACATACCAATACTTGTTTTGGGTGGTGGTTTAGTATAAAACTGTCTCTACTTCTGAGAGTTTCAAGTTCTTCGCTCCAATTCCACTGCCCCCATAAGCTTTGTGGCCTAGTAACGAAAAGCATTGTGTGTGTGACATGCCTTCCTGTCTGCTCCAACTCCTCGTGACCCCATGAATGAGTGACATCCAGTGTCCCATCCTCACGGTCCTGCCCAGCTCTTGAGACTCAGCTTGTGGCTTCCTTTATGGAGTCAATTTGTCTCGCACCTGTTCTTCCTCTTTTCCAGTTGCCTTCTGTTTTCCCAGCATTACATGTTTCCCAAAGAACCCTGCCTTCTCATGATGGGCCCAAAGTAGGACAGCCTCCCTTATGACATTTTTCCCTCTAGTGACGTTTTAGGCTTAATTTGCTCTTGGTCCCACTCTTTCCTCTTCCAGGATGTCCAGGGTATCCATAGAGCTCTCCTTCGGCACTACATTTCAAATGAATTCTTGGTTTTCCTATCAGATTTTTTTCACTGTCCAACTTTCACATCTGTACGTGGTAACTGGGAATACAATAGTGTAGATGACCTTAGCCTTGGTCTCTCATGCCAGTACCTTTCTCTTGGGGATCTTTCCTGATTCTTCCATGTTGCTGCCCTTCGTAGTCTGAGCTTTCTTGTGGTTTCTTGGCTGCAATCTCCATTTGAATTGATGATTGAACCAACATTAGCAAAACCTTTGAACAGTTGGAATGGCAAACAGAGGTGACAGTCAGTGCCTTTGGACTGTCATTCACACTCAAATATGAATTGGAAGCATTTTCTACTTGTACTTACACAAACGGGAGCTCATGACAAAAGCCCTGTGAGTGTCACTGCTCAGCAGAGTTATTTAGGATTTTAGACCGGAAAATGTCCAGGCACAGTATGGTCCATTCCATTTGAGAGGCAGTTATTGAACTGCTATTGATCACCATTTATTGGAACTGCTGCTTTGACTGAAAGACATGAAATCATCGTGAAACCTGAAGTGTGCATAGAGTCTTGGGTAAAGTTAGAGAAACACTCCAATAAAGAAAGTAGCACCTGGAGAGCCCCAGAATGAGGTGTGACTGAGGAGGCAGGCACGAAAGGCCCACTGTATGCGTCAGTCAGCAGGATACAGAAGCCCCTGAGAAGATGTCAGAGCTTCTTGGCACATCCTTTCAGTCAGAGATTTTTTTTTCTTTTCCAGAAATTTATTTAACAGCAGAAATGCCAAGATCCTTAATGTGGAATTAGAAAAAAATACATAAAAACCTCATTTAAAAATAATCCCATTGACGTGACATTACAATATATTCTTCTTTATTGTATTTTAAAAATATGCTCTCCCTAAAAACCATCTCTTTTATTATTTTTTATGATCTCCGTGTTAACCCTCAACCCAGTCCTTTATTGTGGCTCACAGTTCTATTTTTCTTTAGCTTATTAACAATAATGAGATGCTGGATGGGAAGAGACGTTAAGTTTAATGTCTCCCAATGGAGCTTGCAATACTACCTGCAACAGTTGATATTTACTTGAAAAATATTTTGTTGCATCTCCAATGCCCCAGTGCTCTCACTATACTCCTGTCCTGTTCCAATGCATCACAACTCTCCACGCGTCATACTCACCAGGCTGTACATCATTCCATAGACATTTAGGGACCTCGGATACTAGAGAGATCAAGCCATCTATTAACTCATTCATTCACTAATCATGTTTTGTGTTAGGTATTCGCAATACAAAGAAGTTTAAAAAAAAGCACATATTACTGACCAGGAATATTGATACCCTGGTACAGACAGATCTAATGTGACTTTTAGGCATTTAGATCAGTTTCACCTGCTTTTGTAATCTAGATTTCTATGACTTGCAAAAGCTAACAAATGAATCATTTCTTTTTCTCAAGCTACCACAGGCCCACTATTTGCTGTTTGCTAAATACGCTATTAGTATTTTCTATAATACTTTATTTTTTAAAAATGTCTTTGCATACCAGATATCAAAGGACAAAATAGAGCTTTACCACAAGTTACTTTTTTTCTTTCAAAAGTATAAGACAGATTAAATGGAGTTTTTCTTATAATTAATGTAATTATAAATCTAAGTGCTTTGATATAGTTGGGCAGAGTAACAGTGATGCTGTCAGAACTGTAAGAATGTTAGAAAGAATTCTCTGTGACAGTGACAGTCCAACAACACGCCAGGCCCCACTGAAGATAGGTATATTTGGGGTAATTCTTCACCTGTTAGACAAAGTCTTTTATTTGCGCAAAGAATAAACTCATTTTTTAATGTAATATTCATGAGCTTTTCCATTAAAGTTAATGAAACAAATCAATATATTTCTTTTCCATTTTGGCCCAAATTGATCATTTTACCTGCAAAAGAAATACCTGTCCTTTGTTATGATTCATGTGGCATAGTAACCCTCCAAATATAGTTTAATTTGAAAGTCTTTTTATGCTGGGACCTAGATTTCAGGATATCTCCTCTTTCACTCACATGAATGCTGTTCATAGCATCTAGGACAGTGGCCTGTGAGTCTGCTTTTGTTTTTATGAGCTGGAAACATTTTGCACTAAAACACGAGTCTTTAAATCAGCCATAATTTGTCAACTCATTCATTGTTCTTTTATTGGGGTATGTCTGTAATATTTTAGGAACTATAATCCATAAAATTAAAAAGAGCATTTTAATGAATTGTCCAAAATATTATGCTCATATTACACAGAATTTCTAGAAAATATATCTAGTTAGTGCCTGTAACAGTTAACTAATCAAAAAAAAGAAAAAAAGAAAAAAAGAATGTTATCTCCACAGTGAATCAAACACACAGATGTAACATAATAGGTGTAATGTTTGCGCTAACTTTTGTTTAGATCACTCTTCCTTTTTAAGAAGGAACACGAACACTATTTATTCCAAATTAACTGGAAGGTGTTTGAAAGCTAGAACAGTGTTTTATAATCGATATCACAAAATATAAATAAAAGCAAGGAGATTATTGAGAGATTATGGATACATATCTAAATAGAATCAATCATTATGGCTTATATGTTAGCAAGTAGAAAGTATATATAGTTATTTGTAGTCTTTATATTAATAGGACACCATCACACTTGAAAAGGGATAATAATGTCATTTTAATAAAGGCCAAAATTGTATTTGTTTAATTATTTTAGCCTCAGTCTATCTGAGTACTAAATAGTATCACTTCTTAACCATCACAAGTCACATGAGAGTGACAGAAATACCTAGTTCATATTATAACCAAGAAAGAAAAAAAAAGACATTAAAAGATATTAAAGAGTCAAAATAGTTTCCCCTTTAAAAAAATACCCTAAACTCCCATACTGTGTGTCGTCATACTATGTTGACATTCAGTGCTACATACAACTTAAGCATAGTAGAAAAACAGATTATAATCAAATTACACCAGCTCTCAAGTTGTATGGATGGCTACTGAACAATGGACTCTCTATATGTATTTTGTTGTTTTCATGAATTACTTTCCTTGCACTCTCTAGTCATTTTTTTTTTCTGTGTTCAGAGTGGTAGAGATTTATCAGCATTTCAAAATGAAGATTATAATGAAACTTTAATTAAAACCATCTGTTATTAGCAAGGAAAAGACAGATGGGAGGTTGAGGCAAAATAGCCCTGGAAAACACAATTATATAGAAAAATTTACTATGACAAGAGGGATAAAATAAAATTATCAAGATAACAAAAGGTTATTCAATACACAGCATTTTTGATGTTTGGTTGAAATTAGAGAAATGATAAATTTAGCACATACCCTGAAGCATATTATAGAATAGAAAGCAGATTAATTAATTAAAGTGAAAATTTAAGACATCTTATACCAAAGGTGATAAAACAGCCAAACATAAAGCGGAATATAAGCACTCAGGAAAAAAATATACCACTTTTTAAACATTAAATTAAATACAAGTAATGTAAAGATAGTAGATTAAAGATATCTGTGTTCATAAGCATAACCTTTCTATTTTTTTCTCTAAATATTTCATAACAATAGCAATGACAAAAACAGGACATATTTATTTCAAAGATATTCATTTTTCAATGAGCTAATAACTAATAAAGAAAAAAGTAAGATTAGTGAAGAGATATGAAAAAAATTCTTCAGTTTACAGAAGAAAATTTGAAAGTAAAACCAGGTTTTCAAAATAGGTTTAACTAGAAAATATTTTAAATGGAAATATAATCAAGATGATGTTTCATTCATTTACTTTATTAAATAAGCAATTATATACAGTATAGTAAAAGAAAAATTATACCCAGTACTGTCTCTTTTATAATGTTATAAAATCATAAAATATTTTAGAATACAAACACAGTAACATGTATCAAGAGTTATAAAAAAAGGCTTTCTTCTCTCAGAGTAACTAGCAAGGAAATTGCTCAGAGGAGGAATTTCCTTGAATGTTATCATTGCAGTCTTTAATGAAAGAAACAATCATAACATAGACATGACCGATTCTCTTAAAAGTTACAACTATCTACTAATCATATAATGACAATGAAAGTGATGATAAAATATGTAGGTATGCTGGGAAATAAATGAAAGTGTGGGTTTTGAGATACTTAACACATTTTAGCAAATCAAACCCATAATATATTAAAATATAATACCTCATGATCAAATGTGCTATACAGTTAAATAGTGAAATAAAATAAAAATTAGTCCCATTTTTTTCTCATTGGTCTCAATACATGAATTTGAACATTTACCTACTATAAGTTAACAAATTCTACAGTAAACTTAGATGAAATCTAGTAAAATTATAACTGAATAAGATCATATAAATTTCGATTAATGATAAAACATTATATGAAATACTTGAAAAATTAATGGAAATATTTGGTAATTTTTCCAATTTAAAATAGGTTTTCTTTCCCTAAATAACAATGTATTTCTTATGCTGGGACAGTAATTTTTCATTGTATTTGTGAATTGTGTGGAGAAATTCTAAAAAGATACAAGAGGAATTTTCCATCGTTCTGCTCTCTTAGACCCAACTAGTCAAGCATTGTATGGACACAAACAATCCTTGAAAACTCCTAGAAGCAAACGGGCTCTGGGCACGTCAAAGCCTCAACGCTCAGTCACAGGGTGCACACCTCAGAGATGTCCGCATGTACAATCACCCGTGAGGTTCACAGGACACGCAGTAGCCAGACTAGTTATCTTTCTTTTGCAGCATAGAAACTCTTCTGCATTAAGCTAATAAATCAGCTGTGCTACATTGCAAGTATATATAGTAAAGTTAACGTTTTAAAAATGAATGCACAAAAATTGGTAAGGCAGACAACCCTCGCCAAATGTCTGCCCTTCGTGGCGTAGGCATCAGCGTCAGCCTTGAAAACTCCTTGAAAATTTGAAATCAGTATGTCAGTAGCCCATGGGTGGAGTTTGTACTAAATAAGCATAGCTGATCATAGCTTTTGAGTAGACAACACAGATAATTTGTCATTTAAAACTTAATGAATTCCCATTTTATATACAAGTATGAAAAAATTTGTATGTCAAGAGTTAATACAAGTAACATCAGTCAATAAGTAACGCGCAAGAGAGGGAAGAAGAAAACTGTTTAGAAAAGAAGTGGAAATTATGGTAATAAAGTAAGGAATATGTATATATTAATGTGTTTATGTATACATAAAATATCAACATCTATAAATGTACCTTATATAAGCAAAATCAATAATGAAAAAATGAATTTCCGAGAATACATTTCATTCTGTTCCCTGAATAAAGCAAAACCCAGTCTTACAATTTAAAATATAATTGAAATATACAACTCAATGATTATAAATACATTTTACCTTAAATATTTTTAAAATAAATTGTAAAATCATTTTATGAGGCAGTACTCCATCTTAAGCCACTGAGAAGTTTGATTTGCATATTCAGTATCACAGGATTTCCGATGAAAACCTAGCCTGGTCAGAGTGTGAGTTACCCAGTGTAACTTCTAGTTCGTGTCTGAACAATGTTGCCTGCTTCTTCCCTGTGTGCAACACTCTAGAAGAGTTAGGGTTTTGTTTTGTTTTTAATAAGAATGTTTAAATGGATGCTAAATATTATTATCGAAGAGGAAAAACAAATATTAAAAGAGTTGAACTGCTTCCAAGTAAGATTTTTAGGCATGAAAAGGGGTACTTTGGAAGACCGCCAATATGTGTGATTTTTAAAAAAATGGGATTTAATTATATAGGAGAAAGACCTGAATGATGAAATTTATGAATGACCTGCAGAAATAACACTGTAGTATGCTAAGAGTGTGAGTTAAGTCGTTGGGTTTTATAATATTTTTGATGACTGATTGCCTAGTCTCTTGATAAACAAAACAAAAAACTTAATTGTGTAATTATGTTCCATATTATAATAAGATGAAAATTCAGTGGAAACTAACTCATCAGTATAATTGCGACTGTGTGACAGAACGCGTCTTCTCCCTAATTGCCCTTACCACGGGCCTCGCTGTAAGCCTGCAAAGCACGCGTCACACATCTGTTTGCACGGCCGCCCCGTTTGCAGCCCGAGTCGCTGCGGCTGGCGGCGGTGACCGCGCTGTGTGCGGACAGAAGTCCTCCCGCTCACCCTCTGCTTGGAACCGCTCCCATTTGTTCTGGTAATGGGCCCAGGTGCCAGAGGAGGGACGGAAGCTGGGCCGGCAAAGGGACTGACCTCCTGTGGAAGTCCGGAGCTCTCGCCGTTTCTGTCTTCTGTGAAAATCGAATATTCACAAACGCACTGAGCGGAGCGGACAGCCCCGCAGAGACGCGGCCGTCGGGGCCTGCAGGGTGACACCTGCCACCGTTATCTAAGCCGTCTTTTCTTGGTGGGGGGGCGGGGGCGGAAAGAAAAATGGAACGTGAAAATAAATCCTGAAAATACGTTTTAGAGAAGGGAAGAGCCCGTGACCCGCATACCCGCAGTCGCCTTGCGTGTGAGGACCCCTGCTCCTGCAACACGGCCCCCTCCCCAGCTCAGGGAGGATGAAGCGTGAGTCTGAGGCTGTGTTTGCCTTTGCCCGTGGTGTTTCAGTAACTACAGGGCTGAGACGTCTTTGCTGCTGTAATGCATATCTAATTGATTGCGTTTCTCACTCCATTTGTCTTGGAAAATGTAGGTCTCCATCTGCAAAAGGCTCCACAGCGACCGCGGCAGCGAGGGCGGTCAGACGCCTGCTGCCTGCCCTTGGCCACAGCGCACTGGCCAGCAGGCCCATCGCCGAGTGCGGCGTTCACATTGTCCGAGCCTTAGATCTCACTTTTGTTAGCTGCTTTCCTAAGGTTCACGGGGGTCCGCGCAGCTCATTTTCTGTTTGTAGGGAAGTTTATATTCCAGACGTTTCCAAATGGTTATTTTCTTGGTGTAAACGTGAGATTTCTGCTTCTGAGTAGTGTCGCCCGTAGCAGGCACTTCTGTCGTCTTTTGTAAAAGTTTAGTTGGAGGATAGAAATACCATCTTTCACTGAGGGGAAAAATGCCTTTTGTTCTTCTCAGAAAAAGTAGGAAATGATAGAAAAACATGATCTGCTTCTTCTGTTTATTATCTCCGTCATCCAGAAACATTTAATAAAATTTGACAATTCAGATAAAGATCGAAAATTATTTTTTTAAGTTGTAATGATACACTATTTGCCCAACAACCCTGGGAGTGTTGGAATTTGAGGTCGGTAGGCGATGGGAGGCTTGTTCAAGGGCCGCGGTCTGTATAAAGCGTTGCTAGCCCTGCACATGACCTTGCAACGAAGCTGGCTGCAGCTTCTGCTTTTCTCCCCTCCCCGCCACCCAGATGTCCTAAGATCCAATTTATTCCCCTTAGGATTTCCTTAAGAATAATACAGATTTAAGGAACAGGCTGTAATTGAGTTACTAAAAGCCTCTGGAAACCCCAGTTTTCCTTGCTGATGTCCCTCATTCTACTCCTTGATGATGCATCTATAAATGTTAACTGACTTATCCAGTGTACCCCACCATATCCAGCAGTTCTTCCCCATTTGTTCAGCATGAGTTTTGTAAAACTCTGACCCAGGTGCACACAGAACAGCATAATGGGGACAGGGCCCTGGCAGGACAGGGGGTTTGGAAACAGCAACAGTTCTCAACCCTGCTGGTCTTCCCTGTGCTTTCGTGACCTCTTTGACACTCAGGTCTTCTCGTCTTGAGAGCTCGATTAGTACTGCCTATTTGCAGATGTTTGCCATGATAGATTTCAGAAAGTACTTGGAATAGAGGAGACACTCTAATCAATTTTATGGGAAAACGTTGCATTCCAGTGCATTAGATTAGCAATCTCAAACTGTGAACTGGGTTTATACTAGTAATTTTGTCACCTTTATCAACGTTTTACTGGCTAGAATTGTGATGTATACAATTACTTCTTAATAATTACATGGTGTTGCACTATTTCTTGATGTCTCTTCTCTTTTCAGGCATGATTAGTGGACATTTCAGTGTCCACGCCCAGAAGCCACATTGCCTCTTTGGAATGCAACTGGGTGGAACAACTGTGATATCCCTTTAAATTTAATAGCAGGCAGAGCTTTTCAGACACAGGTATTTTTAATCATTCCGGCAATAAGGGAAAGCCAGCTGGAATAAAGTAAGCCTCTGGTACATCTCTATAGGCCCTCCCTGACTCACCCGTCCACCACCACAGCAAAAATGGGACTGACCGTTCCCTGCCCCATGATTTTTCAGGCATTGCTGAGACTGGGGCTTCATCATTCTGTATTTTAGACTCTTTTTTGACTTTACACTCAGGTAACGATCACTGTAATCATCGTCTCCTCGTCAGAGGCCTTGCTGTTGCAGCGTTCTGTAACTGCAACAAATAGGCCTGCTTCAATTGGCCCTAATGTTTCCGATTATAAAGAGGACATCCATATATTGAATATGCTATTACTGTTTCCCTCATGTTTTCTTCCCATTAATATTCACATCTGCTGGGAATAAGAGAACCAGAGGGAAAGAACTGATTCAATATAACAAATTTATTAGAAATTAATAAATATATTTGGAGAGAAGCCATGGAGCTTTAGGGCTGGCATAAACATAATGTAATGCATAAATTTATACAAATACCAACAATAGTAATTTAATTTGATGGTATCTTGGGTAAGATAAAATGACATAAGGTCATTATGCTGAAGAAGCATTCGGGAGATGGCAGGAGGACTTTCATATAGAAAAGCGTACGTGTATTTATTGCTGGCATGACTCTCCAGGTACCATTTAGTTCAAATAGCAATCATGAAATGAAAAGTTTGATTTAAAAATATTAACCATGCTTTGTTTTCCTGTCTCCTATATAGTCCTTTCCCCTTAGTTAATTGAAAAACAGACTGAACATGTAAAAAAAAAGCCGAAATGTGGAATTACATCCACACAACCCTGACAAAACACAGTAATTTCTTTTGCTTCAGCTTCCTCTGGGTAACTACCAAAAGGTCAACCACTGATTCTTGGGATCTAAAAAAAGATGAGAATGCTTCTAAAAATATAATCACTCATTCAAATTGAAAAATGCTTCACATTATATGTCTGGGAGCAGTCTGAATCAGGCATTTTCTCTTAGAAATAATGTACGTACCAGCAGGCATTGGTACAGATAAATAATGTGATTGAAAGGACCTGCTCCTACATAAGATCCTGAGCTGTCGAATGAGCAGTGAGCCTTGGATCCTGGGTTCAACTGTAAAAACCACTAAGTATACGCTCTTGAACACGTTACTTGAACTGTCTGATGAAGGTTTCTTTGTATGAATAGTGAGAAAGTCAATAACCACGCTTCCTTTCTCACAGAATTCATTAGTATCAATTACATAATTGATGCGGAAACTTAAGAATATATTTTTATCATTATTTGTTTATCACATGGATGAAACGAGATCATCATGCTAAATGAACTAAGCCAGACAGAAAACATCAGGGACCATATGACTTCACTCATATGTGGAATATAAACCTCAAAGCAACAAAGAAACAGAAACTTAGAGAGCAGTCAATACGTTAGTGATTACCTGAGGGGAAGCGGGGAGGAGGAGTCAGATACACGGTGATGGAAGGGGAACTGACTCTGGGCGGTGAGCACACAATGCAACACACAGAGCACGTATTGTGGAATTGTACACCTGGACCTATGTATTATAATTTTGACAAACCATTGTCACCCCAATAAATTTAACAATGAAAACATTATTTGTTTAGTTCCTTTAACAATACTGGTTTTATATAAAAGGATATATTTTTGTATGAGATTGAGATAATCTGGTTAATTATCAACCAATTTCCCTATGACAATTTAAAATGTCATGGGGAAACATGTCAGATAATCAGTAGATAATAATATATTTTTTAAATTTTCATAGGAAAAGTAGCCCTCAGGTAACCTGCACTTAAAAGTTATATGGTATTTTTTACATAATAGTTCTTTTTAAAAACCTTGTTTCACATCGCCCTTGGATGTTTTACTTTCGTCTTTCATTTTCTTCTCTGAAAGCAGAAGTAGTTTTATGATTTGAGGGCTTTCTTCAAAACACACATGTGCAGAGTCTCGTCCATGGCAGCCTAGTGACAGAGCAAATTACCACCCATGATCCAAGCTCCTCTCATCTCAGAACGCTTCATTATAATGTGTTTTCTCATATAAAGAGTTATAATAACCTATTAACATTTTACTAATAGTTTTATAGACCACTTGAATAAGGGATTTATACACAATCAGAAGGTAATTTAGTACTGCATTTTGGCAACATTTTGACACTAAAACATAGTATGGGAAGATGCAAATCAAGGACCTATGCTTATCAGTACGAGGAGACACATGATACAGGGTAGGCTAATAATAGTCAAGTTCTGCCACCCATCACCACAGCACTCTATCCAGGAGTGGGTATGTAGGAGTAGCATTCCTATTTCAGGATTTTCTGGCTTGAGTTCCCTGAAAAAAATGTCATTTTATCTTTCTTGTGATGATCCTGTAAGGTCAACATGGAAGTTGTTTGTGGCAAGATTAGGTCACCCTCTCATACATCCATATACACAAAAATGGACGTACACATGCCCGTAGCAAAAGAAACTGGGGCCAATGTCCCCAGAAACTGAGATAAAATAGAGTTCTATCTCTGATTTCCAAGATGAAGTTACCCTTCCCTCTGTCCTTTCCTACTAGACAGATTACTTAACCTTGTCCAAGGTGGCTTCCAGTCACGAGCAAAGCAAGTCCTGAATAGTACATTTCTGTACATGAGATTCTCTTGAATGACTGGATGAGGGAAACAGTATAAACATATAAAATTCAAGGCCTGGCTTCTACGTATTATGTGCTGATTAAAGAAATTTCTTTACAAAGAGTAATTGTCCGTGTTTATGTCCTCTTGTAAGAGAGATAAAGGGAATACCATCCATGGTGATTCAGAGAAAGTACTGGGGCTGTCAGGAGCCTCCACGGAAAGTGTGGAATTTCATTTCAGCTGAGATGATGGGAAATGATTAAGATTACATGAACAGGAGAGAGTCGTACATATATTAAGTGTGTAAATGTTTAGAAAAAATCTGGGAGGAGTTTTTATAAAAATACTCAAATTATTTATGTGTGCTGGAATTATGGGTTATTACCACTTTTTGTGTGTGTGTTAGTTTCACATGTACCAGAGAACATGTTGCTTAGACATTTACAGTCCTTACATAGTGATAACCCCAACAGGTCTATTTCCCATTTGATGCTTTACGTAGCTGTTACAAACACTGCATTCTTCATACAGTAGACCCCCTTATCTGAAATTTCACTTCCTGCAATTTCAGTTACCCTCTGTCAACCACAGTCTGAAAATATGATTAATAAATGGAAAAGCCCAAAAATAAATGATCCGTGAATTTTAAATTGTGGGCCATTAGTGGCACGAGGAAGTCTTGTGCTGTTCCACCTGGGTCGTGAATCACCTGTCTGGCATCTTCGCGCTGTTGACACTCTTCTGTTAGTCACCCAGTAGCCATGCTGGGTATCAGATCACCTGTGTCCGTATCACAGTACTTGTGTTCTGTCACCGTTATTTTACTGAACAACAGCCCCAGAGTGCAGGAGTAGTGATGTTGGCAGTTCGGACATGCTGAACAAAAGCTTAAGTGTTTCCTTTAAAGTGCAAAGGTGAAAATTCTCAAGTTAATAAAGAAAGGGGGAAAAAATCACTGCTAAAGTTACTAAGAAAGTAAGAAGCAATCTTCCACCTGTGACATTTTGGAGAAGGAGACTGAAATTCACACTAGTTTTGATCCTCCCTCTGATGTATCTCAGTCAGTAGTAGCCCACGTCGTTCACGTCTCTTCATGTCACCCTGTATCATCTCACGTAATGAGGAGTGCGAGGGGTACAATCAGATTTTGAGAGAGAGAAACCACATTCACATTACTTTTGTTACAATATATTGTTATAATTATTATTAGTTGTTAATCTTACTCTTCCTAATTTAAACTCTATCATAGATATGTATGTATAGGGAGAAACATAGTTTATATAGGGTTCAGTAATATTTACAATTTTTAGGTGTCCACTGGGGCATCTTAGAAGGTATCCGCTGCAGATAAAGGAGAATGCTGTGTTTTTCTGTATAAGGCAAAGGTCTGCAGTCCATCTGCATTACGCTTGTAATCAGAAAGTATGTTCTCGAGGCTCCTGAGCCATGTTCCTGCTCAGGCTCTTCGGAGTGTACTTTCTTTTCAATAAACTGTCTCTTTGTTTCATTTCTATAAAAAAAGAAAAGAAAAAAGAGAAAAGAAAATATGTTCTCTTCACAAATCTGGAAGTAAAATTAACCTTTGGATCAACACAGCCATAGTTGGTACTGTGCACTCCGGCATCCTGCGTTTGCATTCATTCATAGCTATTTCTCCCTACAGCTTTAGAGTGGGGGTTCTCCAGCAGCTCACAGGAGCAGTATACCTAAACCTCTATAGAGTGTTCTCTAGCACTTAGTAGGTTCTCAATAAAAGTTGAACGTAATTCCAAATCAAACTATATTTTCAGATATATCAAGTTGCTTTCTTCCCCCACTTTGGGTCAACAGCTTGAAATTGAAAAATCAAAATTGTTATGTTCGAAATACATGGAATTCATTTATCTTTCTATGTTACTTCACACAAAATGATCACTCCCAGTGTTCTCTGCAGCAGTGACTAACATCTGGAACAGGCTTTCTGTATCTTTCTGCATTATTGAAGCTGCCACTTCAAATCCCATCTAAAACTACATCTTTTTCTCTCTACTTCTATTATTGCAATCCATAATTGCAGCATTTAACTTGGTCAAATGTAGTGGGATACTGTTTTCTATGAAAATGACTTGCACGCAAATGCAATGCAGTAGCATACTATTTGGAAATTAATTTCCTAGAAATGACTGCCCCCAGGTTAGAAATAGTCTTGCATTTATTGGTATTCAGCAAACCAGCTTATACAACTATGCAAAATATTTCAAAAGATGGACGGATTTTGAAAATGCTGAAACTTTGAAAACAAAGGACACTTTCCATAATTCTTAAATGCTCTTAACATAGTGTGTGACTATGTCTGTGCTCTGGTCATATATGCCAAAAATGTACTTGGTACCTAAAAATAGATTATAGAAATGTTGACTGAGTGTTCTTAGTTCTGAGAGAAAAAAGAGAATAATGGAATCTCCTTGTAACTCTTTTATTGTTCCTTTCACCACATTGTATGAATTTCCTCCAAGATAAAGAGATGATTTTCAAATCATTAAGTTAGTAATATGGAAATAAACAACAAAAAAAAATCCACATGAGAAAAAATAAAAAGGAAAACAAAGGCTATTTATTCAGCGCTTGCTATAGCAGAACGTCAGCCACCATGACTTGCCCTTGGCAGAGAGGAAAGGCAGGCAGGGTAATGACTAAGCTTTACAGGGACATAAAAGGTAGATGCTAGGTGTCCGCTAATGGCATGTTAAGGGGGGAGCTGTGGGCAGCTAACCAGAGGCAGGCCATCCTCTGGTGGGCTGGGAATGCATAGTTGACTTTCTCTACTTGGTCCTGAGTTGGGAGCAGGGACAAACATGCCAGCTGTCAGTCACTGATGAAATTCTGATGTCTGGGCCAGTTACTGTTCAAGGTGGTTTGGCTTACCTACTGATTGCTGCGAGGTTATGGTCAAAGTTTTGCTATCACACATGATCTGGATATTGTCCACTAGCATATTCCCTTCTCAATGAAAAATAATATAGGGGTTCATATGTCCTTACAGATGGTGATTCTATTCTTAATTTTCTGAGGAACCTCCCTACTGTCCTTTTTAGTGGCTGTACCAACTTACATTCCCACCAGCAGTGTATGAGGGTTCCTTTTTCTCCACAACCTCTCCAACACTTGTTATTATTTGTCTTATTGATAATAGCCATTGTAGCAGGTGTGAGGTGCTATCTCTCTGTTGTTTTGATTCACAATTCCATTAGCGAGTAAAGTTGAGCATCTTTTCATATACCTGTTGGCCATTTGTATGTCTTCTTAGAAGTGTCTGTTCAGGTCCTCCGCCCACTTTTGATTAGATTGTTTGTTTTTCTGTTGTTACTGAGTTGTATGAGTTACTTATATTTTTTTTGGATATTAGCCCCTTCTCAGAGTCGGTGTTTGCAAATATCTTCTCCCATTCAGTTGATTGCCTCTTTGTTTTACTGATGGTTTCTTTTGATATGCAGAAGCTTTTTAGTTTGATATAGTCCCATTCATTTATTTTTGCTTTGACTTTCCTTACCTTTGAGGTCAAATTCATAAAACCCTCTCTAAGACCAAGGTCCATAAGTTTAGTACCTATGCCTTCTTCTATGCAGCTTATCATTTCAGGTCTTATGTTTTGGTCTTTGGTCCACTTTGAGTTAATTTTGATATATGGTGACAGAAAGCAGTCTAGTTTTGTTCTTTTGTATGTGACTTTCCCACTTTATTTATTAAAAAGCACCATATTAAAGAGGCTCTTATTTCTCCATTGTATGTTTTTGGCTCCTTCATTGAAAATTATCTGCTTAAATATATATATATATATATATATATAGGTTTATTTCTGGGCTCTCAACTATTCCATTGGTCTTTGTGTCTGCTTTGTTTTGTTTGGTTTTGTTTTGTCTTTCTAATACCATACTGTTTTGATTACTATCACTTTGTAGTCTAAATTGAAGTCAGGGAGTGTGATACTTCCAGCCTTGTTCTTTTCTGATAGGATTGCTCTGGCTATTTTGTGATTCCATACAGATTTAATGTTTTTGTTCTCTTTCTTTAAAAAATGCCATTGGGATTTTGATGGGGATTGGATAAATTTGAGTGACAGGAGAGTGGGAGAGTCAATACACCTGGAAATAAGTATGACTAGTTGATATCAATAGTGGTTTTCTTGAAACTATAATCATGAATCTAAGATAAGATTCATCAGCAAAGTTGCAAGTGTTTTCTCAAAATTTATTTGGACATTTATTAGGACTTGGCATAGAGTTAGACTTAAAGTGGGAGTTTGTCAGGTGAGTATGGGTAAGAGCACTTTGATGACGCTGAACAGCTTGATTCATGGGTGGTCAAGTGGGCATGGATAAGCATAGGGGTAAGGACAGAGGAGTACAGAGACATCATGGGACTGAGAGCACAGGAGAAGAAATATAAAATTTAAGTCTTATGGTTACACTGACAGATTACAGAGCAAGCTGCAGTCGTTCAAATAGTCTCAGAGAAGACGGTGGTGTTCAAGGCTGTGAGAATAGGTGGAGGAGTGTAGACTAGATTCTTACTGGGGCTTCTGTAGTACTGATGTCAAACCTGGTCATTGCCATTACAAAAGTTCCTGTATGATCAGAATAACCTCCCTTACACCGAGGAAGACATTCTCATTTAAGGAGCAAATAAAAGAATTCTAAAGTGTGCTGGACAGAGGGTGGGACTGGGCAATGCAGAGCACAGACACACAAAAGGAGTATTTTAACATTTACATTCTTATAAGCTACTCTCCAGTGCTTCCTTTATAGTGTGAGTTTGAGCTTGAATAGCATACCTTTAGGCTTGGAAACATATAATTAAAAAAATAAAATAAAACAGTAATTCACAGCCACACTCAATATTGAGATGATGAAAACCTCAACAATAAGTAGAAAAAGAGTGAGCTCCGTGACATTTTACACCCCTTATGCTGTACTCCTTCATCTTTGACTCTGAAATATAATTTAAAGATCTGCAACAGCCTGCACATAAATGATTCCTTGACAAGTTGAGAATTGGATCCGTAGGAAATCCAGGTACACTAATGGCTTCTGAATAGCAATGTGCTTATTGACCTACAGGTAACCTGACCTTTTCTAAGTCCTTAGTTCTTGAGTTTCTCCTTATAAACAAGTAAATTTACTTTAGCACTCAGGGGAGTGCTAAATAAGAACTGAATAGAGTCAGTCTTTCAGAATTGTGTAAAAACCTCATTACTGACAAAAATCTGGAAATACCATTCTAGATGTTTCCCACAGAAAGTTCACTTCAATGTTTTTCAGTTCTTTTGCAAAGTAAAACCATTTTTTTATGGTGTTGGTCATGAAAATTATGACAATATTACAGAGAAAAAAAAATTTCACATTTTTGAAAAATCCTATATTTCTTTCTGATTTTTTAAAGTTTCCATGGAAGTCACAGCCCAGTTTATAATGTTGTGTGTCATGTACCGGTGATGCCAAATACTTCAATAGAAAGCCAACAGGAAGATACAGTTTTACATGATGGCATCCCTCTCGTTTAAGCACTGCTTTATAGAAGCGAGTTCTCTTTGTAATGCTGAACATTCAAAAAAAAAATAGTCAACTAAAAAAAAGAAAATGAGCTTTTTATCTTAATTGTGAGAAAGTGCTCATGTGATTTT
Source organism: Lyroderma lyra (assembly GCA_004026885.1). Classification (NCBI taxonomy): domain Eukaryota; kingdom Metazoa; phylum Chordata; class Mammalia; order Chiroptera; family Megadermatidae; genus Lyroderma; species Lyroderma lyra. The sequence continues at coordinate 22,187 of PVJL010002546.1, read as the reverse complement.
TTGATTTTTGCCTTGGATAGAGTAATACAATTATTTTCTTAGAATCAGACATTTTAAGTTGTCCCTCTGTTCTTTGGGGACTGGGTGGCCTATTCATTTTTATTCTCCTTCCATCACATCCTAAAATAGAAGGATTCATTTACACTTTTGAGCAGTCATGCTGACATAATAGACCCACGGGCACATGAATGGTTACCAACAATGGATTATTAAGAAGCCTAGGGAGTTCCCTAGTGGTGGTGTGGCTTAGGGCTTCGGCGCTGGTGCTGTCAGTGCTGCAGCCTGGGTTCGATTCCTGGCCGGGGAACTACCCACATACCGCCCCCCACCCCCCTCAAATTTAAAAAAAAAAAAGAAGCCTAAAATGGACATAAGGGATAAACTTTCCATCACTCATAAAGGGCCAGAAATTTATGTTCTGCCCCCAAAGAAAATATAAATACATCCACCTACAAGCACATATGTAAATACTTGATTTTTATAGTTCATATGCATACATTTAAAAAAAAAAACAGGGCTTGGCAACCTCCTAGGAACTTTAACTTGTTTATCAGCTTTGCCCTTCAATTATATATATTCAAAATAAGATAATTTTTTCATAGACTGAATCTAACATAATACTGTTTTCACAGGCTTGGGATCGATCTTTTATCTCACCGTTTACTGTCAGTTATAAATAATGTTAGTCATTCAATTCACCAAAACCACACTGACCTAGATGAATATGATTATAAACCTTGATTAAATATGTTAAAAAATCTTTTACCTGGCCATCAGATCCAGAAAATAGGTCCTGTAATTTTGTACCTCTTGTTCACTCTAGGTTTATTTAGTATGTTCTATACCATGCAAAATCTTGAGAAGAAATTTAGAGTAGTTAAAATTTGGTGAATAAAATGAATTACCACTTACTTGTATTTATCACTTAATGTGGTATTATTCTCTTTCAGAATTGCAAATAATTTCACTTCCATGTACCTAGGTAATCATTCTGTACAGAGTAATAAAAACAAAAGCAAAACCCTGTAGAAGCAACTGTTTAAGTGTCAGGCACTATTAGATAACCAGAGTCAGGGTTGTTTTTGTTTTGATTTGTTTTTTTATAAAAATATTTTTATCGTTAGACTTACTGGGGTGACATCGGTTATCAAGAGTTACATAGGTTCCAGGTGTTCTGTAGTGCATCATCTATGTGTTGCATTATGTGTTCACCACCCAGTGTAAATTCTCTTTCCATCACCATGTATTTGGTTCCCCCTCCCTCCTTTCCCGCCCCCTCCCTCTTCTCCCACCACCTCACCCCATACTCCGCAAAAAACCTCAAACTATTAACTGTGTCCATGAGTTTGTTTGTTTTTTCTTTGTTGCTTTCAGTTTTATATTCCGCAGTGAGTGAAGTCATACAGTTCTTGGTTTTTTCTGTCTGGCTTATTTCACTAAGGATGATGATCTCCAGGTCCATCCATGTTGTTGCAAATGGCAATATTTCATCTTTTCTTACAGCTGAGTAATATTCCATTGTGTATATGTACCACAGCTTCTTTATCCAGTCACCTGTCGCAGGGCACTTTGGTTGTTTCCATGTCTTGGGCACTGTGAACAGTGCTGTGATGAACACTGGGGTACATAATTATGTCTTTGCGGACAAAGGTTTTCAGGTTTTTTGGGTAGATCCCCAGAAGGGGGATTGCTGGGTCATATGGTAACTCCATTCCCAATTTTCTGAGGAACGTCCACACCATCTTCCATAGTGGTTTTTGTTACATTCTGCAGTTGTACTTTAAAATCCAACCTGTAAGACGTTCTATGGTCAGTTCTGATGATGAATTTATTTTTTTTCTCTATAACTTCAGCAGAATTGACTCAATTAGTATTGTGCCATTAAAGACTAATTTGACCAAAGAAATCTGAGGGGACTGGAATTTATTTCTGTCTGTTATGGTTATGTTTTAACCCCACTTAAGGAATGAATCTTCATGTTTCACCATAGCCCCTCCACACATTAATTTGTCTCTGATTATAGAGATACTATTACGGAGAGTTGAAGGGTGTGAGCTGTATCTTAGCAAAAGTGTTACTTAGATTCTTCAATTTCCCTCTGGAAGTTTGGATAAAATAGAACTTATTAACAACAAGCACATTTTTAATTATGTATGAGCCTAATGATTTAGATTTTAAAAACTAAAGTTTTAGCAAACTACATACAAATTTAAATTTTCAAATATTTACCTTCTTATGCAGGTGCTTAAGATTGACTGATTCATGTTTTTAAGCCACTAGCAGCAATAATTTACTTAAATGGCAGTGAGAAACATTTCATTGGATGTGTGGGAGAGGAAGAAATTTTTCTCGACCCTCGAGGTCTTTCAGCTGATCTAACAGTCAAGTCTGCACGAGATGGATTAGCAGGAGAAAATAACCAAATTTAATACATACTTACATGTGGGAACTTATATCAGAGTTCAAAGATGGGAAGGGAAATTGAATTTATGTGTGACATTGTGAGCTAAGAGTCACCTTGGGTCTTCAGAGGGGAGGAAGGTCATTCACGGGACAATAAGAAGAGCAGATGTTCAGTGATTAGAAGTGTGCCCTGCCCTGTACGTAGGTCATAAAAAGTTATTCCTGATGATAGCTCTTGTTTGGACAAGGCCTCTAATTCACGGTTTCTCATGTAGGGTCTTGATTGCCTTCAGCTCAGAATAATTTACATGCACAAGTGGCATATTTTGGAAGGCCTGTTCTGAACGCTTGCCGATGGATATATTAAAAACAAATCCCAAACAATTAAAATTTATAACTATATTTTCAAATCTTACAGATATGTCAAAATTAACATGCCACAATAACTTGCCTAGTCTTACATTATAGTGGTGTTGTTTTTAAATTTTCATCCCGTAATTTTTTTTTTTTAGTAAATTAGTAAGAACATAAATCTCTTACATAGGATTTTTAATTTCATTTAATTAAACAAGCTTAGGTATTGGGAGACTTTTAATACTTTTAATTTATGAGGCACTGGAAATATAATTACCTCAAGATAAATGTCTCCTGCTTAAGTTAGGTATCAAGGGAGTATTACTGAAAAGAAAGAGTAGACTGGATACAGAGGGCTGCCCTCTCCCTTCTTTGACAAAATTGTCACCATGTTACCATAGGGCCTGGAACCTAGCAAATATTTTTTAGGTATATACAATGAATGTTTTTGTACATATTCTCCTGTAATGAATTTCCAGTACAAATCAAGTTTCAGTGCATCTCACACTGAGCATGTAAGTGTACCATTTAATGTTAATAGATTTTTTTTTAATTCAAAGAATATAACTGGACCACAAACTAAAAATAAATAAATACAAGCAATGACATGAAGAAATTTGAGTTGACTTTATGAAGTTAAGTGAGCCCACATTTAAGAACTCAAGAGGTTAAAACAAAATCAAGACGTTGTCTAATAATTCAAGCAAAAGAACAAACACTTGTGTGGTGGTTAATTCTGTGCATTAACTTGTCTGTACAAAGGGATGCCTAAATTAAATGTTATTTCTGGGTGTGTCAATGGGGGTGTTTCCATTAGCATTTGAATCTGTGGATTCAGTATGGCAAATTGCCCTCCCCAGTGTTGTGGGCGTAATCCAGTTCTCTGGGGGGCTGACTAGAACAAAAGGCGGAAGAAGTAGGAATTCACTCCTTTTACTTTCTATCTGCCTGTTGAGCTGGGACAGCCATCGGTCCTCCTCCACCCTTGTACTGGGATTTACACCACTGGCTCTCTTGGATCCCAGGCCTTTGGACTCAGACTGGCATTCCACCAACAGCTTTCCCAAGTCACTAGCTTGCAGATGGCAGATGGTGGGACGTCTCAGTCTCCATAATCATGTGAGTCAATTTCTCATAATAAATATCAATAGATGATAGATAGATAGATGATAGATATTTCTCTCTACAGATATGGATATAGCTATAGATAAAATTCAAGTTCTGTGTCTCTGGAGAACTCTGGAGAAACTTGACTAATTGTCTTTAACTTTAAAAGGTACAGATTGAGAAAACACTTAGTTAATGATAATCATTTTTAAAAGCATCAGTGTCAGCGAGACAGCTAGAGAAGCCCTGAGCATTCCTTGTGCCGGAGGCACCCTTGCCGAAGGAGAATGTTCTTTCCTCCGCCCCTTCTGGGAGCCCATTTAAATTCATGACAAACTTTTTCATCCTGACCGACGTACTCCATGCTTGCTGTCTTTGTATTTCTCACTCTGTTTGCTGTCTTTGCTTGAAAGTCTGTATTTTCCTCTGGTTTATTTTCTCACTCACTGATCATTTTCTTCAGCTGTGACAAATCCATTTTTGTCCATCGAAGTTCCCAACTTCAATTATTGTAGTTTCCCATTTCATAATGTCTGATTCTTTTTTGACATGCATTCCAATGTATTTTTGCTGAAATTCTGCATCTTGCTATAAACTTCATTCAATTTATTGATACAACTTTTAAAGTCTATTTCTGATAAATGCATACGTTCGTTCGGGTTTGTTTCCATTGTCTTTTTTTTTTTTAATCTTGATCGTGTATTTATGAAATAGTCTATTAAATGTGAGACATATGAAACATTTGTAAAGTATCTAGATATAGTTATCTTCCTTTAGGGTAGATTTGACAGACAGGAAACTAGAGTCCTGATGTGATACTGTGACTTATAGCAAGAAATACATATTAGGTCTTTGTCCCATTGGTGGCACTGAGCCAAATCCCTTGAACTTTCCTAAGTGATGGGAGCTATAAAGTTATCTTTTGTTGCATTAATAAGGTGACTTTGGGACTGTACCTAAGGCTGAGTGAGGCCTGGCTGCTGTGGAGCAACCCATGCGATTATAGGGTTGGAACTTTCAGTCCCACCCCTTCCCCGGCCCCTGGTTCCTTCACCAGTGGTCAGTGACTCCATCAGTCATGTCTGTGTAATGAAGCCTCCATGAACCCCAGAGGACAGACACTCAAAGAGCCTCTGGGTTGGTGACTACATGGAGATCTGAGAGGGCAGTGTGCTCAGAGTAGGAATGACAGCCCTGTGCCCTTTCCCAATACTTTGCATCTCTTCCATCTGGCTGTTTCTGAATTCTGTTTTTTTATAATAAACTGGGACACTGTTTTCCTGAGCTCCGTGAGCCATCTAGCACATTAATTGAACCTGAGGAAGGCAATCTTGGAAACCTCTGATTTATAGCCAGTCAGCCAGAACTATAGGTGACAACCTGGACTTGAGACTGGCATTTGATATCTGAGGAGGAGGTCATGGGATCCTCCAATGTGTAGCTGGTAGGTCAGAAGCTCAGGTGGTTACATGGATTTATAACTGAGTGGAGGGAAGTGTGGTGAGACTGAACCCTTAACGTGTGGGATCTACTGCTCTATCCCTGGTAGATAGTGTCAGAATTGAGTTGAACTGTAGGACGCCCAGCTAATCTCACGAGAATTGCTTGGTGGTGCTGTTTGGACACCCGCACCCCTCAACTCACACACTCTCGAATTGGATCCAAATAGAGACAAATCTTCTCAATCTACTTGGGGTTTGAATTTATTCCAGGCTAGTATGCAGTTTTAAATATACCTCTGATTCACTCCAAACTAAAAAGCCCTTTCAGAGTATCCCCTGAGAATCTGGAATAATCATCAGTGTCCATCTTCCCTGGAAGTTTCTGGTTAATGTTTTTCAGCACTATGATATTAGCCACTCGTCTCCATTGACTCTCGGTTCCTTTTCTGCTTGGCTTCTTAGTCTCTCTCCCTACATAACTTAAGAAACTCAAATGCCTCACGGACATCAGATGTCCGGTTTTCTAAGCCTCTCTGCTCTCCCCGTTTTTGTCCTTTCGAACCCGACTTGTCTTGGAACCACTGAACTCCACGCTTATCACCACAGCCTGAGCGATTGCTGAGAGCTCTCTGGTTCTCTTTCCCACGGAAATCCCCACCTGACAGACTTTGCGAACTCTCTCCCTATGCCAATTACTAGAAAATACCCCAGGGAAAAAGGGGTGTATTTAATAGAACTGGCTGACCTCAGGGAGCTTACTTTTTCCCAAGAATCTCGGTCCTTCGAGTCCTAGATGCCTGTCCTCACATTCATTTTTATTTGATGTATTGATCTAGTTTCCATAGTGGTTATCAGAGGAGCAAAAATACGCTACAAGCCACTCTGTCATGGCCACTGTTACATTAGACTAAAGTCATTATCGCCTGTAGTTTTATTAAGAGACATATTAGTGACATTCCTACCTTTCAACCGCACTTTGACGCCGAACTGCATAGAAGTACACAATCAAATAACAGCAACACCTTATTAATACCTGATTCTCCAAAATTTTAGGATTGATACAATTAAAAATAAGCATGCAGCCTGTTACATCATTCCCTGCAAAGGTTACAAACAAATGATATGCAGGTGGCTGACATGGTCAGTTTGGTTTCCACCAGCATGACACGTTCTACACCCACATCAGTGAAGGTGAATTCTGAAGTCTGCGACCACTTTCAATGTTTTCTACTTTTGTCTGTTTCAGGTGGTCCCCCAGCACCATCTACTTATCAATGAGAAAGCCCCTTTATGATGTCGTATGAAGATGAAGGAGGCCACATTGGCATTGGGGGGGGGTCTGTAATTTTAACTTCCATTTCCGTACCGTTCCGCACCCAGTTTATTGTGGTCTGTGCAAACTGCAGCATCGATGTATTGTCTAGGGTCATGGAGCTGCTGTGTCACTAATTCCCCAGAGCGTATCATGCTTTCCGAACACATGGTGTAGGGAAGGTCACCTTGAATTCATCCATGTTCCACTACTACATAGAAGCCATTGCCTCTCAGCTGCTAGAGGGTACAGAGCAACACTGTGAACGTGGTGACATAATGAATCTGTGTAGCACATTCTGTAACGTATCTCAATCAGATTGCACGTAGACGGTCACTTCACAAAATGTGGTTGTTCTATTACATTTTGGTACTTTAAAACAGCACAAAGCATACTGCCTAATAAAGTTCTTTCAGTGATTAGACTATCTCTGTATTTCGGTAGGAAAAAGATACAGTGACTGAAAGCTGCTTAAACCCCACGAAGGTAAAGTCTCCAATTCCATTTAGACACGGTCAGGGAGAACAATGGATAAAAAGAAACTGCCAGGATGTGACACCTGCATCTAAGAGAAACAGAGATGAGGGTCGCGCCCCTAAGGAACAGAATTAAGGCATTTCCCCCCTCTAAAGCAGGGGCCCTGGCCGTGCTTGAAGGAAGGCGTTCAGAATCGCCGCGTATCTGACTGCTTTGAATACTTAGTATTCTTTCCAAACGCCAGAGTTTATTGTGGGTTCTATACCTGTTCTGCAGCTGCATGTTGTCTGAGTTTTGAGAAAACTTGTCTTTCTAATTATATAGAATTCTAGACCCAAAGGACTTAGATCTGGACAGGAAAATTAAAAACAAACCAACAAAAAGATATCACTAGAGTTCCTGGAGCTGAATTCAGTGACTGCATGCAACTTTTGCATTGTCCCCTACAAGAATGAGCGAGAGTATCTGCGTGTAGTGAGATGAGGAACCTCCTATCCGAAGTACAGGTAGGCAGCCTGTGGTATTATTCGGGCCGTCTCTCCAACATTGCTGGGCTCCTGAGAAGCTGATAGGATTTCACTGCTCTGCTCCTTCGAAGACCCATAAAATGTGAGCAGAAGTGACATTTGTCGGGTCCAGTTGTAAAATTAAAGAACCAGTACATCCATCAGTCTTTCTTCCCGCTCTCTGACACCAAGCATCAATTCAGTAGAGTGCGTGCCCTGCCAACTTGGGTTCTCGAGAGAGTACCCACGAAGCAGAGTCCCAGCTAACCTTTATAACACGTAGTTTTAGGGGAAAGAGTCATTTGTTTTTAAGCCACTAAGGTGTACTGGTTTTGTTTTGTTTTAACTCCAGCCTGACTTAGTCTATCCTGATAGATACAACCATTTATTAACCATTTCTCAAAACATGAGGGGGTGGGGGAACTGCATATTTCTATCCAGCACTGTTTTCCATGTTAATTAACTTAAGCATTAGTCACAGTCTAATCAATTTTTTTTACCCAGACATACCTCCTTAATTATCATTTCATGCAGAAGAAACTATTAATATAGGACCTACTTTTTTATGGTTGTTTTGTGTTTTGTTTTGTTTTGTTTTGAGGTCCATATTAAGGAAAATATAGTCATAAGAAGGGATCATTGTGTTACAAAAAGACAGAGCATGGTAGACTGTGAACTCAAACGATAGCCAGCAGCCATGGTCCCCTGTATGCCAGTACAACTTTGCCAAAATGTTGAAGTCATACATTTTGCATACCTTTTCTCCAGTGACAATGTTGTTTTTAGACATAGGAACCTAGATAGTGCATTTCCGATTTAAACCTGTTTTCTAGTGAGAAGCAATCAGCGAAGCAATTGTTATCTGTTGAAAAATACCTCCAAGAGAGGATGGAGTAGAAAATACAGCTTCATTGTAGCTATCAATTTTATTGGTGAAGAAAACAACTACTATTCTTTGGTTAAGGTTAGAAATCCTTTTGCTACAGATTTTCTTAACAGGAAGATGTTCTTGTGATTTTCTATAAAATGTATTGATATGGGGGAAAGTCAGTGCTTGTGAACGTAATTCAGTCTCTATAAATTTCTTCCTAGGAACTTAATTTATTATTTATAATATTTAGTGAAAGCAAACATTTACTAAGATCAAAACAATTTTAAGCTATGAAGTTAAATTTAGGTTATCAAGACTACCAGGCTTTTAATTAAAATGGTGTTATGTTTCTCCAGTAAAATCCAGATGATATTTGAATTAACCAGATATTTAACATTAAAAGCCCTTCAAGCGCCCTTTGATTTACTGTGTATTTATAATGGTTACATGTGAACGAGGTTGAGATTCAGGAGCATTACATACATTCACTCGTATGAATGGAATTATACCTGAACTTTCATTGTTTGCATAAACTAAACATCAGTTTTATTGGAACATGAGTGAAAAATGTACTTCGGTGGTTTCTTTCTCCACACTATTGAAATCATTTTCCGGAGGGCACTTTTGTCGTTGACCTTGAAAATTTACAGGCAATGTCATTTTGATATGAAAATACTTGAAAAAGAACCCAGGAAGTTACCAAGCCTCAGAGCCCCTCCTCTTGTATGAACCCCCACTCTCTGGTGGGAAGGCTCTCGTGGCCCCCTGCCAGCCGGTTAAGGAGTAGCGTCACAGCTTGTTATGCAGAACTGCCTTTACCGTGTCTTATAAACGTTCATAGTTTTGATACTTTAGTAAGTATTGTCGATGCCATTAGCGCAATTTAATTCTTTGTGCTCTCTAACTCATTCAAGTCCCACTTATTTAGTTGTAGAGTTCGAGTGCAAACATCCACACTAATACAGGAAGACATGAATCTCCCACCCAGAAGCTTTGGTTTGTACACCTTTGTGGAGGCACTGCAATCATTTTAATATGAAGTGCAAGTTAAGTTGATAAAAGTACCATTGACTGTAGCGAGCACACTCTGACAATACTTGCTATCAAACATAATTACCATAAATATACAATTGCAGGAGAGGCAAAAACTTGGAAATGAAAGAGCTGGATCAGGATGGGTGAGTTAGGAAAATCTAAGTGCTCGCCTTCCTAAGTTTCAAGGGAAATTCCAAGTGTTTCAGCTTCTCTAAGTTTCTCTCTCCTAAGTGGTACTCCCGCAGTACAATTTCCCCTGAAATAAAGACACGTTCATAGCTTACGTGTCTTTTAGTTCAGTCTTGCAGCCTTTCCTGCATGTTGCCCTTATGCCGTAGTAGAAAAGGCGTGTCCCCTCAGCAGATTCACTAGAGTCTGAGGTGGGAGTTGACGACCAGCAGTGGCTGAGAGCCAAGACAGATTCTGGGAAGGCTCCCTCTTCCGACAGAGCCCTCAGGTGCGGATATGCGGGTAGCACGACAGACAGTGATGAGAATACATTCTGATTGCCCTTTTTCATCCATGCCACTCATCTAATAAGTCAAATGGTGATCAAGTAAATGACTTCATATCACAAAATTTACCAAAAATTAATATTTAATTTAGAGTCTAAATTTTTGGTAAGGCAAAAAAAGTCTTCCTGCAAACTATAAATATGGTCATTGTGGTGGCCACAGGAAAGCCACTGTGATTTCTTACAGTGGAGAACCAAGTGAGTGACAGCCCCCACTGAGAGCCCTCTGGAATCCGGTTTCACCACCCTGTTGGTGCCAAGTTCATGATGCCTGAGGTTGCTCCCCGCCACTGATTGACCCTGACAGAGCTATGGTAACTCAGTAAAGAGCTCAGTCTCCCTGACTCCATCTTGTTCCAGCTTGCTGTGTGCTCACGGCCTTCAGGCTAATGGCTTCTGCTTAGTTCTGCGTGCAGATGAGACGTAAGGGCTGGTGGAGGAATTCTGCTTGGGGTGTGAGGAGATAGAGGAAGTGTGTATTGTTTACCAAATTTTGTAGGCACCCCCTCACCAAATTCACATCAAACTAGCAGGACTTTCCTCAGACCCCTGCTGGCACCCAAATGTCTGCAGTTGTGACCTACCTCTTGTCCCTCCAGTCTTTCCTTCCTTTGACTTAAAAGAAGCCTGAATTTCATACTTCCTTAAGATGGATTTCAGGTACCACTAGGGCTCCCGTCTTCTCAGTTAGCACCTTCTAGATCAAGAACTCTTTCCTTACTCAAGGCTCTGCCGTCTTCGTTTTGGCCTTTCGGAGAAGGCATCATCACGCAGACTTTGGACCAGACACTGCAAGTGCAGTCGTATTTCTATCAGACTCCCCTTGCAGATGATTCTGAGTCAAAGACCCACCAAGAGGGCAACCAGAACGTTCTGGTGCTGTCTTACACCTGGCCTCTCCAGTCCTCCTTTCCTCCCACTTCCCTTCACAGAAATCAGGCTTGCATTGTGGTCTGGTGGTTCTCCCTGACTACTTCTGATTTCTCATGTTCACCACTCTCAGACACTTCCTCCAATAACTACTGCACATGTACTCCCATCCAGCCATCTGCCTCTTGGAAGATTCAAACCAACACATCATGTTTATCCTCAGTAAACTTCTGATAGGTGACACTTTTCTTGACTTCTCATTGGGTGTTGTTGGTTCCAAGTAATGCTAGCATAGATCCAAATGATTGATTTGTCATCGTAAAATACTACAGTCTACATGGTGTGATCTGAGCTAGTTTCTTTAATTAATACTCCAATGTTATTTAGTTACATTTCTAAATACCACTTCAGAAACTTAGGCTTCACACAGGCTTCGTGATTATCTAAAGCATTCTAAAAAAAATAAACAGCCACACTCCAGAGGTGGCCACAAACAGTGCTTTAAATATTGCTGTGGAAACCAGCATTCATTCATTAGCATGGTGAAACTCAGGGAAGTGAATGGCATTCAGAAATTTGCTTTGCTTGGAGTATATTGGTACATTGATCCTTCCATGATTGTTATTAGCCCAGAAACTCAATGCTTTCTGAGAACAACCTCTTGTTTGTATGACTATTCAGTCTCATCTACCAATGGCCAACACTGAATGGGGGGATCTCTCCTTATTTGGCTAGTGTGCCCCGTTTCTGCATGACAATGTAATTTGGTTTGCTTGGGTGTGAATGGACCTTTCTTTGAAGTCACTATGTGGCTTTTAAGGGGGAAAAGCACTCTGTGAAGATGGAACAGCCAGTTCAAACGCCCTGAGGCAGCAGAGTGTCTGCCTTTGGCGTGAACAGCAAGAAGCTAGTGGGGTTGGGGTGAAGTGAGAAAGCAAGGAGGTAGTAGATGTGGGAAGCGGTGTGTTTAAATGAATCAATTGTAAGTCCCTCTTGGGTCAAAGATCATTGGAATTAGGCGATGGAGAGTTGTCGGATGGAAAGATAAAATGTGCAGGTTGGGTAATGTACTGTTTGAAAATAAGTCTCTAAATAGGTGACTGTTCTGGGTAATGGCAAATTCTAGGGTATGATAAAAGGCTGACATGTGGTAGAGAAGACTAGTGGATTTCAAACTACTAAGGTCACCCATGTGGAAATTGTTAAGAATTATGACAAGAGCCTTCTCGGAGAGTCTGGGAAACCTTGTTGGAGAGAGTAGCAGTATGATACATTAAAATCTTCAAGATACGAGAAAAAAGTGATCCAGTTTCTGAAGATGACCGAGTCAAGAAGGGTTGTGGATGGTATAGCTGAGGCCGCAGAGCATCTCCCCATGAGGCTGTCAGTTCTGGAAGTACGAGAAGGAAAAGGGAACTTGAAAGTCTGCTTAGGAAGCACATGCTCAAGAAGAGCTAAGTTAGATTAGAGGTATCATCGGGATAAAATGTTTGTGGATGATATTTGGAGGAATTGTGCTGCTGATTGACAATTCCAGGAGGGAAAAGGGGTGGGGATAACTCCATGGTGATGACAGTCAGATAATGGGCTGATCTGGGAGTCTTAGGGTTCTTATGCTGCAAACCGGGCTAAATAGCAGCCACGGTTCGACCCAGTGAGCCCGGGACTGTCAGTGTGGGGAGAGGGCCAGGTCTTTCCAGGCCACGCGGATGTCTGTGATAGCAGAGGAAAATGGGACAATGTGTAAGCATGAACAAGGTGCCTGTAACTGTATTTATATCACATATTTGAATATTCATGACAATATCCATATCGCTGATAACACGAACAACGAGTTGCCCTTAATTTCAGACCTTAAGTGTGGAAGAGCCGCAGTTGAAATCTGTTCCAGCGGTTTTCGGGCTGCATTCCGGACGTTGGTTAGCTACCTCCGGGCCACTCCTCAGGCGCAGCGCTGTTTACCACCTTAGTCTCTACACACACAAAAGCTGGCTTCGTGAGCTCCATCCTCAAGAAAGGCACGACAGCAGTCCACAGGTCCTTTACCTGCTTTAGCTACTTGATGGACAACCGGCTATACATGGAAACTCTTCCTAAACATGGCAACAATAAATGACTTGCCATTTTTTAAAGAAGAAAATATCCTAAAGAGAACTATTAAAAGGAGAAAATGATAAGGAGCTTTCCTGAAACACTTTACTATGTTGCTAACTTTCACAGAATTACCAGCAATGATTTCTATGAAATATTTGTTGCAGGAAGCACTGATGTGTTGGCTACTAATCGATGTCCTGAGGACAGGAAGGTCCTTTGATAAGTTATCTTGGATAGTTGTCTTTGAAGGTTTACAACAAGCTTGTCCAACCCACGACCCACGGGCCACATGTGGTCCAGGACGGCTTTGAAAGTGGCCCAACACAAATTCATAAACTTTCTTAAAACATTATGAAAATTATGCATGGACCTTTTTTTCTTTTCTTAGCTCATCAGCTATCGTTAGTGTGAGTGTGGTTTATGTGTGGCTCTGGACAATTCTTCCTCTTCCAACGTGGCCCAAGGAAGCCAGAAGCTAGGACACCCCTGGTTTACATGATACAATATCATGTGGCAGTTCTGAATTTGAATTTTAGAATTGAACTTAAATGTTTAAACTAAAGTAGCCTTCGTTTCGTTTAGCAACATTTTCCTTTAGAACTATTTATGTTTTTCCTTAATGTTGTTTTGAGGAGCATGATGAAAATCTCAAATTAAGAACCACTTTTAAAGCACAAACTGCCCCCACAACTCTCCCAGATGCTTTCGTGCTGGCCTTTGACATGGACCTGCAGGTGTCCCCACTGACTCATGCTAACCGTAGCATGAAACCCTAAAGGCACAGTACCTCTAAAAGAGGGAATCATTTACATTAAAATATAGGCTTCATAAATATGTACAATAAAAATAATAGATATGGCCATTGACATTTACAAGGTTAACCAAAGGTTTGAATCATCAGCAGAGTAAGGATACATTTGAGGTGAATTGGGGAATGCCTCTTTTTCCACAGGTTTATCCTATATGCATTAGCAGCAATGTAGATAATACAGCAAATTCTGTGTATTAGACTCAGCGTTCCGTGCAGTCACTTGAGAAAGCAGAGACACACGGTTCTTAGACTGTTACTGTCTTAGTTATTATTACTGCACAATGCATTACTCCAACAATTGACAGCTTAAAGTCACTTCCTTCTATTATCTGACATGTCTGTGGGTCAGAAATCCAAGTATGATTCAGCTGGGGTCCTGCTTTAGGGTTTGTCACAGGCTGCAGTCGAGGTCTCAGCTGGAGCTGTGGTCTCATCTGAAGGCTTAATTAGGGAAGAGGCCCCTTCCACAGTGACTCGTATGATATGTTTAGGTGGCATTACAACTAAAGATAAAGTGTATCGCCAGACACCGCTCACGAGTCTCAGAGGAAGCACAGTATTTGTTACTAAGAAGCTCTCTGATAAGGTATGGAGGATGCGGCCCTCAATGCCAAAGCCAGTGTCTAACACAAGTGTTCGCAACTGCTGCAAAAAAAGGTTTCTGATTCATGCATATACGTCCTCCCTATAGTGGGGGAAATCCATGGCTTTAATATGAGGAAAGAATGGAAAACCATACGCTGCAGGTGTAAAACAGAACCTGCAATGATAATGTATTGGGATTTTACATGGGATAACTTACTGAAAAACTGACTACTGAAGTCCTTTCACTGCTGGTTCCCACGAGTGTCTCAATGTTTCTCTAGTTAATTGGGAACCGTTTAACATTTATAAGCAGGTCGGAATTGTTGAGAAGATTTAGTTTGATTCCATGAGATGTCCTAAAGATAATTTTCTGGGGCCTTGGATAAAAGCTTCCATCATTATCCCCGAGGGGGTGAATATGTGGGACCAGTCACCTGAGCAGACAAAATTTGCCACCACTAAGAAAACAAAGTATTGAGACATTAACACCCATATCTGTAAGACTTTGTTTTGTGCTCTACAAGAGGATAGTTTATTCATTTTTGTTTCTTTTCACATTTTTATGCCAAGTTGTATTATTATGTGTGAATAATGCAAGAATGTAAAACTACAACTTGAGGTAAAGTAAACATAGAGTCCCTTAATCAATCACAAAAACAGATATGAGGTTGATTATATAAATTGTTAGATGAACAAATCCATTCAGAGGAAGCATGCTTTGGGCAGAGAAAATCATTATAAAATTAATATTTGCTATTGCCAAATTGAAAAGTCTTATGTTAACATATGGTCTCTTCTCACATTTTAGTGTAAAATATACCTACGGTAGTCGGATTTGGTTGTCATGACATCTTCATTTCTGTCTTAATCACTAATACACTCTCATTCTTTAGAAATGTCATGACAGAATACAGATAAAAAACCCAGAAGCTGAAGGGCAAAGTGATTTTCCTGCTTTCCCCCAACACCAAACGTTATGTATGACACATGAGAACGAATGCCCCGGGATCCTCGCGTTTTATTAGAATAGATCCAGGGAAACAGTGACAGTGACATGTTTTCCTAGCATCCTGCAACATTTCTAAATATGACATGATAAAATTGCCATAATAGGCAAAATGGTAGCTTTTTAGTTTTTCTATTCCTAAGTACAACAAGTTGACTCCAACACAAAAGCACCGCCAGTGATTCAGGTTCATCCACTCCCCAGCCGCCTCTGACACAGCACACTTAGGCCGAGGTTGGCCTCACAGTGTCGTGTTCTGGTCAGTGATGTTGACAGTTTCCGGGGCTTCCTTCTTCCTCGTCCTGTCTCTCCTCCTCCTCCATCTTGACTCTAACTCTTCCTTTACAGCAGTTTCAGGTTCCCAGCAAAATTCAGAGGAAGGTACAGAGATTCCCCATGCACCCCTGCTCCCACTAACAAATAGCCTTCCTGATGATGAACATCCCGCCGCTGGTACATCTGTTGCAATTGATGAACCCACATTAACACGTCACACTCACCCCAAGTCATGGTGCACATTAGGATTTGCTGGGTGGTGACCATTCCTATGGGTTTGGACAATTGCATAATGACACGTATCTATCATTATAGTAACGTACAGAGCATTTTCACTTCCTTCAGATTTTGTTCGCTTTCTTAATGTGAACTAGAAGAAATTCTGGGAGAGAGAAACTTTTT
This sequence comes from Lyroderma lyra, assembly GCA_004026885.1. Classification (NCBI taxonomy): domain Eukaryota; kingdom Metazoa; phylum Chordata; class Mammalia; order Chiroptera; family Megadermatidae; genus Lyroderma; species Lyroderma lyra. The sequence goes on along the minus strand of PVJL010002546.1, from coordinate 6,122 downwards.
TCTTTTTTTAAGGGGTTTTGCTTTTTTTGTATAACCAAGACTATTGATATATTACTTTCAAAGTTATTAGAGAAAAACAACAACACAACATTGCTTTGCATTCTCCCTCCACTCAGTTTTATATTTAGGACATTATTTTTTCACTTTTTTTTTTTAACCAATGTTTGCAGTGAATCACAGGAATATGTTGTCCTTCGCTGTACAGAGTCCCCTGTTGTTATTTGGAGGCACTGAGAGTACTCTCTTATATCACTGTGTCCTCGCCGTTCCTCGTGTCCTATGTTCGTAGTCCCTTGTAAAGACACAAATGTTTCCAGGGAGATCAATCCAAAAGCAAATGACTTCATCCTTTAAAAAAGAGTTTTTTGTTCTCTTTGAAAGAAGAGAATATACAAAGCATTGACTGAACTGGATGAGGAAATTTATATTAAAATCTAAGATAATGCTCAAAAAGGAATTTAGAACGAGAACCAATGGCATCTGCTAATTGGACAAAGCATGGGCCAGATGGTGTGCTTATACTCTTATGCCAGCTAGAATAGAAGTAAGATTTATATTGTCAAATTAAAAACCAATCCAGACTTAGATTAGGCGTGACTATTCAGAAGGAAGGCAATTGTAGTAGGGAGTGTGTTCCAATTTCACGAACGTGCCCATATCTCAAAATCAAACAGGAAAAGGCCTTTACAAGAAAAAAAAGAAATGAATAAGAAGAAATAAGCAAAAATTAGCAGATATTTTTCAGGGGAAGTAGGCCAGCCAGGGGATAATGACCAGTGGGCTCTAACAGGAAATGCACCTTGCTGTGGTCGGCTGGTTTTCGGGAGAAGCTGATGCGGGGTATGCTCCACTTCCTCGGGTCAGAGGCAAGTAGAGTCACAGATCCCTAGGTGGGAGAGAAGTCCTACGAAGTTTGGTCAGACAAAGGAGAGGGCAAGAAATGAGCAATTGTGAGCACTTGGTCAATGCCATTTCATTACGTTAACGACATCATTGACTTTGAGAAGGGAAAGTAAGTGTTGTGAGTCGAAGAGCTATCACTACTTTGGCGTGATCACACAGTGCTCATCCTTAGCCCCCTGTCTAGGCCTTTAACTCTCTAGGCCTAAGGACGAGGACCGTGGTTTTGAGTCTCTTTGGAAATATTTCACATGCTATACCGTAATGTTTTCATCTACTCTTCTTTCTTTTCTGACTGTGATTGGATGCATAATTTAATCTTTAAAAATAACCACACATAATTTGTGTCGTGTTTTGATATTTATGATAAGGGCTGGCGTTGGAATTTGACAGTACCTCAGGGGGCTCTATTCACAGAACGTTAATGTGAAAGTGCCCCCTAAATATTTATTACATAACCTTAGATGCATTAGAGGGAGCTTGTGTTTATAGCAACAAAAGTAATTTGAGATCTAGGGAAATGGTACTTAAATGGTATTTATTATCATTATTGATATGATTATTTCACAATTTACATATATTATTAGTATCAGTATCCACACATTTGTGCGGATAGCTTAGTAAAGAGGATCGTTTGAAAGCAAACCACCTGTGTCTGTTCCATCCACTCTTGCCTACTCATTCACGTTTCTGATTCTTCAATCACCTGCTAGGAAATCTCCAAAGGAAGTAGATGAAGGGTACAGGTGCTGGTACCATACTTCCTAAGCTTGAATTCAGATTCTATCAGCTCCTCTCTGTGCAACTTGCAGGAAATTACTTGACCTCTCTAACTTACAGTCCACTCAACCCAAACATGGGAAACATATCTACCTAGGGAGGTTATTGTGAGAATAAATCAAAACAATTACAGAGAAAGAACACGTAAGAATAGCTGACGTAAAATAAATATTAGTTTGTATCTTCTCTATGCATAGGCTTATATCATTTAGTATAAAGATATAGCCAGCTTTCAAGTTTCAGGCTTCTAGTAATTTAATCCAAGGTGAAATGGTTGGGCAAAATCTCCTGCAAATTACAATTATAAATTCTAAATTTAAAATATAGAGAGAGAATATAAAAAAATCTATGATATATGTGTATGTCTGATTTTATTGTTTTCACATAATCTGTTTAAAGTATGTGAGTGTGAGTGTGTGTGCATTGATTTAAAGCTTTAAAATTTATTAAGACATTTGGTACAATGTATTAGAAAATATTTTGAAAGAATGATAATGGCAAATTTATCTAAATGTGTGTGATAAAGCAGGAAATTTATATCGCTTTAAATGCCATATTAAAAGAGAGTGAAGGTCTAAAATTGATGTAAGTAGCTGACTTAAGAAACCTCCTTCCAAAAAGAAAGAAAAATATGTCAAACCAAACACAAAGTAAGTAGAGATTAGTAAATAATAAAGATAAGAATGAAAATCAATGGAATAGAAACAATGGAGAAAAACAAAGGAAATAAAAGGTTGTTTTTTTTTTAAGATTGGTAAAGTTGATAAAACTTTATGATGGAAGACAGTGAAAGAAAGGAGAGAAATAGCACAATTTAATTCATATTAATATTAGGGAAGAAAAGGAAGGTCATTAGAAATTTTATAGATAGTGGATAATCAGAATCTATTATGAAAAACCGTATGCCAATAAATACGATCATTTAAATGAACTTGATGGATTGCTAAATGTACACAAATTATTCACTCAGAATGGAAAAGAAAGAGAAAATATGTATTGTCACAACTCTTCACAGAATTTAAGCCTTAATTCAATATTTACCCACAAAGTACTTTATATCCATATAGTCACCAAGTGACTGGTGATTTTTATCAAACAGCTAGGAATAAATGGCACCATGTATAGACAGACTCTTTCGGAAAATAGAGAAGGAATAATCAATCACCGGGTCCTTCTGTGAGGTTAGCATTACCTTGACAGTGGAGCATGAAAAAATAAATCACAAGAAAACCACATGGCATCAACACAGACAAAAATCCTTAACAAACTACTCTCATATCAACCCCCACCCCGAATACAAAAGAAATCTTAGTTTATAATGAACAAACGGGGTTTTTCATAGGCCTGCTAAATTGGTTTTATGTAAAATCAATCAATGTGACTCATCATATTAAAAGAAAAAAGGAGGATAAACATGATAACTTTAATGGATACAGGAAAAGAATCTGATAATTGCGCCATGCGTTTATAGTAAAAACTCTCAGCACCCTAGGAATTGAAGGGGACATTTTCAACTTAATCATGAAAACTGGATGCTTTCCTCTCAGACAGTACATGGCAAGAATATCTAGAGTCAAAATTTGTATTCCACATTGCACTGAATGTCTGATCCAGTGCAATAAGGTATGAAAAGGAAATAATGTATTCAGAGATTTGAAAGGAAAATAAAAATTATCTTGCAAATTAATCATTTACATAGGCAACCATAAGAAATCTACAAAAAAAAAACTACTATGCCTAATAAGTGAATTTAGCAAGGTCCCAAGATACAATGTCAGAGTCATGTAAGTAACCGTATAGATACATTTTTAAAAGTGTAGCCAGGATCAAATTACAGAACATTGCTGATATAAATTACAAAGAAACACAAATAAATGGAGACTGTGCCATGCTCCCAAGTTGGACGATTCAACTGTGTTGTATTTTCAATTATTCCCATCTTGATTATAAATTCAGTGACATCATTTCCTTAAGGCATCATTGGCTTCACTCCCTGTCTCTTGTATTTTATTTTTTTCTCTCACCATACCCAAAGCCAATTATTCCCAACTGGGCTGCTTCATTCCATCTCCTTTGTCACTCTTCGCACAATTGGGCCGTGTAGAAACCTGGGGAGAAAACAGTCTCCTTCTCCCTCTCATTGGCCTACAATTCACAGTCTTGAAGAGTCTAAATGATTACTATCTTGACAAGTCATGCTCAGCCCCTTTAGTGCTGTTTGCCTTTATGTCTTACCATTTTGTGTGAGATTTGCTAAAAGAGGCTCATCTGGATGTCTTGCCTTTGCTGTTGAACATCACTCTACCTTTCCGTTGCCAAAATCACTTTTCTAACACTCAGTTCTAGTCCAAGTATCCTGTCTCCAAATTCTTCAGTATATTCAGAACTGTATCAAACATCTCCATTCTTCTTCTACTTAAAGTGTCATACTTAGCTCCTAACATTTCTGAACATACGCCCTAAACTCCAAGTGTGCCAACCTTTAGGCCTTCCCTGAACATGACCTTCGTTGTCATGGTGTCACACACATGCTTACCTTTTTCTTCATGTAAGTAGACCTGCTGTTCATCCAGCTCAATATGAGCACCGTCTCTTGCTGTCTTTGGGGGAAGCTTTCCTGACTGTGTTCATGCTTCCGTCTGCAAACACATTGGTCGGTTAAGCCACCTCCTCCCCTGATCTTGTAGTGAGTACCCTGTGAAAATACATCACAGCCTCTATCAGCATATACAAAATGCAGGGCTCTTTAACTGATAGATGGCTTGATTCCTGTCGGGAGAGGTCATAGTGGGATTTTTTGTTTGTTTGTTTTTATCTACTTTTAGCACAGTGCATTATACATAGCAACAGTCAATAAAGTCTTTAGGTAAATCAATGTGTGCATTCACTTGCACTCCTAAATATATGACGGCATGAGAGTGTGGAAATTGTATCATTCCTGGCATCAGATTGACAGAAACTTAAAACCTGGCTGCAAAACATCCTAACTGCCTGGCATTATCTGAGTTTTAGTTCCCCCACGCTTTGCATGAGGATGAAAATAATTGCAACCAACGTCTATCACGATGCCTGACAATGTCTCGTCACTTAAAAGGGTCACAGCTTCCTTTACCCTACTGCTGCCCTAGGGAGTTCCCATTCACTGCACACAACACCCTCCACTCCCTTCGCCACAGAAAACTGGAAAAGACACGTGAATCCAAAAGATAGTGACTATGGGATCATTGCTGATGTACAAAGAATAATTGGTCCCCTTAGAAGCTTTATCAGGAAAATGAGAAGAGAAGAAGCATTTATTAGTGGAAGTTGAGAATCTTGACTAAGAATTTATAGGTGTGACAATCAAGCATAAATAAGATAAGTTATACATAAGCAAAAACTGCGAGGGAAAGAAAAGCCATACACAGGAAGAACAAAATGATGACACAATTCGATATTAAGTCAAAAAAGAAGAGAGAGAGAGCAGCCCAATTACTTCTGGAGGCCTACAGTGAGGAGCCCCACCATGGATGTCACTAGACCCATTAGAACCCTGCATGGCTCTTCCCTTATTTCCGTGAAACTCAGCTTGAGTGGAACTACGATGAGAACAGTTGGGTTTCCGGGCAACCCCACTTGCATGACGGGTCAATACCTGCTTCATAAGTTTCTGAAATCAAGAAAATGGATGCTGATTTTTGCAGTAGGTTTTAACATGTTTTCCTCCCCTTTCCATTTTTTTTTTTTTATCATGGCCACTGACATTCTATTCTCAAGACACAAACTAAATTGGCTGTTTATAATGTAAGTTAGATCACAGCCACTTTTGTTCAAAATTCTTTCATAACTTTCCACGACTCCCTGTAAAAGCCAAATAACCTAAAATTTCCAGCAAGTCCTTATAAAACCTGTCCCCATGTGCACAAGTGAGCACACACACACACACACACACACCACACACACACACCCTCATCCCCTGCTTTCCATCTCTCTACACTCCAGCCCTCATGGACTCCTTGGTGTTTCTCGAACACGTTAGGCTCACAGTTTCATGTGCCCTGAGCTGTTCCTTGGCTAGAGAACTTCAGAGCACACGCCCTCATCTCGTTAATGCTTTTACTCATTAACTCCTCAATTGAACTTTTTCCTTTCCCTTCTGTATAAAATTTTGTGCTTCCTACCTCATGACAATACCAACTCTCTCATCTGCTTTAGTTTTCTACTCAGCACCTCTGTTTCTCTAGGATACTGGATGTGTCATTAAGTCATCTCGTCCACTCGCTGTCTCCCTTTACTAGGACACGCATTCCTTTTCGACCACGGCTTTTATTGATAGTATTCATGAACGTACCTCCAACAGGAAGACAGGTGCCTGGCAAAATAGTAGATGCTCAAGAATTTCTTAGGAAAGACAAAAATAGGAAATTAGGGAAGGAAGGAGGGACCTTAGTTTCAGTGCTATA